>LNAC01000439.1:871110-1155696 GCA_002007465.1 Ailurus styani | reverse complement strand
GGGTCCCGATCCAGAGCCGCGGGTGGCAGCAGCAGAAACGATGAGGAGGAAGATTCAGAAATTGGCCTGAAGGGGGGACCCTCCCTCTGGCGCGGTGAGTGGGGCAGGAGCGGGCGTTCCTCTGCGCCGGCGCGCGGTTTGAAGCAGGGTCTCCAAGGAGATGCCCACAGGTCCTTGTGGGGCAGCCCGAAGCCTCCGGGAGTCAGCTTCACTCGCCCTGGGGCAGGGGCAGAGAGTGCGGCCTGTCGCGGGTAGGCGCGTCGCCTTGAGCCTGTCTCTTAGTCGAAGGGTTGGTGTGCGGATGGATGGTGGGCAGGCGCCATCAACGATGTTTGATGGCCCTTTCAGTTCGATGAAGGAATTATTTTGGTTACATGGAGCGTGAGTCTCTTCCAGTCTCTGATACCTCTGCCGCCTCATTCATGAAAGTCTTTACAGGCGTCGCTTTTCTGCCTTCCCTTTCTGTGATGCTGCTTTGACTGCCCCCTCTGCTTCTCTGCACCACGTGGGTGAGGCTGTCCACTTCCACGCCTTCACGCATCACATGTCTGCTGACGGCTGCAAAGCGCCCACCTCCAGCCTGGGCTGCTCCACGAAGCGCCAGACCCCCAAATCCAACTTCCAGTTAACTCCACACGTGTGTGACCCTAGAAGCTATCTCCCTCTACTCCCACCACACCGCCTCACCCTTGGGTTCCCTATCTTGGGCAGAGCTATCCATTCAGTTACCAAAATCACATTCTGGGCAGTGTCTTTGACACCACCTCTTCTGCATTTCCATCAGTTATCAAGCCTGTACTTTCTTAATAGCTGTCAAACCAATTTCCACATTACCATCTCCATTCTCACAATATTAAAATTTACACCAGTTCCTTGGTTAAATTCAGCATCCATCCAGCTTCCCTGGTTCCAGTCTGTAACCATTTACCTCATGAGAGTTAGACTGATCTCTCTCTAAAAAAAAAGACGTCATTTCGTTTCCTGCAAAGATTCTGCATTATCCTACTCCAAACTCTTTAGTTAGGCCTCCCATTAACATTTCCATCGTGTTCATTCCCAGAACATGTCGTATTCTCTCCCCTCTGTGGTAATTGCACCCGTTGTTCACACTGCCCACAATGGACTCCACTTTTTGCACCCTCCCCAACCCTGTTCTCACTCCCCAGTCTTTCTCTTTGTGTTGCCCCATTTCTTTTCTCTTCCCCTCTCTAAATATTCTTTGTGAAGACAGGGGCTGTGTTTGTCTTATTCAGCATTTGCTGTATCTCTCACAGTACCATGCCCATAGCAGGGGCTCAACAAATACTTGGTTAAGTGAATGAATCTCTAAAATGGAAGCCATTACTTCTCATGACATCCTTTTCAGTTCTAGAAAAGTCTGAAATAATCTCTGGCCAGTGAAGCTTTCGCTTATATGAATATTGAATTTATAAGTTTTACTTAGATTTCAAGACACTTGGTAATTGCAAACTATTTCACCTTAGAGTCTTTCATAATCAGTATGATGGTAGTTGTTATTATATGGCATGAGTTTCAAGTGGGAAACAGGGAGTACAGCATAGGTTGCAAGAGAAAAGCTTTGGAGTCAGAGATACACGGATTTAAATCCTGGCTTCAGCATTTTAGTTCAGCGGGCCACGGCAAATTACTTATACTTAGTAAATTTTCACATGTTTAAAAAATCGAAATAGTCACATAGATGTTTGTGGCAGTTTTAGTCACAATTGCCAATACTTGTGAACAACCAAGGTGTCCTTTAGTGAGTGAATGGATAAACTGTGATACAACCAGACAATGGAACATTATTCAGTCCTAAGAAGAAATGATCTATCAGGCCACGGAAAGACATGGAAGAACCTTAAATACATATTACTCAGTGAAAGAAGCCAATCTGAAAAGGCTATATATTGTATGACTTCAACAATAAGACATTCTGGAAAGGGAAAAATTTTGGAGACAGTAAAAAGATCAGTGGTTGCCAGGGGTTGGAAGTTGGGGAGAAATGGATAGACAGAGAACAGAGGATTTTTAGGGCAGTGGAAATACCATATGATATTATAGTGATAGATACATCTTCATTACGCATTTGTCTAAACCCATAGAATGTATGACACCAAGAGTGAACCCTAAGGTAAACTCCGGTCTTTGGGTGATCATGATGTACCAATGTAGTTCATTCTTGGTATAAAATATACCATTCTAGTGAGTGATACTGTTAATAGGGGAAACTCCGCAGGTGTGGGATCGGGAGGTAGATAAGAAACCTCTATACTTTCCTCTCAGATTTGTTGTAAACCCAGACCTGCCCTAAAAAAATCTCTTAACAAAAAAGAAAAAGTAACACTGAGGGTGAGAATTGTGAAATTTCCATGGCCAGCCCACAGAAGGTACAAATCAATCTTTTAATTCATTCAAGTGCAATTTCTGGGACCTCCTCCTACTTGTTCACACTATCCTACTTGATCACAAACTTTTGTGTATTGTCAACAGCTCCCAAACAGGTAAGACACTCATTCACTCAATGAGTATTTGTTGACCATCTGATTGGTCCAGGGCACCATGCCAGGTAAGGTGGGTCAAAAGAAACCGTAATCAGTAAAGTTCTGAGTAGGTGAAAGAAAGGGCCAGAAGTGTTACTCTGCCAGTCAGAGCCAGCTCATCTTTGAGGCCCAAAGTTAGAGTGAACTGAGTTTAAGCAATTGGATAGGCAGAGAGGACCTAGAAGTTCATTCAGACAGTTAATAAATATTTATTGAGCACCTGGATGTTTGGCAGTGAACAAAACAAAGTCACTGTTCCTTTAGAATTTATATTCTCAGAAATAGTAGAGCAGGGTCCATTGGACACAGAATCTCAGGCCAGATTATCTGGCTTCAAATGCCAGCTTCCCCACTGCCAGATATGGGACCTCTGGCAACTTACTTTATCTTTGCACCTCAGTTTCCCATAAAATGGAGTTGTTTTATTACACGAATCCATATCGACAAATTTCTTAGAACCGTACATGGGAAGTACAATGTAAATGTAGCTATTTGTATTTCTTGGGGGAGAGAGACAAGTAAGCAGGTAAAAATAAAGCAGGGTAAGGGGATAGAAAGTGTCTGCCTGGGGACAGGTTGTGTGGCTTGGATTTGGAAATGACTCTTACATTTTTGAAAGACTTGGTCTATTTCCATAGGAAAGTGAACATTAAACATGCTCGTATCTGGGTGACATGTGCAATGATTTAAAAAACCCATGAAAATGAGCATCGCCTAAAACAGATGATTTCTCATCATTACTCGTGCTTATCTAGAGGTCAAACTGACCCTTATCTCAGCTGAAATTTCAATAGTCATAATAAAGGTCATACACCCAAGTCCATCTTGGGGTTTATGAAATCTTCCATTGGGGATAATTATAATTGACCTGGGTTCTAGCTTCATAGCCCTTAGCAAAGTCACAATGACAAAATGACAATCGACTGGCTCACGTCTGAAAAAGAAACTAAAAAAAAAAACCATTCTAATGAAAGTTAAAATAAAAACTGGAGGCAGAATGGAGAAAGCACAGCAGCCATAATATTGACCCTGGGCCATCAGGAGAAAGTTACCTAGTATTTAGTGTATTGTTCCTGAAAGTTAATTTCAGAAAGTGTGTATGAAGTAATATTTGATCACTGAAGTGGTAAACATTTGTCTAGAAAATGCACTTAGGCTAACAGAGAGCTGGAAAAATTCCACCAATAAACGAGAGTTAGTAAACCATTAGATTAACAGGGAAGGCTCTCTTTGGCTTTAAATTCCTGTTCTGCCACTTACTAGCTGTATGACCTAGGACACATTGCTTAACCTCTGTGGGCCTCAGTTCACTCATCTGTGAAAGGGGGCAATAATGGTAGCTGCCTTCCAGATTTGTTAGGAGACTTGTATGAGTTAAGGTCTGCAAAGCACTGAGCATGGCAGTGGCATGGGCTAAGCACCATGTAAACATTTGCTCTTATTATTGTTGTTTTATTACTAGATAGGAGATCATGGCCAAGTTACTTAGATTCTCAGTGCCTCAGTTCCTTCTTCTGTAATTTGGAGATCTAACACTACCCACCACATAGGGTCGTTTTGAGGATTAAATGAATATACCAAAATGCTTATGATAGTAAACCTTGAAAAATATTAGATTTAAAAAAATTAAAATCAAGACTATTTTTGATTTTGAAAATAAAACTTTTTTTCTCATTTTGTGTCTAATATTTGTTATCAGTGAATTAAAGTCAGTGTATATAGACAAATGATTAAAAATGAGCATGATATGGTCTTTAAATTGAAGTAATAAGCAATATTACCCATGACAATATTTACAAACTACTATCATAATAACAATTACTTACATTTCTATAGCTATTGACAGTGCCGAAGGGGTTTTGCTTTATTTAATTCCAGCTACCACTTTATGATGGGGTATATTGTTATCTCTATTTTGTGGTAAATGAAGAAACTACTAATTAGAGAGATCCTGGGACTATCCGAGGTCATGTGGCAGGCACACGTGGAAACCAGGTCTCGTCCACCACCATTGTTCCTTGGGACTACCTCTCAGTGGTGTAACCAGAAGAATTCACATTCTCAAGCCTGTGAAGTCTCATCAGTGGAGACCACAAATTCTTAGAATGTCCATGTATGTGCTACACTTGACATGATTATGAATACTCATCTTTTAGGAAATGGTATTGTCCTGTTCTTGTATACTTGAGGTGGTCCATATTTAACATGAATATCTTATTTACTTTGTGGTTTCCTTGTGTTTATGAGATTTTTGTCAAACCAACATTCTGTAACAACTGGATCGTGGTCAGCTGGGGCAAACGTATTATTTGCTGGTAGTTTTTTCCCCATTATTTTTATTCCCCATACTTAGTGATACTCCAGTTATACATGGAGCTTCCCAATCATGTTTCACTTGGGATTTTTTTCACTCATTCTTTCATTCATTCATTCACTCATTCATTCAGCAATCACTAGTTGAATACTTCTTTTGTTATAAACTAACAATGCTGTGCTGGATGCTGGGGATGAGTAAACTGGCTGTCATCCCTATCCCTGAGTAGGTTATAGTAACTAGAGGAGACAGACATGTGTATTTATTGAATTATTGCCTGAATCTGCCCCTTTATTAAGAGCTGCAAGGCAGTACCTGGTGAAGCTGTGGCCCCATCAAGGAAGCCAGTGGAAATTACCTTAAAAAATGGACACATGTAAGTTGAGACATGACAGATGAGTCTTCCAGGCCTTCCCATACCAAGTTGTTCCTTGAGTCCAGGAATAGAGATCCCGGGGTGTCCAGCGGAACCCGCTCTAGAGCAGAGATTGAAGGGCCAGGTATGAGTTGGAACTGGCAAGGGCGACAGAGGCATCATCCCATGGAACACCTCATCGGCCTTGTTAATTTTCGTTGTTATCCTAAGAGAAACGGGAAGTCCACAAAGGTTTGACTGGTCAGAGTTGTACCATAAAAAGGGTGCTTTTGTTGCTGTGTGGAGAATGGATTCCATATTGTTGGGCAGAGAGAGTAAATGGAAGTTGAGGGACCACTTAGGAATGGATGGCTGTAGTTTAGGTGAGTGATGAGGGAGACGAGGGTGTTGGCTATGAGGGTGGAAAGAAGTGAATAGACAGGGACCGTATTAGAACTAGTAGAAAACCAGTCAGGATTTAATGGCCAAACAACTAAGGGGATGAGGAAGAGAAAGGTGCCATTTTTCCTGATGTTCATGCCAAAGGGCTGTATTTTGAGACTATTTGTGACTATTTTGTTCCATAAGTTGGCTGTAGACTTAGAGGCTGCTACTCATTCATGAACCACCATTCGCCCCTCTCCACATTCCTCAGCTCCAGTTCAACTCATCTACTTGCCGTCTCCCCAAACCACTCCCAGGATCTTGCCTCCATTCCTTTATTCATTCACACTCCTGAAAAGTTCTTCACAAGCCCTACCCATTTTTCCTGACCTTCTTGTCCCCAGTTCACGAGCCTTTCCATGACTTTTCAGCCCACAGTGATCTTCCTTTCCCCCAAATTCATTCGATTTATAATCTCCTTTAGAAGTTAATTTCCTCTGCTTTTTGACATTTGTAGTATTCTTATTTAGTCCCTTGTATTATCCTGTACCATAAGAAACTGCCCCCCCCTTTAAGGCCCAATAGCCGTAGTTCCGTATTGTTTATACGAATGGAGTTATGATTTCACACACACTGAGATGTGCATAGATTCTTTTTGCAGTGCCCAGAAGTGTCTTGTGTGCAGTCAGACCATAGTAAATAATAAAATGCACTTAAAACAAAGTGTTACTAGACGAAACTTAATTGAATTTTATGGCTTAAAAGTACTTCTGGTTTCTTGCAGTGTCTCCAATTGTTATGAACATTGATGTGTTTACTTGGTGTTCTCATCACCCTTAGAAGGTCTAGGGCATTGGGCAGTCCATACTTACATATTATCACCATGGCTCATTTGTTATCGTGATTTATTACCATGATGCTTAACAGTGGGGATAAGACATTTTTGACCATGTCTTATTCGGTGCAGTATCCTCAGTGCTTGGCATATACGAGGGGATCAATACTTAATTTTTGAAGGAAGGAAGGAAGGAATATCATTGTCACCTTTCTCTCACACACAAAAACAGAATAGAATGTGATCTTACTGTGTTTGGGGTCAATGAGAAAAGAGAAACTTGGTGTGCTACTTAAGTTACTTTCGTTGGTTAATATAAATTTTCCCCTCATCTCATCTGGATCTTTTTTTCTTTTCTTTTCAATATCACTACTTAATATATGGGTCTCAGATTTCATTTGTTTTAACACAGGTATATGACAAACTATGTCTTGAATAGGTTTGGGTCAGCAGCCACACAAGGCATGAACACAGACATATCATAAATACCCTTATGCAGTGGCAGTGGAGGGGTCCATAGAAACTATATTCATATCTGGTGTAAGTTTGAATGGGAATAAAGCTTCAAAAGAAGAAAACTGTAATGGTATCTGTTGCCACATATTTCAGTTGATTTTGGAGCAGCACCTGCAGTCCAGCTTGGGTTAGTATTGGACACAGGAAAATGAGGGCAAACTCTTAAAGAAGTGTCTAACATACAGCAGATGGTCAATAAATATTTGTGGGAGTGAGTGGGAGACAGAGCACAGTTGAAAAATTTTTATTCTTTCTATCTTCAAGTGCTCGTTTAAATACAAGATAGAAAATTGTTTGAAGTATAAACGATTTGCACAAGGAAGGTGTCAAGTCTACTGACTCAGGGGCAAGGCCATGATAATACTCGCCCTTAGCTGGCGACATATTCCTGCCAGTGGAGGTTTTGTAGCAACTGAGTCTTTGTTTTCCTCTGCATGGTGATATGAAAATACACCGCCTACCTATTTCACATGAGTGAGCCAGGATGAATGAATGTATGTTTGCAAGCACCCCAGGGTCCAGGAGTTGAAGTTATGCAAACATCAGTTGCTATTAGATCACCCTTTGCCCTCGGCTAAGGGCCAATGTCAACAAGTCCTCCCTTTCCCATCTACCCAGAGCTTGCCATTAGGATTTAGACCCCGAAGGTGAACTGGGTGGGCTCTGCTCTTCTTTTAAAGGTGCTTTGTGGCCATAGACACCTTTTATCACTCTGGGCCTCCGTCTCCTCCTGTGCTAAATGAAGTCCACTGAATCATGACCTTCAACCTATGGCCTGTAGATCTGTTTTATTTGTCCCATGCAGGAGTTTTGATTTGCTTCATTTTTAATGTGAGTTTAAGGAGGATATGCCTTCTCAGGTTTGACTGAAGCTCTGTCTAGATCTACTCAGTGCCTGTCATTCATTTATATTCTGTTCCTGGGCCTGGAAGGTGTTAGACACCCTCACATCAAATATTCTCTATGGTTTTTTCATGTAACAGCTATTTCTGTTCTGCTAGCTCCACACCTATTTCCCACTGAAGAGCAATTACAGTGTAACAGAAGGGATAAAATCAAGTCTACAGTTTAGAGAAGCTGACTCCCTTTTTGAGCTGCAACAGGTACAGGTATAAGCAAGTCATGTTTCTTACAGGAGTTCCTTGAGTTTTAGATCACTTTACTTTCAAAGTGTGTGTGTGTGTGTGTGTGTGTGTGTGTGTGTGTGTGTGTGTGTGTGGTGTGTGTGTTTTATTTTCCAGTTATTTGACCGATCTAACTTGATATTTTCTGTTCAGGGTAGTTTTCTAAAACACAGCTAGTTTGAAAAGACCAAGCACTGTATCTCTGTGAGATTAAGTGCAATTATTCTTTGTAAAAAGGAAACACTTTCTCTATTCTCATGGCACTTTAAATAAACTGCTCAAGTGCCCAATGTATTCTGTTTATTCTGAAATAATTTTGGACTTACATAAAAGGTGCAAAAATTGTACGGTGAGTTCACATCTACCTTTCACTCAGCTTGCCCCCAGTGTTGGTATCTTGAATGACCATGGCACAATTATCAAGATTAAGAAATTAACACCTAACTAATGCATTTTAACACACTTTTGTTTTCAAAGGACCCCTATTAAGGGAATATTGAGAAAAAAATCTGCAATAAAGGACTTAGAGAAATGACTTTTCATTTTGCATTGCCAGATAGTTATGGGGCTGAAAGTTCTCTCAGTTTCTTTAATGTGTACTTGAGCACAGACAGATCTGTAACTTGTAATCTGATATGGAGGTTAACTGTCATTCATCAAAGGAAATAAGGACTCCCTTTTGTCAGTACAAGGAAGTTAGAACTTCCTTTTGTGGTAAACTTTAAAACAGTTTATTTTAGTGCTTTTTCAAAATAATAAACTTGGTGTAGCCGAAGTGGTAATTAACTGGAGTCCTGTTAAGCCCTCTTACTGTTTTTACTTTCTAAGTGATGTTTTTTTCTTAACCATTAGTAAGTGTAGTAAATAAAGTGCAGTATTTATAAAGATGCAACCAAAGTTATTAATGAGAAAAAAAGGTAGTGGGATTTGGAGCTATTTCCCATCATGAATCAAATGACTTTCTGTTTTATCTTCAGTAAAGATGAGGCCATTTAAGGATCTTCTGAACAGTTAAGGCAACTGTGGAATAAAAAAGAATTTCTGGGTAGAGAATTTGAAAACCATATCACAAATACCATGTTATTTAGTTAGTGGGTTTATATTGTACAATTTAGATTAATTACAGACAATTAGGTAATTTTACCATAGCATGGATTTCTTTCCCTGTCATAGGTGTTTACTCTGCGATTACCAAGAGATCATGAGCAAATGAGATGTGTGTCTCTGGGGACTTCTTTTAGCATTAACTCACATTTCAAATGACAATAGAAGATAAGAATTACTTTTGAGAGTCTCTTTAAAATGGATTAAAAAATTCAACAGTGAGTCAGTACTGTGATTTTGTCTGTACTTGACCAGGGCTGTAAACACCAAACCCATTTGGCTATCCCGCGAGGCGTGGAAAGATCTTTTCTCTCCCTTCTCTGATAGTATTTGGGTTCCATGGCTGAAATGTGCAAAGGAAAGATACTAAAAGTTTCTGTTCTTAAATTAACATGCAGGAGGATTTTATATATAATCTTTCACTTCTGCGCCCCTCCCTCTTTTTAAAGAAAAAAAAACTACTAAATTTCAGCTTTCCTACTTAGAATTTCAAAGGAAAATTCACCTGAACATAATTGTTTATGTACCTAGTATTGTAATTTCTTTGGCCTCATCTCATCTGTACAATAAATGTTAGAAAAATGAGTGGCTTTCTATTTTTGTTTTTAACATTTTGTTTCTCAAATGAAACTGTACACAGAACCCCAGCTAAGTGGGATTGCTCTGGCTTAGGTGAGGAGCCCATGTTCAGCCCTAACTTCTCAGCCATGGTTCTCCTCTTCTGGGCTCCCTCTTGCCCTCTCCTGGTTGTCCTGGAATTCACCACTACTCAGTCCTTGCAGGCTCTGAACTTGGGGCATTGGTTCTCAGAGAATCACCTAGGGTTGCTATGAAAATAATATTGCTATTTGAAAGCAGAGACTAAAGTTTTCTAGGCTATTTGGGTGGTCTTCAGACTGGTATGTTATTGGTCCATAGGAGATAAGTACAAAATTGAGAGTGTTTCAAAACATTGACAGCGATTCAACGTTGCTGTGACATCCAAGCACATGATCCATGCTGACTTACTTTGTTGAACAGGATATGGACCAAAAGTATTGGCCCATAATAGATTACAAATAAAAAAAAAAAAAAACTTCATAGGTCACTTGAAAAGCACTGTTCATGCATATTGTATTATGTAGAACTCTAATTTCCCTTCTCAAGACTGAATAATTGAGATAATTCCTGAGTGCGTTCAAGATAATTATAACATGGCAAATATTCGTCAGTTGATTTGATTTATGAGGAAGCTTTATGAAAGGCTTTTGAATTAAAAGAGTAATGACACAGGTTTGTTTTTTTAAATAGTTCTTTTATCCATTGGTCCATTAATTTTTTTTTATACAGTAAATATTTGTTATTTGCCTTCCTTGGAACTAGAGGGTATTATGCTAAGTGAAGCGAGTCAATCAGAGAAAGACAATTATCATATGATCTCACTGGTATGTGGAATTTAAGAAATAAAGGAGAGGATCAGAGGGGAATGGAGGAAAAAATAAAACAAGACAAAACCAGAGAGGAAGACAATCCATAAGAGACTCTTAATCATAGAAACAAACTGAGGACTGCTGGAGGGGAGACGGGTGGGAGAACGGGGTAACTGGGTGATGGACATTAAGGAGGGCACGTGATGTAATAAGCACTGGGTTTTATATAAGACTGATGAATCACTGACCTGTAACTTTGAAACCAATAACACATTATATGTTAACTAATTGAATTAAAATAAAGAAAAAAATCCAAACCAGCCCTGGGGCACTGGAGGGGGTGGTTAAAGGAGGTTCTGATCCTAAAATCCTAAAATAATTGTTAAAAAGCAAATAATTCATGAACATTGGTAAAGATACCTTAGCTACTGCATGTAGATTATGACACATATATTTTTTGAGCTTTTATATTGTGCCTGTACTGTGCCATGTGCTATTTGGTGTGCAGGGGTTGTATTTGTGTGTAAAGTAGATACAGTGTCTGTTCACGTGGGCCTTAGAATCTAGTGCAAGGAAACCAATAAATGGACACGAAGATTTCTGATGTTGATGAGCTTCAGAAGGAAATGAACAGGGTGATGTGGTAAGGATGAATCTTGGGGGGGTAAACAGGTTGCATAGCTTCATCAGAAGAACCCACACCAAGGAGGGGACATCAGAGCAGATACCTCAGTGACACGAAGGAGCCAGCCTGGGAATGAGAGAAGAACAGCAAGTGGCAACTTCCAAGGCTTATGGGCAGGAATGGGGTTGCCATGTTCATGAGCCAGGGAGAAGGCCAGTAGGGCTAAAGCGAAGTGAGTGAGAGGGAGAAGGTAGAGGGATCGGAGAAGTGAAAGTCCTGGAGAGGTCAAGCAAAGAAGGAAAATTTGGGGCTGTGCTCAGTGTGTATCCCCAGCAAGATTTTTGTGCCGTCATCATCCACAGCTCTTCCACTAGGGTTGGTGATCACAGTGTATGACATGGGTGTCTTACTGAGGGCCTCTCCCCTCCCTTCCCTCCCTTAGGACTATCTGTGTGTCTGGGTATTGGCTTCAATATTCCTTTGCTTCTTATAGTCAGTTCCCATGTCTCTTTTATGGAGGACTCACCCCAAACTTGTAGAGTCCCTTTACCCCCAGACAGGAGGGTCTGGGGAGTTATGACCTCCCTTGAGGATCCTTAACCAATGACTAAAGGCTATACAGGAACGTGAAAGTCTGCTCCCTTCCCTCAAGTTTAGACAGTCCTGAGACGTAATCTATACTCGGGGGCTCCCCTCGGAGTCACACTGAGGCTGCCCTCTGGAGAGCTCTTGCTTTAGGTAGCATCCTTGCTTGACTTCTCTGGAGAACACCTCCACAGTGATTTGTCTGCCCCTGGACAACTTAGGATGCGAGCTGCCTTTCCCTCCTCCTCCAGTTTCGGATTATAACCATTGGTATACCGTGATTGTTTTTGTTAATTTAAAATGGGATTAGATGAAATATTTCAGAGCATTCCCAACTTCTCAAAGTTTTCTTCTGAGTAGTTTCCATTTTAACAGCCATCAAGTGGAAAGGATTTTGTTTTTTATCTGAAGGCAATTGTCTGTTTCTACTGCTTCCATTGGATTTGTTTACTGTTTAATTAAGTGAAACATTCTCAGAGAGTTATCTATTCTCACTCTTCCAGCTCACAGAGTAGACATTAATCTTAAACTGATAAAACTATTAGATGATTATTTCCTGTTCACATACCGGGTCAATCAAATTATGGAGATTAAACAGGGGAATAAGGCGGGCTGTTTAGCAGGGTATGATCTGGCTAGATATGCTCTCCTTCTGGCAGAAGCCTGTGAGCTTTTCTACACATTTTCATGTGCTAATCCTTGTGGCTTTCATTTCCTACTTCTAACAGAGTCTGTAGCTGTGGTTTGCACAGGAATTGGAAGCCAGCAGGCCAATGTGTCTATGTGGAATTTTCCCTCTGTCCTTGAGGGAAAAGTAAAATCAGATTCTATTAATTTTGACTGGATTTCAATTTATTTTAGAACTTTTGGGGTGTTTTAATATCCATATATAAAAAGCACTTGGATCTTTTACTTTTAAAAATTACTTGCAGATCGCCTGTCATCCATTCTTCCTTTCTTCTACCCCTCTCCTTCTCCCTCCTTCCCCTTCTTCTCCTTTATTTCTTTTTTAGAAAAGCGAAAGTGAAATCAATCTCTAGTCGAGTACATCACAAAACATAGTTTCATGATAGTTTATAGTTTATGATTTTGAAATCATAAAGTGGGGTTCTATTCGCTTGTGGGAGAATCATATGCCTGTGATAGCCTGTTTTACCTCTAACAGTTTTGAGTCTGAGATTGGACATAGTAAATGTTCAGTAAATATTTCTTGATTGTATGAATCTCTGGTGTTATGTCCTAAGTACAGTCCTAAAATATTATTATTGTGCTTTTCTTGGTGTTCATCTGTATAGAGAGCCTTGGTCCCCAACTCATAATTCCAGCTCAACTCTTTGCCATAAATATGACAACCCTACTGGAAAAATAATTTTTTAATCCTTAGATAAACTGTCTTTGTTCATTTCACAAAATAAAGTTTCGCTCCATTCTGTTGCAGTGAAACACCCATTGGCACATTCCTTTTACCTTTAAATATCTCTGAAACACTTGGATTTGACCTTCGATTTCACAATACATTGAGGCATGCAATTACAAGACAATAACACATGCTTTCTCATGCCTGAAAATAACTCTGAAGTCAAGCTGTGACATTAAAGCACAGCTGGAAAATTTTACATCCAATCAAATCAAACCAATAGTATATTTAATTTTGTATTTGCTATGTAACTGAAAGTAAGTGTGTCTTCAGCTTTTTATTTGTTTCTAGTCTGGAAATTAAAACAATTGAATCAGAAATTGATTAAGGAAAAAAGGGCAAACAAATAAATTGTTTTCTGTTCAATGGTTAAGTAATCTGCCTTACCTCTTACTTATCTTTTGAGTGGGAGTGGGAAATAGTATTAAAATTTACCCTAGGAAGGGTGGCCATGATGACTACAAAGCTTATACAGAAAATCGAAATGCCTATTGGGTTGTATTCCCAGGCTGGCAGACCTGACTGTCCAGATTGTTTGAAAACAAACTTCAACTGAGTAAACTTTAAAGATCTTATTGACTTTATTCAGTGACTCATGAATTAGACAACATCCATTCTAGCAGATAGGAAGGCACTCTGAGGAGCTTTATAGGCAGAAAGGAGCAGGAACAAGGAAGTTTTACTCGTCAAAAAGTAGATTATCACAAGATTACTTTTCCCCAAAGGGTAACATGGGTTTATCAGGCAGGTTATTTAACTAATGCTGATCTGGTGATTCCTGATTGGCTAGTTTAAGTTTTCATATCGGGAGGGCTGAAAATGTATTTAAGTTTGGTAAGCTGGGGCTAGCATAAGTGACTCCATTTTGGGCCTATTGTCTTGTTGTCGACAGGTTGGTTGAGTGAGTGCAGGGGCTGTGCAAGACTGGCCCAATTCTTGCTGAAGAACTTGTGACTGCCGTTGACCCACCTGGAGATTCAGGTGGCAGTTTGAAAGCTTTAGGAATTCTGGAAATCCAGTGAAATTTTGTGTTTACCTCTGACACTGTAATGTTTATTGGCAGGTGGGTGGGGCTTTCTCTGGGCTCTTAGGGGGATGACCCATGATGAGGGAGGAACCCCTTGAATTAGCAGCATACAGTTAAGGATACTTGTTGAGAAGACAAGTAAGAAAGCATAAAATCATTAGTTGGGCTCCAGGTATTTGCTTATAGATATATATTTTGGAAACCCCCAATGGGGGCACTTTTCCTGACAAGGAGAATAGTGTATTTGTTGGGACAATGGGTCAGGATATTTGAAATCAAGGGTGACTCAGAGAACAGAAACTCATGGGCTGCTATACCTCTAAACTCTGCCCTAAATGTATCTGAAGGCCTTTGAATGATAAACCATAAATGCTACTCACATATTTTTTTTTAAAGATATACTTATTTATTTTAGAAAGTGGGGAAGGGGCAGAAGGAAAAGGAGAGAGAGAATCTCAAGCAGACTCCCTGCTGAGCACAGAGGCTGACGTTGGGCTCGATCCCAAGTTCTCAGCTGAAACCTAGTCAGACATTCAACCAACTAAACCACCCAGACACCCCAAAATGCTACTCATATTAACATTTTTATTTCTGTATTATAAATGAATGTTAGCTTTTGCATATATAAATAAGTATAATAAAGTGACTTTTGCCTCAGAATATTTTGGAGCACAGAACCCAACTAAAGGTTTCCCCTCTGGTTTATTTTGAAAGGTATGCAATGTTAATTCTGGGGCATTGATGTTTTACAATGCCTGATCAAGATAAAAAGGTGAAGACCACAGAAAAATCAGCTGATAAGAAGCAACAAGGAATCACCACCAGGTAACCCCTTCCTAAGTCTTTGCTAATTAGTAACTCAGACAGTGGCCAGCAGCAACATTTAACAGTTTTTTGAGAAATAGAGTAGACCCTTGACAATGGCTACTCCAGGTTATGGTGTTTACTGAAATGTTTGATTATTTCTAGAGTTCTAAAGGAAATGCTTAGTACGTGTAGGTTTCTGTCTGTGAAACAGGCCTCGGAGGGGCAAGGCTATCAGTGGGGTGACCAGTTCGCCAGGAGTCTTCAGCTGGTTGACATTGTGTTCTCCTTTCTCTTAGGGACTATTCAGATCTTAAAAGACTTCGTTGCCTTTTGAACGTCCAGTCAAGCAAACAACAGGTAGTGTTTTCAAAGACTGCATACGTTAATAAAAGAGAACTCACGTGTTTCCAAAGGGATTGCTTTAACATTTTTATGAACAATAATATATCCACTTTTCTTAGTTCTTAAGTATGTCTTATTTCTCTTCATGCGGCTGTTTCTCTCATACCTGGTAGGTTCTGCCAAGACTCAGGGTCTATAGCCTTTTTATTCCCTTCTCATGGCTGGGCCCTGCTTTATTTTCTGCTTATTGCCATGTGTCCTAATTACCAAAGCCATTCAGTCTGGAAACAATGTACTGTTCTCTTGAATGCCCAGTGTGTGACTCTTTGGAGCTTTAGGGAATTTGATTTTTTTCCCAAACATTGATTACTGAGTTTCCTTTCTTCTCCCCTCCACTCCTCCTCATGCTGCCTTGTTCCTACAGTACTGTTCTTGATGCTTGCTGCACATTTTTTTCACTGAAAAGCCCAGAGATGAGTGAATTTGGCTATTTTTATGATAGCATTTTTATATTTTTATTACGTGGTGAAAGAATGGCATCTCTGCTTGACTTTATCTTTAGACTTTTCTTTTTGGTTTTACTTCTGTAAGACTTGGGTTGGTCCTGAGATTCGAGGCCATCCATAAGGATTTGGGGAACAGCACAGCAGTGCTAATACTAATGTTAACAGTAGACACTCAGCACTGTTAACTGATAAATGAGAGGGATGCTTCTTGACCCGCAGTGACCTGGCACCAAAGTCTACTCTGCTATCCTTGTTTAAGTAAATTTGCTTAAGAGCTCAAATGGTGGAAATCCTGATGGATTTGGTTATATCCATCAAACTAACCAAGAACTACATTTTTGTCTATCTATTTATAGTTGAGGATGACTTTCTAATGATTTGATTGCACATAAAAGCCAAGTAATATAGTTCTTATTTAGGGAACATTTACTATGTGTCTGGTGCATCACCCTGTTTAGTAACCACATCTCACACTTTTATAGATTGGGAGAATGAGGCACAGGGAATTAAGTGACTTTCTTGAGATCATACAGTCAGCTGATGGTTGGAATACATATCTGAACCCAAACACTGCCTTTTTGCAGTATATGCCTCTAGCCACTAAGATACCTTTTAAATGACTTGGGAAATTAAATTCCAGTTCAAAAAACAGTTGGATAATCCTTGATTCAGAGTAAACATGGTCATAAAATATCTCTCTACCTGTCAGTCCTTCTCCTCTGTTATTCATGCTACGGCCGTCAGGAGCAATTTCTTCCCATCCAGCTGTGTCAGCAGTCACCCTTGCTCTTTGTCCATCTCTACCCTGCTAAAAGAATCTCCCTGGCTTGCTGCTCACAAGCCTTCATGGACAATTACCCCAAATCACATCCATTCTTTCTTAGAAGGTAAGCAAGGTAACTCAGCATATGGTTTTGGTTGTAGTTCCCATTCTTTTTCACTGTACATCCTAAGATGTAACCATGATGTCAAGGACTTCTACTTTTTGCTTTTACTATTCCTTTCTCCCAGATTTCTTCCCTATAAAATTACATCTATTTCTAAGACCCAAAGTGAGTGACACCACTTCTGCAAAAAAACCTTTCTTTTATTTTGTATTCTGGAAGCAATCTTTCTCTTCCGAAAGCACTTTCTTTCCCGATTGTAGCACTATGTTCTTCCTTGTTTTGGAAACATTTATCTACATGTCTTATTTCTAGATGAGATTATGTATTTCCCAATGCCAGCAACTTTGACTTTGCCTCTGGTTTACTGTATCCTCGATTTGGTGAGTTCTTGGTCAATTTTTGTCAAACTGAATTATGGTTTAAGAATTGGGTTATATCATGAGCATGTATAACTTCATGGCCAGAGTAAAAGAAACACCAAGGGTATTGTTGTTGTTGTCTTAAAGATTTATTTGTTTGTTTATTTGAGAGAGAGAGAGAGAGAGCGAGCATAGGCATGAGTAGGGGTGGGGGCAGAGGGAGAGAGAGAAATCCCAAGCAGACTGTGTGAGCATGGAGGCTGACGTGGGCCTCCATCCCATGGCCCTGACTCACGACCTCAGCTGAAATTAAGAGTCAGAAGCTGAACCGACTGAGCCACCCCGGTGCCCTGCTAATGGTAGTTTTTGCCTCTAATTTTCCAAATTTGAAGCTCATGCTGACTAGATCTATTGTGTCTCCTTTTAACACTACTTTCTTGTTAACACCTGGTGGGGTTAACTCAAGTAATTTAATAGTTCCTCCTTCTTTAACCAGTTTTAGAATTTGCAGTTTGTTGTCTGACAAGTTCACATGGCATAGCTTTTTGTAAAGTCTTTCACATGTATAAAAATGCATATTTGTAAAGCTTGAATTGTTCAGAAAGTAGGTGGTTTTAAGAAGAAATGAAAATATCCTCAATGATATGAAGGTACCAAAGCTCACAAAAATCATTCCTAATTCTGTTTATCATTATTCATTTTTAATTTTGGAATAATAAATGTTATTCTGAACACCCTATTCTCCTTTTAGTAAAATAGTATGGAGAAGAAAGATATTGGAAAGAATAAGTCAAGCATTTATTTATATCTTGCTTGTTCCAGAAAGAATGTAAGGAGGTTTTTCCAAAGATACACAAAGTATGACAGTTTATCATAAATTAATACCAGGACCAAAGAAGAAAGAAGAACAAGGGTTGGGGACAAAGTAGAATGAGGCACACAGAGATGCCCATCGAAATATGCAAGTGGGTCACACATTTGGCTCTGAGATTTTTGAAATTTGAAAAGGGAAATTTGGGAATAAGGCTCACTCACCTGAATTTCTGATCTAACAAGATGTGGCCTGTTATTTGCAAATGGACCAAAATGGCCAATTAATCGGTTGCAGAGGAAATTTACTTTGTGGTTTAGGCAGAGAATTGCAAAGAACTGAATGTGCTTTATCTGAATCTCTAATGAGCCAAGCCACTTCTGTATTGTTTCTTTGTGTTCCAGTGTTCTACTTTCGTTCTTTGTCTTAACTGCTCTATCTCTGTGTGCCTTGTTCAACCACATTAGAGCTTGCCATTCTGTGGGACAGTCCAACAGTGGGACAGAACACTGAGGGGGCAGGGTTAGAATAACCATAACCCAGTAAAGACAAATAATTCAAGGAAAGAAATTGTCCCAGGGTTGTTGAAGCAAAGTGAAATTACAAAGTTGGTTGGAGATTTCACCAGAGGTCTCCCCAAATCTTGAAGTAATCTGCCAAGAGCTGGAATTCAGATTCCCCCACCCCCAAATTCAAAGCCACAGGAAGCTGAGAAATTGGTTTGCAATAAGTAAAAAGGGTAGGAGAAAGAACAAATGAATTCATTATAGACCAATTACCTTAAAGTAAAAAAGGTTTGCTAAATACTATCGAAAGAAAAGGCATAAGGCACAGTTCCTGTGTTCTGAAGGACGGAGGTCTAGGAAAGGCAGGGCACATAACAGGGCAAGACATGAGTCCTGAAGGAATGGTACAGACAGGGGGTGCATTGATTTTGACAGGCTTAAGGCCTCCACTTGTAGCTCAAATCACAGGAAGGAGATGGTCCTTGGAGAATGGGCCAGTTTTCCATCAGTGGAATTGGTGGAAAGGCATTATCGGTGAAGTGAGTAAAATAGTGAGATATCTGAAGAAAGGAAAATCACAAGCATTTAGGAAAAATGGTGACTAGACGTTTCTATTGGAAGTAGTCATACATAGAACTAGATGACATTGTGCAGTGTCTGAAGGCCCATCCACACATTTTGTATTTGATGCCATAAGCAATAGGGAATGTTGACATTTCCAATCAGAAGTGACACAACACATTTTTAGGAAAGTCCTTTGCTTCAATCTGTAGCCTCTTCACTTTCCACTCTTACTATTCAAGCTGCTCAGTACCTCTCATTTTCTAGAGCACACATAGCTGTCCTCTGTCTTCCCACCCATAAAAGTCTCTCTGGAATACTCTGAAATACTCTGGGCGTCCTGGTCTGTGGCCCACCCTATCTCTCCTTTAATTTCTACCACAACAAACCCTTGTTCACTCATCCTGCAGCCTGTTCTCATGCTGGTTTGCCCCTCTCCCACCCCATGGGACTCTGAGCTCCTTAAAGGCAGAGACCATGGCTGTCCTGCTTCCTACATGCCCAGTGCCTCATCACACTTCTGACAAATGATGTGTCTGCAACAAAAATGTGAAACGGATGGATGCATCTAGAAGTGGCGAGCAATGAATACGTTTGGCAAAGAGACGGTAAGCGTTCATTCAACAGTTTCACCTTTGAGTACATACTGTGTGCCAGGCTCTGTGAGAGGTGCTAAGAACACAAAGATAGACAGGATGCTGCCCTCAGGGTGGCCATATTCAAAGAGAAGAGGCTGATTTGTAAACTCGACGTTGTACCAGGTGTGGTAAATTCTATAAGAGAGGTCAGTGGAATGAATAATGCCACCAGGGAGAGAGTGAACCGCTCTTCCAGGAAGCCTGGGGCAGGTGCTCAGCAGGGGGCTGTTTGAGCTGAGTTCTGAAACGTGATCAGTCTGTAACGCGCGCCCAGGCGTGGAGTGGTCAAACACTACGGTCGTCTCCGGGACAAGTGACCGATTCAATGCAGCCAGGACCTGGAGCATTGGCCGACCTGTTTTATTTTTATATATTTATATTTGCCCGACCTGTTTAGCTTACTCACATATTTATTTATGTTATGTGGACTTGTGGATTCTTATTTTAGTCTGTGGTAGATTTATTATCAAATACTGTGTAGCAAATCACTCTAAAACTTAGTGGTTTAAAGCAACAATGATCATTTACTCTCTCGCCCATCTTGTGGGTCATGAATTCCGAGCAGTTTTCCTGAATGATTCTGGTTCAGGTTCTGATGGGGTTGCTAGGGCTGGCAAGTAGGTGCTATTTGTGGGTGAGAGGCCTCTCCACAGGGTTATTTGTCCTCACAGTGTGGAGCCTGGGGATTCCCCCAGAACTAACCCATCTACATTTTTTTTTTAAGATTTTATTTATTTATTTATTTGACATAGAGAGAGATCACAAGTAGGCAGAGAGGCAGGCAGAGAGAGAAGAGGAAGCAGGCTCCCTGCTGAGTAGAGAGCCCGATGTGGGCCTCGATCCCAGGACCCTGAGATCATGACCTGAGGCGAAGGCAGAGGCTTTAACCCACTGAGCTACCCAGGCGCCCACCTCTACATGTTTAAAGAAACGATTTAGTCTTTTCAAATATTGTACGAAGAGATGACACTGGACTGGAAGACAGGAACAGAACACAGAGAGAGATTTTCAGAATCTCAGTATGAAGAAAACCTTAGGCACGAGTGGACCTGTGAAAAGCAAGAGGACTGACTCAGGATAGTGTTCCTCATCACTAGAGATACATACATAGATGGTGGAGATGGTGGAGATGGCTACATGGAGATGGATACGTGGATGGCTGAGAATGTTGGAGAGTGAGGCAGGTTGCTTGGATTTGAATATGAGCTGTGCCCCTAGCAAGCTCTGTGACCCTTAGGCAAGTCAGTTAGCCCCTCTGTGGCTTAGTTTTTCTCATCTATAAAATGGTATTTATCTCGGGGTTGTTATAAGCATTAAATATATTTAATACTTGCAAAGCACTTAGAACAGTGCACGGTATGCGGTGAGCACCATGTGTAAGTATCATTCATGATGATGGCAGTCATGAGGATGAATGATTGGGTCCTGTGCCTTTTGAATAGGTTTCAAATCCAAGTTCCTGTAAGTCCATCACTTGTGGGAAAGGACAGGACACACTTTAAAGTGATGTATGTCAATTTATGTTATGGTATTTATTATGTCCGAAGTTTCAGATGTTGGGTTGCCCAGAATAATCTGTCAAATGTAGTGTGCTTTAAAAGAACTAATGGCTTAACATGAAGAAATCTGTAAGGGGCAGCTCACATGGATACCCTGATTGTGGTGATACCAGGTGGTGAACCGTTCCATACAGATTTCACTGGACCTCCTTCTGCAGTAGATGATGAAGACTATGGAGAGTCCAAGGAATTGGGGAGGCAAGGGAGAAGGCTGTGGGTTTTGGACTGGACTCTGAACTCACATTGTTTTCATCTGAAGAGGGCTGATTGCTTCAAGGTTCCTTCTATTAAGTTTGTGGCCTTTGCAACTATAGCTGCCAAGTCCACCTTATCAACTGAGTCTCCATGAGTTAATTCCCAATTCTGGCTGCCTATTCTGCTGGCAAAGAGAAGGGCTGCAAGCTGTGGCAGCTTTCCACCCCTCTTCCCTGAGTGGACTGGGCTATTTTTCTCTGTGCTGGCTACCTTCCTTCTTGTGATCAGTATTCTGGGAGTTGTGGAAATGGCAAGGGGTTTGAAACCCTTGGACCCAGAAAATCTACTTCCCGTGTGCTACATAGTGATGTTTCCTATGTAACACAGGGACATTTGCTCATTGCTGTGACTTCATGGCCAATATCATTTAAGTTATTACATCCAGGGGTCATCTAATTTGTAAGGACATGTTTTTTTTTTTTTTTTTTTTTTAAAGATTTTATTTATTCATTTGACACAGAGAGAGAGATCACAAGTAGGCAGAGAGGCAGGCAGAGAGAGGAGAGAGGAGGAAGCAGGCTCCCTGCTGAGCAGAGAGCCCGATGTGGGCCTTGATCCCAGGACCCTGGGATCATGACCTGAGCCGAAGGCAGCGGCTTTAACCCACTGAGCCACCCAGGCGCCCTGTAAGGACATGTTTTATTTGGTTAGCAAACTCATCAGTACAGTGGGAATGATCATGAGGATTATTAGAGTATTTATAAAGCACTTGGAAACTATGCCACGCACATAGCGAGTGCTTTATAAATACTAACTCACTTAGTTTTCGTAATAACTCTGCATATAATTATTGTTATTAATTCCATTTTGATGATGTGGGAACTAATACACAGGGAGATTGGTAACATTTCCAAGATCATGCAGCTACCTACTGGTGGTTTTAAACCCAGGGCATATGGCTTAGAGTTTGTTCTCTTAGCCAATAAGCCTTACTCTCTCAAGTGCCCGTGGCCTGTTGTTTTGTGGTGTTTGTGGATTAATTGGCCCACTATACTGAGATAGAAAGGTAGTTTAACAGGATGAAAGATGTATTATTAATGTTTTGAAAATGCAACTGTGCTAGCATATGATGAAGGAGGATCTTTTTTTTTTTTTTTTTTGCTGGCCATTAAACAATGTCCTTACTTTTTTTTTTTTTTAGAGTTTTTATTTATTTATTTCAGAGGCAGAGAGAGTGAGAGAGAGCGTGAGAGGGGAGAAGGTCAGAGGAAGAAGCACACTCCCTGTGGAGCTGGGAGCCCAACGCAGGGCTCAATCCCAAGACTCTGGGATCATGACCTGAGTTGAAGGCAGTTGCTTAACTAATTGAGCCACCCAGGCACCCAACAATGTCCTTATTATAATGCATCTGTCTATAAGCTGACTGCCTAATGGAAAGTTAGACATACTCTTTTTGGATAGGGAAATGATGTCTTTATGTGGAATTATGTCAAATATTCTGGTAGAATAAGATAAGTACAATATATAGTAGCTTTATTGGGTAATTATAATATATAGAATGGGAAAGTGGATCTTTTATTTTTTTATATTATGCTCTACTTATCTCCTCTGTAATAATTTCACTAACTATAGAATATCCTTCATTTATACTTTGGAAAGAATAAGGTATTTGCTTGCACTATGCTCAGCTTTACTATGGTACAAAAAACAATCCTCAGGGTTATTCTAGTTATAGGTACATATTGGTAAGTGAAACTGTTTTAATGCTGATAACTTACAATTTATTATATAAATAATTACAAATTCATATTTTAAGTGGGGGGCATACTTGAGGTGTTATAGTTAATTTAAACATTTTTTTCTTTTTTTTAAACACATTTTTACTTTTGGTGAATTCATGACTTTTATAAATATGATTGACTAATCAGGATGTTCAGACTCATTAAAAGGGACAGAATCCTTTTTCCCTTTATGTTCCCTGACACCTGGCAAGCAGTGTGTGTGACTGACAAATGTTGAAGAATGAATGATGATCTGTTCTTGGTTAAGGTTTCACACTCTACCAGAGAGTTCTAGCTGGATCTGGAAACTCTCTATTCTGGTGGCACATTTGAATCACACAGGAAGCTTCAAAAACTCCTAAGGCCCAGGCCTGACTGTATTCAAAGTGCTTGTCATGTTGAGCTGCCACTATAATCAAGGGAAACTGAAAATACGTAGATAACTATAAGATGTGGCAGGCGGTGTTACCAGCTATGAAGAAAAATAAAGCAGCATGAGGTAGCAAGAATAAATGTTTTAAGTCAAAGATGTTTAAATCTTGGGAAACTACAGTTGGCTTGGGTAATCATGTTAATTATTTGTTTGGGAAAAAACTCATTCCCTTTATTTGGCCTCCATCTACCCCTTCCCTCCATTTTATTACTTTCTGTATTGTTATCCTCATGGGTTCTGTGTTTCTATTTCTATAGCTTCCAGCCATTAACTTCGATAGTGCCCAAAATAGCATGACGAAGACTGAGCACGTCATCAAGCTAGGTGGACACAGAGCCCGAGGTCAGTGGCACGAGTCCACAGAAGCTGTTGAACTTGAAAATTTTAGGTAAGGATGCAGTATCTCCCTTGCTTTCAGCAACCTATTCTAATTAGACCAAAACTTCGTTTGTCACAGGAGCTAAACTTTAAAGCTGTTTCAAAATTTACCATGGGGATTCTTAACTTAATAATTTTCATTCATGCTTAAATCATTCCCAGAAGTAGTGTGTAAATGCAGCTTAATGACTGCAGTTGGAGCCGACCTGGGTGCTCAGGACACCTTGCTGCGATACCTTTGGCACTTGTTCTGTGAGAAAGTGATTCCAGGTTGTTGACCTGGCCTGGCTGATTCCAGGCTTTGTCTTCAGCTTTTGGTCAATCCATATTTTGCCAGCAGTGAGGAGGCACAAAAGGGGTGGTGGCTAAGGACTGTGGTTGTCAAAGCAACTGAGGTTTTCAGTTGAAGGGATTGTACCTCACTTTTAACACAGAAACCATCAACCCATGTTCCTCTCTCCTGTCGCCATTTAGATCTCCTAGAAGTTGCACATTCTGTGGGCCACTCCCCTTCCAGGAGCTGGTTCTCTCAGTTTTACAATGTGCTGATATCATTTGGCACTAAGTGCCATTTAAATAATGAATGGCATGAAATATCAAGATGAATATTCTAGAACGATCATTTATTTATTTGACCTAGATTTTGTCTCCTTGTCATTTTATAACAATAAATTTAATATTCCACAAAATCACATGACATTACACAGTTTCTATTTAGTGAAGAACACTAAATTCTTTAAAAATTCTTACATATTCAGTCTATTGGTATCCATGTACTAAGAATGCATTATAACCTTCACCTGGCTAAAGTAGGGACACACTGTTCAATGACATCTGAAAGACTGCAAAAGCAGGACAGTACAAATGATGATATAAGACCATAGAACTTGCCTTTGAAGTGATATGTTCATGTAATTCCAGGTTATTTGGCCTGGATCTTAAACCTGGTCTATTTTAATATCTATAAAAATAGTACAATCATATATTTTATAGCGATGTCACCATTTTGTGCATTATCTCTTATTCCTTCCCAGTTTTAAAGTGGAATGTTTTGCAGTATTTGTAACCTCTTTAATTGGTGATATCAGAAGAAAGAAGCTGAAGATAGGATACCACCAGACTTTGTTAAACACACACACACACACACACACACACACACATGCACAGCAACCAATCAGAACCACAGCAACTTTCACAGTTGAAGGAGTTTAGCTGTGTTTGATAAATCCATATTACTTACAAGGGAATATGTATGGTAAGCACTGGTGTTAGTAGCTATAGCAGCCAATGGGGTTATGGGTGGAAAAATGAAGGGCAGAATTGCCTCATGTGCAATGTCTAGATAAGATGTCCTCATCATTCTTTCTCTTCGTATCCCTTTCCCCTTTCCCCCTCCTCTGAACAAGTTTAGCTATGATGTATTTATGAGCATTTATAATTTAGTTAAATGATAAAATGAAGTATATATGCTCAATTATAATCTTTATCATTATTTATAATTGACTTTCTAGTTCCTCTTTCAACAGTTGATATGTGTCTTTAGCAATATGTTAAATCTCAAGAATTTTTCAATATCTGCATGAATACAGATGGTCTGTGCCTGCATTGGGAACTTTGAGGCAGCCTAAAAAATTTCTATTACAGGGCGCCTGGGTGGCTCAGTGGGTTAAAGCCTCTGCTTTCGGCTCAGGTCATGATCTCAGCGTCCTGGGATCGAGGCCCGCATCGGGCTCTGCTCAGCAGGGAGCTTGCTTCCTCCTCTCCTTGTCTCTCTCTCTGCCTGCCTCTCTGCCTACTTGTAATCTCTCTCTCTGTGTCAAATAAATAAATAAAATCTTTAAAAAAAAAATTTCTATTACAAAATGCTTTTCTGTTTGTTCCATATCAGTATAAACTACAAGAATGAGAGAAACTTCAGCAAACATCCCCAACATAAACTATTTCAGGAGATCTTCACAGCCTTGGTGAAAAATAGACTCATCTGCAGGTAAGATTCTCCCAGAAAAGACTAACAATTTTCCCAGGACTGGCACATCTTAAACATCTTATTTCTAGCATATGGTTTGAAGCAGTTTGTGATATTGAACACATCATACTTAAAAGATAAAATAGACAAATACCATTTAGAAGGAGGCAAATGAATAGGCATTGCAGGCGATCCCATTAAAATTGCTCTAGTTAAGTACTGCATTTAGTCAAATTTCATGGCATTAGAGTAATGTGGTGTAACCCATGTTATACTGTTTTTCTTTTTATTCTTACTTTGAATTTGGATACTCAGGAGGAGTTTATTGCTAGGGTCCTCATGAAACAGACACTGGGTAACCCCCTGGCCAACATCCTCCTGGGACACTTTTGTGATTGATACAAGGATGGATGAAATGGGCTGCCCCAGTACTGACCTTGGGGAAAGGATGAATGTGTAACCTCCAGTCATGGCCCAATGACAGTGTTTCTTCTCAGGACCAAGTCAAATGTTCTCTCCATTGCTCTTCTTTGTCTTAACACAGGTGCAGTGTTGGGACTATAGAGAAGGATTAGCAAGACCTCTAGACTCTGTCTCACAAACAGGGATTTTCAGTGAGCCATTGACTAGTGCTGGATTGCATCAGGACTGAATTTTCTATCCATTTGGGGTTCTTGAAGTGAGAGCTGGTTATACTACTGCTAGATATGAAGGTGGCTCCTAGCATTGTGTCATGGAGGAACCTGACCTTCTACTCTTCCCTGGAGGCTCAGGCTCTTTCCTCAAGCATCAGCTGAAAAGATGCCTATAAAGAACCTTGAATCTTCCCTATTGCTTTGGGACTTGACTGAAATATCTGAATTCTTCCCTAGTGAGATAGGAAAAAATTTACTCCTATTCTGGAAGATAGGAGAAATATTAATAATTTAATGCCTGACCACGTGACTCGGTTCAGTGCAATAGCTGACTTTAAGTAGAACAGTATCTCGGTAGGTACTCCATGATGAATCAGCTACTAAATATGCCTATGAGATGGTCTTATGACCTGACCTTTTGAAGAGTTATTTAGTATTATGTATGTAAGTATTGGACAGTGGCTGCCAAATACATTGGTTTAGTTGAAAGCAATCAGGATTGGGACTGCATCTGTTATGCCTTTGTACTTGATTTAGGCTGAGGATTATTAGACTGGCTCAGATGATATAAAAAGCCTAAAATCTTTATCATGGTTATGGGATTGGGTCCCTGCTCAGTTCTTGACAATATACTCAAAGATTGTTGAAAGATTAATGAACATTACTACAGAGGACATGAAGTTGTCCTGGACCGTTTTCTTCTTGAGCTTGAACAGAGTAGAACAATGGCTAGTAGCAGAATTATGCCTGAAATGGCATTAGGAAATGACATACTTTAATTTGTTTTGAAGACGACTATCATGGACTCTTCAAGGGATGTTCAATAGACCACTTATCAGGTCAGTGCTTTGAGGAAAGCAGAACATTTCTTATATTAAAGATGTGAGAGATGTCACTATATCTCCAGTCTGAGGGCACTAGAGGCAGAAATTGTTAGGGAAACTAGTCGGCAAGGGTTGGCATCTAACAGTTGAAAAGATCTCAACAATTCTGAAGTTAAGAGATCTCTTGTCAGAACCTTTCCAAATTCTTAGTGATTAATGATGCATCTTAGATTGGATGGAATTACTGGCTTGCAACATGAGTAGTCCCTGGAAATCTTCAAACTAGGAAGAGAGATGATTATAGATCTCTTTGCTTTCATAGTAGGAGAAGGAATTTAAGAATGTTGAACATCAAGGGCATCCTTTTATGTCATCCTCTGGCTGCTGACAGATTGTTACGTTCAGTTCTATTCTAAAAGCAGGGTTAGGTCAAAGATGGCTTATGCGTAAAGGTCTTCCATTGTTTCTCACCCCATATGACCTTGTTAAGATAGTCCCAATTAACTTTTCTCCTCCTTTTCCCTCTAAATTTAGACTTATAGAAGAATCACATCTCAAGGCCTTTTCTGGTATAGTTTCCTATCCTTTTCTTTGGAAATATCAGATTTAATGTTGGCCAGAAAGCTTGGATTCAATTCAGTAGATAAATTTTTGAATACCTACTGTGTGGAGAGAAGGGAGGGAATAACCAGTGGGGAATTAAGAGGGTGAAAATACCAAGATGGATAGAACACGTGATCCCTTTCTTCTAGGGAATCAGCATCTACTCTGGTCAGCAAAGCGGTTACCCACTATCCCAATACAAGGGAAAATATAGTGGACAACTAAATACTGGGGGAAGCTGAAGGACTGTGGACTTTGGTCTTTGGTCCGGTTCAGGCTGTAGACAAGATTGGGCATACTCATGCTATGCCATTCAGTTTTACCCTGAGGATATGGCTGATTGGGAATTGTGTCTCATGTGTAGAGTGTGAGCCCTTCCAGGTCCTCAGTCTGTTTATGCCCGAGTGATGCTGTTCTTGTTCTTGATCTATTTCATTCTCTCCAACTCTAATCTTCCCCGAAACCACACTTCTGGATACCTCCTTTCTGGGTGCATTTCCTAAGACTGACCTGTGATTACCCCCTTGTTCTCAGAAATGAAATTGCCAGGTGGCATCTGAAATGAGACAGGACTTGTTAATCCAGGGTCAGATAAGGTAATGCTGTAAGCTGCAAACACCTCATGGTCCATCTCAAAGGGCAAGTGAAAGTATCGTGTCTGAAGCTGAGGTTACTCCTGGTTACACATGGTCATGAATCTTGATGTGTGGCAGAGTATGGGAGCAAATTTTGATCTTCCAACTTTCCTTTCTGCCATAAGGTCATTTGTGTGCTGGAGAGTCTACTGTTAGAAAATAAATCCACCCCCTTCCATTTCATCTGCCCAAACAGGGAAGTACAAATAGTGCTTGGTATCCAAGACTCGGTTGTTATGAGGTTGTATAGGGAAGTAAAACTTATCACAAAATTGGCATATCCTCTAATTAACTCCTTATAAAATTGACCTATACTCAGATATCTCTTCTGTGTATCTGTTCCTCTGAGCACCCTCTTTGTTGGTCCATTCCTTGCTGATTGCCAGACAATGTGCAGGTCCTATAACACAATACAAATAAAACAATCTACTTGTGAAATGAACATGCAAATCTGACTAAAGATACAGAATTTCCTGAAGATACTAACAGTGATGGTGGTGAACTGTTGGAATCCAACGAATGAGGCACTGGCAGAATGAGACCACTGACAATTGAAGAAGAGAGTTGGATCACGTTACATGATTGGTCAGATAAAATGTGCCCCTCAATGTCAGCAGAATCCATTCTTGCTTTGTTCTAATTATTAGGGCAGAGTTGCAATTATAACTGAAATTTTGCTAAATGTTAAGATAAAATAGATCTTAGTTTCATAGTTTATATTTTAAGATCATGCTTTCATTAAATCTTATCCCCTCCTATTTAATATGAAATTTGGTGTTATTTGAAGTGAGTTCACTTAACTGGTCTCTTCCTGGTATAATTATCCCACAATTGCCAGGATATCCTCTCTTCCCCTGCCTGTAACTTTTGTAGAGATAAGTATATACAAGGTTTTCAAATTTCAGTTAAAAGAGAACCACCTGACCCATTTAGCATGACCTTTTTGGTCTAAAAATCCAGTCATTTTCTAATAAAAACAATTTGGTGTCCTTACTATTTCACACCCCATTTTCAGAAGTATCTACTATGAATGTGGCATATTTTGGAAATGAGTCCTTAAGAAGTCTAGATTGAGAAGATACTTATTTGTACTCCACACAAGAGCTTAAGAACTGCTTGAGATGGGAGTGCCTGGGTGGCACAGTTAGGCATCTGACTCTTGATTTCAGCTCAGGTCTGATCTCAGGGTTGTGAGATAGAGCCCCGCATCAGGCTCAGCATAGAATCTGCTTGAGTTTCTCTCTTCTTCTCTCTCTTTCCCTCCTCCCTAAAATAAAAAAAAAAAATCTTAGGAAAAAAAAAAAAAACCTTGAGACAGGGGAAAGCATCTGGCAGAGCCTTCACAATTTAGAAATGCTATTCAAAGTGTCCTGGGGCATTCACAGGAACTTCTAACCAACAGGACCTACGTAGTGATTTGTTTACCAGACAGACCTTTGCTGTCCATGTCCAATCTAGGCCTAGGTCATGATGCAAATAACTCTGCTTTGAGCTTTACCTGATCCTCAGCACTGGCTCTCCAGATCCTATCCGGGGAGGCAAGAGGAAAGGACCAGAAGCAATCTCTTCATTATCTTGATTTAGTTCTTGAAATGCACAAAGTTGATGGGGAGATGCTTTTTCTGTGATTTTCTTTCATCAGATAGCAGACAGGAAAATAGGGGCCTTTGAAGATTTCCTCCTCGCTTAGGAAAAGGGAAGCCTGGTCACTTTGGTAAAGTCTGGCCATCCTCTAAGGACTGGTGTAAAACTCCAGTTCCCTAGTGGTTAACAAAGCCCTTTGAGATCTTGTTCCTGCCTGGCCTCATCTCTTGCTCCTGCCTGGTGCATCCATGGGGCTCACCAAGGTCAGAGCAAGCCCTTCATTATTCCTTGGAGAGTGATTTTCTCTCACCTCTGAGCCTCTGCCCATGCTAATCCTCACCTGCTGCCCCCACATTTTTGCCTTCCCGGCTGTGCTGGCCCCTCAGCTGTCCTCCGCTCTCATGGCCCTGGGCCCCTGTTCCTCTCCCGCTACACTGAGCTCCCAGGGGACAGAACTGGGTGTTTTTATCTCCAACACAAGCCATTGACACTGGTTTTATTGGAGAGCATGGATTCTGAGAGAGTCTTCCTATAGTGGGATTTCTTTGCATTAAGTTATTTTGAGCACCATAAAAAAATGTGAGAATACAGAAAATGATAAAAAATGAAAAATTACCCTTTATACCACTCTTAGAAATAGTTAACATTAATTCTTGCTATATTTTCTTCTAATCTTTAAAAAGTTCTATGCTTTTTTCTTCACTTACATGAGAAATTATTATGCACATATAAAACTGTATTACGCTGTTATCCAGAGTAAAGTTTTTAAAAGAGCTATCTCATTGGCCAAGACTCCTTTAGGATCTTATCTTTTTGTCTCTCTTTTGCTCTAAGTTTCAGAATCTTTTTTTTTTTTTTAAAGATTTTATTTATTTATTTCACAGAGGGAGAGAGATCACAAGGAGGCAGAGAGGCAGGCAGAGAGAGAGAGAGAGGGGGAAGCAGGCTCCCCGCCGAGCAGGGAGCCCGATGCGGGCCTCGATCCCAGGACTCTGAGATCATGACCTGAGCTGAAAGCAGAGGCATTAACCCACTGAGCCACCCAGGCGCCCATAAGTTTCAGAATCTTAAATGTAGAAAGGAAGAAAATAATCTTCAAGAACCTAGGACCTCATGTAATCCTCAAACAAAAGCAAGCATTCTTCTTCCCATCACCTACCTTGGAGCAAATATTTGGCTCTTACATTTTTATTTCTCCTGAAATGTTATTCTCCTCAAATATATATCCACACACACATACAAAAGACATCATCCACTTATAGAGCTGGAGTAGACCCTGAAGAAAAAAATCCAGTCCAGCCTCGCTGATAGATGCAGTCGCTCAGAGGTTAAGGCCAAGCCTGGTCCTCAGGCAAGACTCAGCTGCTACTCTTTTCTGCTATGCCTGGTTCCCGGGTTCTTTATTAATAGAAGTATATTTAAAATTTACTTTCAGTTTTGCACCAGAAAAGTATCACTTCAGTAATCATGTTCTCTCTTTTCTGCTATCTACTACTGCTTCTTGCGAAAACCATTCACTTGGATGTCTAACAGGCATGAAATTAAAATGTCCCCATCTTCCCAGGAAAGCAGTGTTTATTCTTGGGCCCATGTAACCACAGGAACCACACTGGATGGGGCCAAATCAATAAATGACAGCTTCCCGTCAGTTCATGAGATTCTGAGAGCCAGGCACTGAGTTCCAGACACATTCTAGGAAGCACATTTCCATGGCTAAAATCAGCCAATCTCCAAACGCTTGCACTTATGTAAGTCCACCCATCCCTTTATCAGCGTTGCTTCGGCAGACTGTCCCTTATCAGTTGTATGTAAGTGCTGTTGATTCATCCTTTGTTTTACATATGGCTTAGTGGACTTTTTCTTCTTTGGAGATCTTGAGGTTGACATACTGAAAACAGGACTTTTGATTTTTCCTGCTTAACTTGCCCTCCCTGAGCTTTACTCTTCTCCATCTATTGACCTGGTCCAAGCTGCCATCAATGTTTTCCGTAGACAACTGCTGTAGGCTCACTAGGCTTTCTGCTTTGATCTTTGGCTCCCTATACTGTTCTCAACACTACTTCCAGAAGGATCCTTTTAAAACCTCTGTTAGATCGTGTTAGTTATTTGCTTAGAGCCTTCTAGTGGCTTTCCAGAATAAAAAGTCCGAAGTCCCTGCTCTTACTCTGCAAGGTCTGACTCTTGCCATCTCTCTGACCTCAACTCCTATTACTTGTCTTTGCTCACTTAGCTCCAGCTCCACGGGCTTCCTTGCTGTTCCTGGCACAATCAACTACACTTCTGCTCAGGGACTATATACTTAACTCTTCTGCTCTTCTGACCTAGACTAGTTCCTCAATTCATTCGGATGCTGATTTTATCAGAAAACCTTTCTGTGACTGCCCTAAAATATTATCCCCCGGACTCTTAAACTTTAACCTTTGTTGTCCTGCATTGTATACCACCTCATATCAATTTGTATTAGTTTGTGTTTATCATTGATCTTCTCCCTTTAGAAGGTAAGCTCCATGAACTCAAGTACATGGTTTTGTCCTTTGCTGTACCTCTGGGTGTGTGACGGTGCCTGGCTACCAGCAGGTGATGAGTAAATATTTGAAAGCATTCTACCTCTGAAACTTCCATCAACTATGTAGAAGAAACACATGTAGACAGCCCTTTCTGCTCAATATCGCCCTGATGGTAGGGACCAGCAAAGACCCATTAGGTGGACTTTTGGTTGGGAGCCTATTTGGGGCTAGAGGAAGAATAAAGACCCATTAAGAATAGTGGAACAAGTCAGTAAAGGTTCCTTGAATATTCATCTGTAATTTCTTTTTTCATCTAAGTTTTCTTTTTTCATCTAAGTTTTACCAGATCTATTTTGATGTGAATTTTACTTTTCTAGGATCTCCCCACATACACAAAAAAAACCCCACAGGGCTCTGCTTTATGAATTTGGAATAATATTTATTCTGAAACAGGCTTAAATTTCTCCACTCTTAAATTTTGAGTTGAAGGTGGAAGTTTTGTTGGTGGTGTTTTGTGTGTTAATGAGAAGGGAAATTTAAATTACACCCCACCGTGAAGGTGCTGCTTATTTTAGGGAGAACCAGAGCAAAGCATGGTACACATGAGGTTGGGGGTGAGCCTCTGGCGTGTGCCTCAGCCCCTGGATTCAGGTAACCTCAGACCATTTGGCTGACCTGTTGATCTTGGCACTTGCAGTCTAAGATCCAACACCACAGCCTCGTGGCTGAGTTTTACATAGAGCTCTCACATCGTGTATTTGTGTCTTTCACCACGCAAGAAGGTGAAACCCTGACTACCCTCCTTTCATCGACTCTATGGCCAGTGCCATTTTTCCTTCCCTTTTTTGTATCGATAGCAGAAAGTGGCGTGTGATGCTAAAAGCAATGTGGCAGGTGGTCATGGACAAAGGCCGTGGGAGCTGATCACGCTGCCATGTATTAATAGTCCTGTGAAAGGAGTGGCAAAAGTTCAGTCACAAGAGGGGATAAATATTTGCCCGCTCATGAATCCGCTGCCGTGTGGCAGCTATATTGGGACATACCCTCCAGGGAAACACTATCTTTGCAGACAGACAACTTCTTCAGAGCTGCCTCAGAGGACCCCCAGCTGCTGTGCTCCACGTTCCTGCTCCCACAGTAGATGCGTTTTGGAGAGTCACTGTCTCCCTAGTCGACCCCGCCTGATGGACCTGGGGTGGGGCTGGGAGGGACAGCAGGAGCACTGGCTCAGGAGTCAGCCGCCAGTTCTGCTCTCATGTGCAGGCTTAAGCGAGCCGCTCAGCTCCTTGGGACTGCAGTTGCTGTCTCAGTAGAACAAGGGCACCTGTCTTTACGATCGGTCGCTATTATTCTCTGTAATTCTCTGGTTGTACTAAGTTGTGTGTTTCCTAGTCCCCCAACTCTTGGCAAACAGAGATCTATATCGTCTTACAGAGCACTCCATTCCTCTTGAATACCAGAGCTCCATCCCATGTGCTGCGTCCTTGTGGGGGTTCAGGGCTGGGCGCCAAGGAAGGAACAACTGCTCCTTCAGAGGTCAGTGCTCAGAGAGGAGAAGCCAGAGGACTCAGACACCAGGAATTCTATTTACATTTACAACAGCAGAGGCCAGAATCATGTAGAAATATTAATAGCTTTGGGCTTCAGTCCCAAAATTGCAAAACAAAAAATGCCATTTGCTTAGAACAGAACTTTTAACTCCGAGACTTTTCTAGAACTCATTTATTTATACTCCTTTAATAATAATAATTTTAAGAAGCCTATTCTGGAATTTTTTTCCTTTTCTTTTTTAGAGGGGGGAGGAAATAGAAGAAAACTTTCATATTTATTTTAATATGAAAAACATTTCAAAGGTCATGGACTTTCCTCATGAAGAGTGTATATAGTTAACAGGAAAAATACCAGGGCACACATATTTGTAGCATGAGTCACCTCTTAATATGTCCCATGGCTTTTCCTCTTAAATAATGAAAAGCAATCAGCATTAAACCTCAATAGGTTTTTAGCAGCTGTTGCAACTTGATCATTATTTCTGTTAGATTTTTGGGATGTCGTATCTTTGCACCACAGTTCAGGCTACGTGCTATCTTTAGCTAACCCCAGCACCTGAAAGGGAAAGCAGTCAAGTGCCATCTCCCTATTTATAAAGATTAAAGATATTCTCTCAGTAATAGGAGCCTCAGAATAACCACATCCTTACAAGTGTTCCCATAGGTGATTGTTTTAAATTCAAAGTGTTTTTTGAATTTGCGTTTATTTTTCCCCATGCAAGGAAGTCCACATGAACTGTATAATGCAGCTTCCCAGTGTGGCCTTGGCTAATTCTGCATGGCTGGCAGCCCTGGGCTGGGTTGAGCCCTGCCTTTCTTCTCAGAAGAAACTGAGCTTTGCCTCCATAGTGAAGGTGTTACTGTCATGGTGCCTGGGGTGGAAGAGGGCCGTGGTTGATGGTAGGTAGCTGTGGTGGCCAGCTGCTGCCAGGAGCCCTGGTGAAGGCAGGAAGAGCAATTCTCAGCCAGTGATGCTTTTGGGACATCTTACTCAGCCTCTCTCTGCAGAGCAAGGCCTCTGACCAGGCCTCTAATGTATCAGGAGCACTCAGGCATCCCTGGGAATATAAGACTATGGGAAAAGCATATTTACCAACCTTCTTCCCATGAGCTAAGTCTTAGTGGATGGGATTTGGGATAGAATAGAAGGGGGTGTGTGTGGGAGGCCGACACCTCCAGCAGCAGTGACCACTGAAGTTCGTCCTGCTTTTAAGGAGGGTGGGTCTCATGCACTCAGTTTTGAGATGTAGAGGTTTGGGGGCAGAGCTGAATTTCTTAGGACCCTGGAGGAAACAAAGCTGACTTCTACCACCAAAGGCTAAGGATTAATAGGAAGCAGGCCAGGCAAGGGTTGGCTTGGGACCTCAGCTTGAGAAAAGGTTCCACTTGATGGAAGGGCAGATCTTTAAAGTCCCCTACCCTTGCTGGATGCATAACTAGCTCAGCTGTGGAGGTGGGAGAGGGTGGGAGAAATTATGTGGATTCTAGTCTGGAATAGCTTTCATCATCTTCTTAATCATATCCTTCCTTAATCATTCACCTGCACACCAACCTTCGTCTCAGGCTCTGCTTACGGGGAAACTGATCTAGGGAAATACTTTATCACAGTGTTTCACAGACTGCCCACTGAAGCGCTCTGGAGGCTACAGAGAACCCCCAGGGGTGTCATAGGGTCTTTTAAATTTGCAAGGAGAACAGAGCTACGCAGTGTCTCTCAGACCCAGATACTTTATGGTTTCCATATGAAGGTTGTGCTGCCTTCCTTTAGATGATGGCATATCTTTCTGAAGCTGGTTTGTCCATGGTTGTCATGATAAAAGCAAGTATAATGTGAAAATCAGCTGGAAGAGGAGATGAAGATGATAGTATGCAATCTGGTTATAGGCTTGAGAATTTGTTTAGAGCCTCAGGTGCACACACTTCATTCATAAGTAAATGTGGTCAAGAATAAAATAAAAGCATTTTTCTTATAATTATGTGTATTAGTTTTTTCAAATGAATACTGAATTATCCGGGCATAAATTCTTATTAAGTCAAACCTAATTATTGGAAAGTTTAGAGATGTCTTTTGGTCTGGCGCTGACCTCAGCCAATAAGGGCACTGGGAGCCCAATAATTTTGGGGCCTCTGCTTCATGATGATAATGATGGCTTTTATGTATTTTGCACTACAATGGTTTGAGTATTCGGGTACCAACTAATAGTCCTTATTGCAGATTAAGTTTGAAATAAACTAATGCTGTTCCTTTGAATGTTCCTTATTTCTCCTTCATCGTCTCGTGTTGTTCTTTCACATTGGCCTTTCAAACTTGGACAAACATGCTTTCTCTTTTCTTCTTTCAGAGAGTGGGTTCATCGAGCCCCATCTATTCATTTTCTGAGAGTGTTAATCTGTCTGAGACTACTAATGAGGGATCCGTGTTATCAGGTTGGTTGGAAAAAATAAAAATAATTCTTACTTTTTATGAAGATGAGATAAAAAACTATGGCCATGTTAACCTTTTTTCCTCTCTCACAACTCAGTAGCTTTCAAATTTAGGAGGTGTCTCACGTGCTATTTTAAGAGCTATGAAAGACATGGTCTCATAGAGACAAAACAATCTGTATGTTTCGGCTATATGAACTGTGGGATTAAGTGGATGGAACTTTTAGTGTATGTCTTAACCCACTGGCAATTCAGAGAGGTGTACACTTGGCCACACCGAGGCTCAGCAGGTCACTAGGTCAACATCAGCCGTGACCAGCGGGGGCCTTCTCAGGGGGCTGCAGAAGCCGCTAGAGGGAAAGGCAAGGTCTGCAGTTTTGGCTGCTGCTCCAGCGGCCCTGCCCTTCCCCACGTTCAGCCTCAGACCCTGAGTTAGAGGTGAGCATGGGACCTCCTGTCCGTCTCAAATGAGGGTTGCGAGGTCAAGAACCTTTCCCTTCTCTCACTAGTTAATGGAGTGTGCCGCCTCTCGTTTGGTGCTTCGTAAACTTGAATGCACCTAAGAAGCCCCTGGGAATCTTGTAAATTGCAGGTTCTGATTCAGCAGGTATACAGTGAGGCCCAAGACTCTGCATTTCTAACAAGTTTCCAGAGGATGCCCATGCCACTGGTCTGTGGCCCCCACATTGCATAGCCAGGACTTGGTGCTTTTGCAGTGAGGCTCTAAAGAAAAGCTTACCTAACATTTCACCTGAACCTTGAAAATTCGTTCTTCCAGTACTGGCTGGTAGATAGCTGCTTCCATCAAGCAGCAGCTCTCACACTTTTGTGTGCATCAGAAGCACATGGAGGACTTCCAGGTGGTGAGGGCCTATCATCACAGTTTCTGCAGTCAAATGCTCTACCACCATCATCACAGTTTCTGATTCCGTAGGTTTGGGAGGGCCTGAAGAGCTTTCTAGTAAGTTCCCAGGTAATGCTAATGCTGCTTGTCAGGGGACCACAATATGATAAACACTGCTCCAAAGCCTCAAGATTGCTTATTTAGTCATTATTGTTTCTGCTTGCAGTGTTAAATATCTAGAGTGTTCTTAGTATTTGTACATGCTTCAGTAATTTTCACAGATTTTTTCCCCCTTAAGAAGCATCTCCTTTTACACCCTGTCCTGATAAGCTACTAGGAAGCTCAGACCACTCGGAAGATCTTTTAGTTTGGATTTGATTTTATTGATGAGTTGTTTGAGTCAGAATGTGTCTCTTTTCATTACCCCAGTAACCGTCTTTTCCAAACATGGCACTTAAAAAAAGTATTTTGGTACTAGTCAGCTATAGAGCCTGCTCTGATTTGAGATTTCTGGGATTCATGGTGGTTCCACATCTTTCCTTTTAAAAGAATCAGCACTTCCTCATTGGTATTCTGAGTGGGCTTTGTGCTATTATCATTTAGCTAGCCCTTTGACTGTGGGCCTCAGGGCATACTCCAAATGGCCTTTTGTCCTGGTTGCTCAAAGTTTTCTGGGAAGATAGCATTCTTTTACCCCCATGACCAGCTTTACAGAATTGTGTTCCATGTATTTCTGAGCTGCTATTTGCAGTTCTGTGTGGGGCATATCTAATAAGGGTGGACCGTGTGTTCCATTTTGCCCAGATCGGTCCCAGACTGTGCTCATTGTTCCCACTTAATTATTAATAATGTCCTCTTTGACTTTCATGAAGATAGATTGTTAGCAGGAAATCTAGTTTTTTGACTTACATAAGTTAGGAAAATAGTTGTACTCTGAGCTGTTCTCTTTTTCAGAGAATTGATGACAGTTGTCTCATAACTCTGCTGATCTCCATCTAAAGTATTGACTTTCTTAGTCTAGTTCTTGATGGACTGGGACAGGGTTGATTGCCCTGCTCTCTGCAGGAAAGAATTCAGTGACCTCTTTGTTTATGGCATTTTGTGACTAAACACATGTTAAAGGAAGTCTTTCTATGATTTCTACCCTTTCCATAGAAGGGGATTCTCTCTGAATCTTTCCCCCTGGTTCTTTTTCCACAAAGAAGAGCATGTGCTCAGGCAGTTGTTTAACTTATCGAGTTGCCAAGAATTGTTGGCCAAGGTCACAAAGCTTTGCTGGGATTTACTCTAATTTATGCCAGTGAATCTCAGCAAGTCTTCACCCTTGCTAGGTGTTCCTTTCCTCTCTTGTTGAGTCAGTGCTACAGGATCCACAGTGGCTGGTCCAAACCAGGTCAACTTCTCATACCCCAACCCCTCCTGCGCCCGTCATTCTCACCAAGTCACAGCATCATCTTTTTTATGAAGAAAACCAAAGCTCTCTCAGTGGGAGCTCTCTTATTATCTCTTCTTTGTGGCTTGAAATATTTGGATTATCTTGAAACTTTATGTTCTTCTTGTTTCGGAAGAAATATCCCTCCTCCTTGCCAAGGCTTACCCCTTTACCTATTCTCTTTCTTTCTTTCTTTCTTTCTTTTTAAAAGATTTTATTTATTTATTTGACAGAGGGAGAGATCACAAGTAGGCAAAGAGGCAGGCAGAGAAGGGGAGGAAGCAGGCTCCCTGCTGAGCAGAGAGCCCGATGCGGGGCTCGATCTCAGGACCCTGAGATTATGACCTGAGCCGAAGGCAGAGGCTTTAACCCACTGAGCCACCCAGGCACCCCTACCTATTCTCTTTCTTACTATATCAGCGGCTCCCTTTCTATTTTCCATTGTCATAATAATGTCCTTTCCTTGACCCAGGTATCCCACTGAATATTCACCTCACCTTCATTACTCCATTTCCTGAAAGCTCAGGCTGTGTCTCTTGAACCTACTTCCTTTCTGTCAGGACTGATGGGCTGCATTGCTTGCACACTGAATTCTGTGTACAAGCCTCTCCCTGGAAGCCATACTTCAGTCAGCATTCCTTGATCCAGAGGTTGAAAACTGGTGGCTCGTAGATTGGCCCTTGCTTGCCAGAGACTTCAGTACATTGCTTAATGGAGATTCCAGTGAGAAAAAAATTGGAAGGAATGAAAGAGAAGCCATTTTGAAGGTATACATGTGTAGAGTTTGTCATAATTAAAGAAAGACATATGTTCTGAGATTTCAAGTCTAGTAGGAGTAGGAGTAGGAGGCCTACACAGGAGAAAGATAAATACCCACCTGCACTGATTCCTGTGAAGCCGGAGCACATTGCTCAACGAGGATACAGTGAAGATCTTAAAAGCTGCTACCTACAACTGTATTAGAAACCACAATAGAACAACTGTATTAGAAACCACAACAGAGAGATAGTCAGGCTGAGTGACGTTTTCCCAGCACCTGCATTCCTCAACTCCTTTCGCAGTGCACAGGCTTCCCCGCATTTCCTGTTTGCCTTTACCTATCCCACAGGGCTCTGGCTTTTCCTCAGCACTTTGCGCCTTTCTGTATTCTTTACTTGCTCTTTGTCTTAATCCTGCCCTCCTAAATGTTAACCTTCCCGAAGTTCTTTTCTTCAATCATCTTCTCCCCTAGCTTCCACACTCTTGGCTTCAACTCTTGTGGTTGACATTCTTTTTTGCTTACAAGTACTTATCTCCAGTCTCAAATTTGTCTCTTTGTGTAAGCCCCGAATTTCCAGGGGTATTTTGGGTGGCCATGTGGATGACGCAATAGCATCATGGTTCTCCAAGTGTGACCTGAAGAGTGCTTACGGGTCTCTGTAAGCTTTCAGGGCTTCCACCAGGCCACAGATATCTTAAAAATAATGCCACGATGTTGTTTGCCTTTTATACTCACTGCCTTATATGTGTACAGTGGAGTTCTCCAGGGGCGACAGGATGTGTGACAAGGTCATGGCTCTGAGGGCTGAGGGAACAGGTGCTTGTGTACTCCTGTGCTTTAAAAATTTCTCACCTTTAACTTCTAAGATGGTAAATAGATATAACCCACATAAACAAAACTCTTTGAGGTTCTCAGTAATTTTTAAGAGTGTAAAGGAGTACAGACCAACGAGTTTGAGAAGCACTGTGAGAGTGCATTCCACTCAGTAAGTTTAAAATGGAGCTCTTTGCTTCTTCCTCTCCTTGAACCTTTAGAATCAACTCCTAATCCTTTTAGTGACACCACCTTTCCTCCAGACTCCAAGGTCGGAAACTTTGAACCATCTCTTATATTTCCCTTTGACTCACCCCCTACAAATAGAGCATTAGCAAGTTTTTAGAAGAGTATTGCTCTTCCATCTGGAAAGATAAAATACCAGTGCATAGAGGGGCCTTAAAATCATGACCTCAGGCGTGAGCAGCGTGGAACCACTCTTGAGTTTTGAACAGCGGAGTAAAGTGATCACATTTATGATTCACTATTAAGGGTCACTGCAGTGTGTCTGGCATTGATTTGGTTGCTGACTAGATCTAGGATGAGAGTGTCTAATGGCACTGACATTTTCAGCTGGGGCAAGAACAGTTGTGCACTAACAACACCCATTTGGGCCCTGCATTGTGCTCCATCTTTTTGAGAACATGCTTCTTATCTGTATTACATTATTGTATCATTTTTTTTTTATTTTAAAGGAGTTTTCCAGGGATTAGTCAGATCAAGGACATTCATTACGTATTGCACATTGAACTAAAGGGCAGGTTGACCTGGGGACTTTCTCCAGGTCACTGGGCGCAGAGGTACTGAACCCAGTCTTGTGACCCTTGGGCTTGTGACCAGGGAGAAAATGCTGAGATTTGACAGGGCACCCAGGAAGTGTTGCTGTAATTCAAGCGTGCAGTCATATATGCTTTTCCGATTAGGACCCAGAACTGTTAAGCCCAAGTGTGTGCAGACCTTGTGGTCTTGGTTTTCTCCAGCTGACACTCTCAGGTGAAAGCAGTCACTTGGGCATGGCCAAAGGAAACATAAGGAAGACCAGGAGTCTGTGAGCCATCAATCTCCTGGCCTTGCTCCAGTCTGCATAGAAGCATGGGGTGGGGGGCAGTGTTTATTTCGTAAATGAAGGGTAAATTCTTGAGTATGTAATGACATTCTCAGAGAGTGACAAAGCCTCTCTCCCCTTCCTATACTTACTCCTGTGTTCCACAGGAGTCACTATGCATTCTGTGAGAAGAAGTGTGCTTCAGTGAGTGATACTTCTTTGGGAGAAGCTGCACCTCCGTTGTCTTCCTGGAGGCTTAGAATGCCCAGCAGCATGTTAAAGGCTCCGAGGGGTCCTTTGATAAAAGCATTTGTCAAACTCTGTTTAACATATCATTTCCCAAGCTAATTTGAATTTGGTCATGAGATTACTATTATTATTTTTAAAATAGAATGTCTAAAACCACCTACTGCACAGAATAAAAGCTTTATTCCCAGAACAGAGTTTTGGAAATGGGATTGCGTTCCAAATTATTAATAGTGATTATTGGATAGATATGTTTCTTGTCAAGGTAAAAATTTAAAAATAACCATGCCAATCATTTTTTATTTTATTTATTTATTTTTAAGATTTTATCTTATTTATTTGTCAGAGAGCGAGAGCGAGAGAGTGAGCACACACAAGCAAGGGGAGCAGCAGGCAGAAGAAGCAGCAGACTCCCTGCTGAGCAAGGAGCCCTGTGCGGGACTCGATCCCAGGACCCTGGGATCATGACCCGAGCTGAAGGCAGCCATTTAACCAACTGAGCCACCCAGGCATCCCCTATTTATTTATTTTTTTAAAGATTTTATTTATTTATTTGAGAGAGAAAGCATGAATGGGGAAAGGGCAGAGGGACAAGCAGACTCCTTACTGAGTGGGGAGCCTGACACTGGGTTGGATCCCAGGATACTGAGATCATGACCTCAGCTGAAGTCAGCCGTTTAACCAAATGAACCACTCAGGTGCCCCATGGCCAATCATTTAAACATTATTTACTCCCTTGGTGTCTTTTCACTCCCTAGCTTCAACTTTCAATCTCCTTCAAGTCATCGGCTCTCAGATTTCAATGTTTTGCCCTTACCTTGTCTTTCATGGCCTTTTCTACTTTTCTCAAGTGAACATCCCATCAGCAGCTCAGTATGTCCCAAGTGGAGTCTCCTCTAACCTAGACTCTTCCTCTCTCCTTCCGTGGGTCTCTTATAGTATCTTGCTACCCCTCAGTCCCCAGGCTCAAATATAGTGATGTCTTCTACTTCGTTCCTTTTCTTCCAGCATGTCTTCATGTTTTGTTGATAACACTATTTCACAGACTGTCTCCGCCTCTCCATTCTCCTGCCCACTGCCACTGCCAACCAACTGGGCTTCCAGGTGGCTCTCTTTCCCTCTCTAGTTCATTGAAAAACCAGAGGGTGGTCCTCACAGCAGATTCTATTCACCCCTTTTCATACAATGTTTTCATCCTATCTCGTGGTCCACATGATGAAGGTCAGATTCAGGCTCACAGCTAAGCCTTTCCACAGTTTGGTCCCACCGCCCTGTTCTGACATTATTCCCAGAAATGTCATTCATGGAGTTACGGAATACCTCGATGTTCATTCTGCACAACTTCTGTGCACCTTTGGACCTACTGTTCTCTTTGCTTGGAATCTCCCTGATTTCCCCCTATTTCTTCTCAGCAGATCTATCCATCCTTCTAAACCTTTTCCAAGGCCACCACCCTTATGACATTTTCTGTAGTCCTCTCAGCAGGATATTATGTGTCCGTCCTGGGACATCATAGCACTTCATGTATAACTTTCTTATAACACTTGCCAAATTCTGTCTTAAATGCCAGTTTTTGTATATCTACATTATGCTTGCCCAAAGCTCGGTGAGGTCGGCCTCGGTCATCTGTATATTTGTGTCCTCTGCAGAGCCTGACACTGGGCTTTTATATAATAAGAGTGAAAAAAAAAATGTTGAATAAACATTAATAGCTTTAAAATGTTATTTTTATATGTATAAAATATTCTGTCATAACTAGGAAAAATGTATACAATATTCTCCTGTTCTTCAATTATAGCTCTTCTAAAGTGAATAGCAATGGTGAAAATTCAAATTAGTGGGTAGTCACAGAACTATTTTTAATTGAGTTGTAAGTGTTACTTCATACTTAATTTAAACATGGGTATGTTTAGTGTTTCCAAATTCACTGCACATATAATAATGAAACCTTGACCAGGAGGCCTTAAGAATCTTGAGCTTTTTTTTTCATCCTGCCCACTCAGTTGGCTTCAACGTGGAACTAGATTATTCTCCCTCACAGTCGAGTACTCATCACCATGCATTTCCCAGCAATGGAATGATGGCTAATATTTATTTTTCAAATGACTTCCTTGTGTGCATGTTAAGGAGAGTACAGCTTTAATTAAACAGGTTAGGGTCACTAGAAATACATTTGCCTGAAGAGAAATGTCAATGTGGATAATCTGAGAGCACTTGCTATTAATAGAGTTCCAAGTTGGTCCCTCTCATGACTGCAACCTCCCACCACTGTCTTACCTAATTACCACTTTTAGAGTAGTTTCAGAAGTTTCGTGAAATGTCTTCTTATTGGGAATTGGATTTAAAAGCCTGTTTCAGGAGACATTTTGTTATGATTATTCTTACCTTCATTTAAAGTATGGGTTTAATAAGAACATTAGCCTCTTCATTTTAAGGAGGAGCTCTGTAGTCGAGAGCAATCCTAGTCAACTTTTACTGTCTGTGAATTACCTGGAATCTTGTGGAAATTCAGAATGTGATCCAGCAGACTTGGGGCAAGGAGGAGATGCTGCATTTCTGACCAGCTTCTCCATGAGGCTGATGCTGTTCTCCGTGTACCACACGAGGCAGGGGCCTACAGGAAGGTTGTGGGAGTTGGTGATGCTGGATTCCATTCCTCTCTGGGCTGGTCACTTAGGCAAAGTGGCTTACCATCCTGGGTCTTAGTTGTCCTAATCTGCAATGTGAGGAAAGGATATTTTAACAGTTCTTTCCAGCTCTAACATTTTATGATGACATGAGAGAGAGTAGAAAGAATGAGGAGTCAGGCTGCAGGTCTGAGCATATTTTCATTCTTTTAATTTCAACCCAACTTTCATATTTATTAAGAGTTTATCTTAAATGTGGTATGAATAGCAAACATTAAAGTGCTGCGTATTTATGTTAGAACGTGGGCCTTCAAAAAATAATTATTGATCTCATGATTTAATAAAGAGCTTACATGTAAAGTATACTTCCCCCTCCACCCTCATCTTTTGTGTCTGTCCTGTTGTTTTTGTTTTATTAGGAAATACTCCATAGCTCGGGTGGAATTGAAAACCTAGCTCAGGTAAGATTCCTTTGCGGTGGCTGGTTTTGCCTTTCCATTTGGTGCCATGGCTCTGGGCAAGGATTACATAGGTGTGTGACGGCAGATGACTTTCTTACCTTAGGCTGCCTGCCAAGGGGAGGAGCAGGCAGGGTGGATAAGTGTGTGTGAGGCAGGATACTCACAGAGCAGGAAGGGACCCATGACATTTTGTTCCAGCTAATTTTACCCAGCCTGCCGAAACAAGAAAGTTCTATAAAAGGTCACATGTCTTTAGTTAGTAATGAAAAGAAATAGGTGTTGGCGGGCAGGCCCAGATCCTCAGCATTGCACAAACCAAATGATGGGAGAAAATATTGGTTATAAAGATGTTCACAATTGTTGCACAAAAAAAGGATTATGCTCACTAAAATATTTCCAAATACATGACAATGTGAGGAATGATCTTAACTCCATTTATTTTTCTGCTTTTGTAACTACTGAGGAAGGTAAGCAGGTTGAGCCAGTCAAATGTTTGGGTTTATTACTATGATAAGGCAAAATTTCTAGGCATGGCACTGGATGGGAACAGCCCACTCTCCTACCATGTAGAGAAAGAATGATTTTCATAACGAAACTTTGGCCCTACAAACTCGTTCTGTATTATTAATGGAAGAGTAAATTTAATGGGAGGTTAATGCTAAATCTATTATATTTTATTATATTTTCATTCATGGGAAATTGCTGCAACATGTCTAGATTTTGTTTTTAAGATTTTTTTTAATTGGCTGGAGGTTTACCTCATTTAATGAAATGACCGTCTTTCATAAAATTATATTATAAAGGATCCTTTTATCTACCTTAACTTCCCTAGTTCTATTAGAATTTTATGTGTAATTCTCTAAGCCTATTTCTAATTATAATCAGCTATCTACAGTGAATGATTGTCAGACTACCCCATGCCCATTTTATTCTGATTACTGCTATCAGTGTGTATGCTGGTTAGATATAAGTTTTTTTGTATTTGGAGCCAAATTACACCAGAAACTTATTTAGTTACAAGTCATTTTTTGAGAGTTTATATAATCTTCCCATGGTCCCTCCCTCAACTTCAGGGCATGCAAGAGAAGGCAAAGAATCTAGAAACTCAAGCTACCTCTTGCACTTGAGTGAACCTGGCCCAGAAGCCCTGATATTATTTGGTGTATCTGTTGTGCCATCTACAGCTCATTTTCAGAAGTACACATCTTGTCCCTTATCTGCTCCTGTGCTTTTACTAATCTTTCTGACTCTTGTTGGCTTGGTCCCTCCTGCAGTACATGGAGATTGTGGCCAATGAGTACCTCGGCTACGGAGAGGAGCCACACAGTGTGGACAAGCTGGTCAACATGACGTGTAAGTGTCATCGTGGGGACACAGCAGCTTTTCCCACTTGCCAAATGAGCAGGATAGCTTTTTCAATAGGAGAAAGGATCTTTTGAATATTTATGAGTATACCCATTCACAGTTCTGGTATTAGGAGTCCCTGTCAATTGTTATATTCAGTGGCAAAATATACCCAGAAGGAAAACTTCAGATCACAACTCTTACCTTGAAAAGCCCAACTTCATTTTGAAGATTGTCACTGTGCACAAGTTTATTTTAATGCAAGAGAAACTTCCATAATGGCAGATTTCGGTAAAAATGTTTTTTGCTTCCTTTGATTTCTATTAAAATGCCAGAGGCTATGCACTTTTCATCTACAAAGTTGGATTAATAATAATACCTGCTTCATAAAATTTAAAACTTTGTGAATATAAAAAGAAAAAAAAAAGAGATCCTGATGTGATGATGAGAATGTGAAAATATTGGTCTGTGTGTGTGGAACTCAATCTTCTCTCTCTGGAGGCTCTTTCCAGCCCCACCTTGCAACCTCTCCAGGTTTGATGAGCTGTAGGTCTCCTGTTGCTGTGGGATGCTGGCCCATTTTCTTTGAATGGTTTGGTTTCCCGTGTTTGTTTCCAGGACAGCACACTGATTCTCAGTTACAGGGAGAGGAGAGTACATGGTGATCCCTGGGCGCCAGGAAGTTTCTTTGAGAACAACTGTTACCCTCAGCTGAGGAACCTTGCTAGGTCCATCACCTTCAGTGGCCTTCCTGTCCTCTTTATATCTGAAATCTTTATAGGGAGGATCTTTGAAGAGTAGGTTTCACTTTGAACTTGTAATCACGTTGAGGAACTCATTCAACTTTAAGCAGAAGGAGATGTTTGCCTTTTTTGTTGTCTCCATATTGTATTACTATAATAGTAATATATAATAATTATTAGTTGAACTTAAGAGGTAATTCTCAGGGTAAAAAAAAGAAAAAAATGACCCTGTTCCTCCTCCCTCCATTGTTCCTCTTGTGTTATCTGTCTTCCCACGCGCCCTTTCTCTGCTTGCCCCTCAGTACTTTAGACCTGAGGTTCTATCAATACTGCTGCCCTTAGGTGCCGAATCCCTTTTTGAGTTATTTCCTTCTTTTATAGATATTTTTCAAAAACTTGCTGCTGTCAAAGACCAAAGAGAATGGGTCACCACAAGTGGAGCCCACAAGGTGAGTGGCCCCAGAAGGAGCGAACTCTTCATTTCCTATGGCAGTGGTTCACATGCTGGGGTTCAAAGCCCTGTGATCAGGTTTCTTATAATTATAGTTCACAAACCTGCTAACCTAGCCTAGAATTGTAAATCTTTGCCAACCCTTTAATCTTTATCAGCCTAAGGAGTAAATGTAGAAATAGCAAACAGGTTTTCTGAAACTCTTTTTTTTCTTTTTCTTTTTTTTCCTTTGCCACTTATTAACAACCATTTTGTTGCTTTATTTAAATGTTGCTCGAGAAGCCCTGGCTATGTATAAACTGCCCCTCAGTGTGTGTGTTTACAAATGAACAAATAAAGTGTGTGTATTCATATCAATACATTCCATATGGCACATGGAGTTGTATGTGTTTGAACCATATGAAATTATCATGTCTATTGGGCAATATCATATGTTTCAACCCTATAATCAGATGGTATAGTATTATAGGCATATGGATCAAATATGCATTTCAAGATGAATGGATGCATGTTTAGTCAAAACAGACTAAATTTATATCTGTAGCAAAACTATTTAGATGGTAGCTGCCTACAGCCAAGTTTCATTAATCTGTTATTTCTCATATCCTGAGAGGCCACTTTTGAGCATATATTAGAGCAAGGTTGCCTAATATGTGTTCACACGTGCTGTTCATTGTATAGGAGATGATTCTAGGTCATATACAGATCAACGATTTTCATTTCAATAGCTATATATATTTCACTGATATTATCACTTAGAATTTGAGGAACATTTTTGAGTAGCATTAAGGAGTTAAGTGGATATGGCAAAAATTGTGGGAATGTTATGTCAGTGACTGAAGTTTGAAGTGTTAGGAGATCAGAGAAAAAAGTGAGAGAAGAATAAGAGGAGGGGATCAGAGAAATAAGATAATGATAGCTTCATAAAAAAAAATGAATGAAATCATAAAGGGGAAAATTGACATAAAAGAAACCAAAAACCAGCCAAGCAGTTGTTACATGGCTCGCAGCTCTGGCCTCAAATGTGTCTGGGTATGCACTTTTGGAGGACTCTAAGTTCTAAAAGTTTAGAGAGAAGAGGGATGAATTTGCATTAATGGGAATTCAGAGAAGGCAATTGATAATATAGACCTCCAGTTAAATCACGTTATTTAGCATGATGTCTGGAAGCATCGATTCATGTTCTTTCAACATCAATTAAGAAATCTGAGAGGCAAATGAAGTGCTTGGTAATGTTGACATAGCTTGCTTAGTTTGGGGGAAAAAAGTTTTCGGCACTTCGGTGAAAAGTAGTTCCACAATTGGGAAAGGGCCTACCACCGTGCCTGGTTCAGAATGAGTTCAAAACATGAACTCAAAAACAATGACTGGTTGCTCCCAGTATTGTAGTTCCTATCATTAGTCTCCCTACTTCTCCTTCTGGAGAGCTCAGAAGAGGCAGAGGAGCCCTCCTGGGCACATGAAAATTGAAGGAAGAGTGAGAACCTTGGCCATGTACCTTGGTCCCTTTTGCTTCCTGTCCTGGGTAAGGGATGGCCACAGGAACTAGCCTTGACTTTCAAAGCAGGAAGAGGTTCTACCCCCTGAAAGAGCTGGGTGTGGTGAATGTTTAAAAAAAAAACTCCTATGGAGGTTAAGCCTCAATGATCTTTGAAAGAAGCATTACACCAATCAAGAAGCTTGTAGTACTTACACAATGAAACTTTCTTTTACTTCATTTTTCAGACATTAGTGAATTTACTTGGTGCCCGAGATACTAATGTTTTGTTGGGTGCCCTTCTGGCTCTGGCTAGTTTAGCTGAAAGGTAAGTGTATTTTAATATCTTTCCAGTTCCACTGCCATTGCAGTTTAGGTGGGAGAGACAAAAAATAGATCAGTTTCTCTAGTTACTTATCTACATAGTTATAATTTATGAAAAATAAGCATGAAGTAGCATTTCTATATCGAATAGGATCCAGAATGAAAAAGCTTCACTTTAAAACTTAAGTTGGAAAGGAAAATCACAGTTTCTTCTCTTTTTCCTGACCAGAAAGGCTTACCTAGTCTTTCATCCAATGGTCAGATACTTGCACTTTCAAAATAACAGCAGTATTTCCTTGACAGCTCTATCTCCCTGACCTTAAAAAAAAGTTCTCTCCTGTACATTCATTCTAACATATAAAACATTTTCAAACACTTTTACCCTTAAAATAATTCTGGATAACATGTTCCCTTATAGACATCATGATTATTTAATTTAATTTAATTTATTTATTTACTTTTATTTTTTTAAAATATTTTTTTATTTATTTGACAGAGACAGATCACAAGTAGGCAGAGAGGCAGGCAGAGAGAGAGGAGGAAGCAGGCTCCCCACTGAGCAGGGAGCCCGATGTGGGCCTTGATCCCAGGACCCTGAGATCATGACCTGAGCTGAAGGCAGAGGCTTTAACCCACTGAGCCACCCAGGCGCCCCATCATGATTATTTTAAATAAAAGTGCTTTAAAAATATTTTTATGCCAATAAGTGAATCAATGCTTTTTTTGTTTTTATTCTTTTAACTTTATATGGAATAATCTACACATATAACTGCATATGTTTAAAGTGTACAACATGATGTTTTGATATACATTGTATTGAATGATTATCAAGCTCAAGAGAATTAATATACTCGTTATATCACATACTTAACTCTTTTCGTGTGTGCACAATGAGAACACTTCAGATGTGTTCTTATCAACTTTCAAGCATAAAATACCCCACTAACTGTAGTCTCCATGCTGTACATAGATCCGCAGTACTCATTCTTCTTATAACTGAAAGTTCGTACCCTTTAATCTGTATTTCCCTCTTGTCTATCCCCTAACAGTCACTCACCATGCTAATCTCTATTTCTATGTATTTCTATTTCTATGCAATCTCTATTTCTATGTATTTCTATTTCTTTTGTTTTTTGTTTTAGATTCCACATATAACTGATCTCCTACAGTATTTACCTTAACACGGTTCCTTTCAGATTCCTCCATGTTGTCACAAATGGCAGAGAGTCTTTCTTTTTTATGGATGAGTAATAATATTCAGTTGTATTTATGTAGGCCCATATAGGTCATTTTTATATCTTGGCTATTGTGAATAATGCTGATTATTACTTTTTTAATGAAAAGCCTATCATTCTTTTTGGACAAAGGGAATCATGTTGTCATCATACTGTTATTAAACAAATTTAAATTGATGATATATAACATTTGTTGAATGTTGGAATTTGATGTAGCCTGGCCCCATGGAGCTATATTATACCTTTTTGTTTCTCCTCCCAAGATAATACAAGAATGAGGGTATTAAATGAATGGATATGGTAAAGTATGTTTTTGGTAGTTACTAATAGTTTTCAATTTGTAGTCCAGAATGTAGGGAGAAGATAAGTGAACTCAACATTGTAGAAAACCTGCTGATGATTTTGCATGAATATGACTTGCTTTCCAAAAGGTAGGATTGCTAACAGGGGAAAAAGACAAAGTCATATTTGGTGAAAATGATAATTGTTATTTTTATTATGTCATGCTACTTACATTAGTAACTGAATGTCATGAGTCACCTTGACATTTATTTTCTATTTAAGTTTTTATAAAGAAACTAGAACAAAGAGATGTATTGATTTATCTTTGTTCATGCATCACTTCTAGATCTGGGCATAGAATCGAATTATATAAATCTTATGATCACATCTTTAATATTTTTGTTTATTGAATTTTTTTACCTCCTGTCTTTTTAAGGAAAGTAACTCTGAGGTGGCTCTATTTTTAGTAATTTGAGATTGTATATTGAATAAATTATTAGATTGCTAAAATCTATTTTGCTTAAGACAGGTAAAATAAATGAGGATAGCTATTTACTTGTTTCATGACTACCTGTTATTATAACTCTAAACAGAATCTAAAATGTATTCATTTTCAATTGAACTACATATTGTTCTAAAGAATTACTGGATCTAGTTAGTTATTAGGTTGTTTTTAAGTAAAGCTGCAAACTATACCATTTGATATCTAGTTAAGTAAGTCATGATTTTCTGAAGAGGTAAAACAGATAACAGAACTACCAAGTAATGAAACCCAAACACTTAACCATAGTAAATCCCCATGAGTCTTTCTTCAAAGTTAGTTTTATCTTCTTTCACAAACTATACTTATAGACCTGTTCACCTGAACTCATTTCTAGGAAAACAGGCTCTGCACAGGTGTTAGAGCATCAGAGATGAGTTAGAGAGTAATGTCAGAGAGGGGACAGGCATGCAGGTCAATGGTTTCACCAGAGCACTGTGAGCCGTGTGGTTGATGGATGCCCAGGACACTCTGGGAACATAGAGCAGAAGCTCCCAGTCAGAGGCTGGGGCCACACCAGGTTTCCTGAGGGAAGAGGGAGTTATCTAGGCAAAGGGAGAGAACAAGTAGAAACAGAAAGTGCTGTTTGGAAGTATGAAATGGTCTGCGTTAGAGGAACTACATGGTTGGGCACAGCTGTGACAGAGTGTAGGAGGGAAAGGGCCAGAAAACTAGATTAGACAGTTAATGATAAGTTAAAAATATAGCAAATTTTGGTCCAGCTTTCTCTATATGTCAGCCCCCATTTTAAGGACTTTTGTGCATTAATTCATTTGATCTGCACAATACCCCATCAATTTCCATATTTTATAGAAGAGGCAACAAGATGCTTTTAGCCAGGTCACGATGGGCTCTTTGTGCCAAATAAGAGTGTGGTTTTTATCCATGCACATTATGGGGACTTACAGAAAGATTTTAAGCATAATCAGATTTATTTTGCAGGGAGATTACTCTGATAGCAGTGTGTGGGGTGTGTGGTGTGGAGAATATAGCTACACAAGGAGCTCCATTTAGAACAAGGAGGGGGATGTTTGGTGTGGAAAGTTCAAGGAGATGAAGAACACTATTCGCCAAAGAACATATGTTCTGAATGTCAGAGCACAAAAGTTTGGGAGGGATTGGAACTCTGGAAAATTTGCTCCGGGAAAGGAACTGTGGAGCAGTGTGGGCTTGAGAAGGTTGGAGAGGCAGGTGACAGAGAGGCTTCTGTCTTGAGCACAATCAAGGATCACAAGAATGGAAGGAGCAGTAGGGTTAGGGAACTGCATGACTTGCAAGAGAATCTCACCAGTTGCCTAGTAAAAAGGGGGCACTCTTGATTGGCAGCAGTGGATTGGGAAATAAGAAGGAAGTGTTTTGGATGGATTCTGTCTTCTGGCTTGGAAAATTGAAAAGACTGATGTCATGATTCAACAGTGGGAATATAAGAGGAAGAGCCAGTTTGGGGAGGAGAACGACTTTGAGTTGAGACACAGTGGGATGAGTACCTGTGGGACTGCTGTGTGGCTGAAACTTCTGGAGGCTGAGAGTGATGCCTAGGCTGAGCTCACACTACTGGGATAGAGGGGGTGTTTGAAGTCATGGGAATGGATGACATTGTCCAGGGAGAGTGTTTAGAGTGTGAGACCGGAGGGTTAAGGATGGTTCTAGGACACGTCCATCATCAGAATGTTTCAGAGCTCTGCTGAACCTTATGTATCCTATGTTATCATTATCTTTATTTTACTCTCCAGATAGTCAGTGGGCACATTGCATTTAATCTCCTTGAATTGTAGTGGCTTTGGCGTTTTGTTTTAATGTCTTGTTTTTGTAATGACATCGTAAGTTTCTGAAGACTATGATAAAGCTTTATTTCTTTCGTCTTGAGCACAACGCAGGTCCCACTGTATGTATTTGATTGTTGTTTGCTGGTTAGTCAGTTTTTAGCCAGACCAATGGGCTTACAGGGAGGCTATGACTTAGAACCGTAGTCAGCAAACTATGACCCGCAGGCTAAATTTGGCTCCCTGCCTGTTTTTGTAAATAAAGATTCATTGGAACATAGCCATGCCCATTTGTTTTTATGTGTTATTTATGGCTGCTTTTGCATAAGCTGGGTGGGTTGGGTAGCTGTGACCGAAGCTGTATGGCTAGCAAAGCCTGAAGCACTCTGCCTGATCCAATCCTTTACAGAAAACATATGTTGACCTGTGACTTAGAAAATGTTAGAGCGCCACAGTGATGATAGCTCTAGTCCAAATGCAAAGTCAGTAATCCACTGTGCTGTGATTCTCATCCTCAACTCTGCCTCCATCCCCTTGCAGACTAACTGCGGAGTTACTGCGCCTACTTTGTGCTGAACCCCAAGTGAAAGAGCAGGTGAAGCTCTATGAGGGGATACCCGTCCTCCTCAGTCTGCTCCACTCTGACCACCTGAAGCTGCTCTGGAGTGTTGTCTGGATTCTGGTTCAGGTTTGTGAGGACCCTGAGACCAGTGTGGAAATTCGCATTTGGGGAGGCATCAAGCAGCTTCTTCATATTTTACGAGGGTGAGTCAGAGGGGGCTGTGGCTGACTTTGCCTTAGTCACTGAAGGTTGGGGACTCTGCCATACAATGGCAGATCAGCCTGCTTCCTCCTGCTCTTTGGTCCTTCATGTTATGAAGAATCATTTATACTTGTCACAAACATAACTTGAAATCAGTATCAGGGGCATTTTCTTAGGAGCCCTGAAATATTTATCTTTTCATCACCAGCCTCCATGACAGTGCCGGGAATAGAGAAGACCGTCAGTCTGCAAATGTAGATCAAACAACAACCAACAATTGCAGGAAAACATTTAGCTTACCACCTTTTTCTTGACACACTCAATGCATATTGTAATCCCAAGTATAATAATTTTGCTTGCAACTTTACTTTAAATTTACTTTTTTGCTAAAACGTCTGCATTTGCGTGTATGTCATTCATCTATAAGGAGAAAGCAAAACCTGCAATTAAAGAACAGATGTATTATCCTTAGTTAAAATGGGAGAAAATGTTGTTGACCAAACGATTGCCATGTTACTGACCCTGGTCCAGTTGCTCTTAAGGTGGGTTAATGCCTTATCGTCTCTGTTTTAAAAGTAGAATTCTAATGACATTCAAAACTTTGAGTATGAAGAAGAAATGGTTATTAAAATAGTTTCAAATTTAAACTTTCTTGAAGTATGTTTCAGTAATTACGTATTAGATATATTGAAGCCATGCATAATGACATCTTTTGGTACCATCAATGGGAAAGTTCTAATACCTAAAATTATTATAAAGGATAATTCAGCCCTATAGGTACTGAATCAAAGTTGAAAGGAATATGTCTGCCTGAAAGAAATAACCCTTATAATGTGCAGTACATAAATAGAGCTCTCTAATAAAAGCAGAGTGACTTATCACTCTTCATATGACCAGATATTATCAAATCAGTGTTATCCAGTCTTTGTGCTTGTTGTACCTCTATGTTGTACCTCTATATTATGAAACTGTATGTTTTCAACTTCATTTTCTCTGAGGGAATGTTTCAAAATATAAGAACAGACTCTAGAGATATGGACAACAGCTTTATTAATTATTTCTGTCATTACCAAAACAAAGGAAAAAATATAAACTATTGATAATCTACTTGCTTTTTTTAAAAAGATTTTTATTTTTATTTATTTACTTATTTGAGAGAGAGAGCACGAGCAGGGGGAGGGATAGAGGGAGAAGCAGACTCCCTGCTGAGCAGGAAGCCCGATGTGGGACTTGATCCCAGGACCCTGAGCTCATGACCTGAGCCGAAGGCAGACACTTAAGAGACTGAGCCACCCAGGTGCCCCTACGTGCTTTTATGAGTATCATGTAAAAATCTCAAATACTTTAAGGTATAAATTATAAATCTTTCATTAGTACTGTGGCATAATAAGCTAGGTCCTTGAACATTTAGCAAAGTTTTTTTGTTTTTGTTTTTATTTTTTTTGTTGTTTGTTTGTTTGCTTTTGTAGGATGCTGATGGTGATGCTGATGGTAGTGGTGGGTATTACTGGTGGTCGATACACGTATTCCAACAGCTATGGATTGCCCATTTAGAGAGCAGTTATTTTCTTGATGAGAAAATCAAGTTCTGTGATGGTTAAGTGGTACTTCAGAGATAAAACTATTTTACCATGTAGATTAAGTTCAACACAAGGCACCAGTTTTCCTCTTTTGCTCAAGGTGTAGCCATCCTTGGGAGAAATGAGTTCTTTCACATGTAAAGAGTTAGTTGGCCAGTCCATTTCTATGCTGCAATGTTAGAAAACTCTTTCCTGGGAAAATGGTATGTGTCAACACTTATTCTATGTTAAATATGTCTCTGTGCTCTGGGAGAATTTATTACCCCAGCTGGGTAAACAATATCCTTTCAGAGCTTGCGCCTGCCCCTGGGCTGCCTGGAGCTGGTACAAGGGGTGGAGGTTGCCAGGCTGTCTGCTGGCATGAGTAGGAACAGGGATTATTGTCAAGGCAGTTTCCAGGAAATCTGTTCATGCCCATTCACCCACAGTCCTAAGCTCCAGAACAGTTCCTGAGGGGCTATAGACTCGAGGAGGGGGAGTGATCTCTAAAATTTGAGATTAACATAATTTGGTTGACAGATAAGATCACCAGTTGTGACTATCCCTAGACCTAGTTCCATTACCTTCCCAATGCTACCTGAAGGAAGGGCACTAGTGGGCCCAGATGACATAGGAGCACAGCCAAGGAAAATCCATCTATGTAATAATTAGGCATAAAGAAATCGAGATAGAGCTGCTGCCACAAAAAATAAATGAAAAAATACAATAGCCACATTAAACAAAAAGGAACAAAACAGATAAAAGACATGAAGAGGTAATTGAGGAAGATGTTACCTTGAGTAAATAGAAAAACATGTGCTTTATTTTATCAAAGATATTAAACAGAACATGCCATTTATGACCTGAGATTAACGATGAGATGCTAGGACAATAAAAAGGGGAGGAGAGAGATTGTAGAGCTAGGAAAAAAAGGAAAAGACTGAATAACCCTTGGAACTGAGACATTCATCAGAGTACCAGACAGAAACTGAAATTAGTACAAGGAAGGACACACTTGAAAAAATTACACACAGTGTGGAGAAAAAAGACAAAGGAATGAGAACCATTAGAAAGTGAAGGATATGACTTGCAGCAGATGAGTTTTCAACCTGTGGATAACTGATATCCTAGGTAAGAGAATAAAGCAAAAGGAATAAAAAAATTCAAAGATAGGGGCACCTGGGTGGCTCAGTGGTCCTGCAGCTCACGTCATGACCTCGGGGTCCTGGGATTGAGCACTGCATGGAGCCCCAAATCTGGCTCCCCACTCAGTGGGGAGTCTGCTTCTCACTCTCCCTCTGCTCTTCCCCACCCCTGACTTATGCGCACACATGCGTGTGCTCTCTCTTTAATAAATCAATAAAATCTTTTAAAAAAATTCAAAAATAGATGTTGGCGAGGTTGCGGAGAAAGGGGAACCCTCCTACACTGTTGGTGGGAATGCAAACTGGTGCAGCCACTCTGGAAAACAGTATGGAGATTCCTCAAAAAGTTGAAAATGGAGCTACCCTACGACCCAGCAATCGCACTACTGGGTATTTATCCTAAAGACACAAAGGTAGTGTTCCTCAGGGGCACGTGCACCCGAATGTTTATAGCAGCAATGTCCACAATAGCCAAACTATGGAAAGAACCTAGATGTCCATCAACAGATGAATGGATAAAGAAGATGTGGTATATATATACAATGGAATATTATGCAGCTATCAAAAGAAACGAAATCTTGCCATTCGCAACGACATGGATGGAACTGGAGGGTATTATGCTGAGCGAAATAAGTCAATCAGAGAAAGACAATTATCATATGATCTCTCTGATATGAGGAACTTGAGGGGCAGGGTGGGGGGTTGTGGGGGGTAGGGAGGGAAAAATAATGAAACAAGATGGGATGGGGAAGGAGACAAACCATAAGAGACTTCTAATCTCATAAAACAAACTGAGGGTTACTGGGGGGTGGGAGGGTAGGGATAGGGTGGATGGGTTATGGACATTGGGGAGGGTTTGTGCTTTGGTGAATGCTGTGAAAGATGTAAGCCTGATGATTCACAGACCTGTACCCCTTGGGCAAATAATAAAAATAAAAATAAAAATAAATAAAAATAAAAAAAATAAAACAGANGACCTGTACCCCTTGGGCAAATAATAAAAATAAAAATAAAAATAAATAAAAATAAAAAAAATAAAACAGAAAAAAAAAATTCAAAAATATAAAAGAAGAGATCTTTACCAAAATAAGGAAAGACTGGGGTTGCTTGGGAAAAGAAAACTCAGAATGAAGAAGACTGGCATTTAGTTTGGTGAATTGATAGCAGCAGAATAGAGTTCAAAAACAGGTGGGAGAGGAGCAGGGGGCACTCTTGGCTGGCTGGCTCAGTCAGTAGGGCATGCAACTCTTGATCTCAGGGTTGTTGGTTCTAGCCCCCCATGTTGGGTGTAGATGTTACTTAAAAATAAAATCTTAAAACAAAAAAAGGTGGGCATGTGGGGCTGTGGGGAAATGACAGAGTGCTGGAATTAGTTCAGTAACCATAAAAGGAAGCAGGAGGGAAGAAAGGAAGGAAGGAAGGGAGGAAAGAAGGAAGAAGGAAGGCAGGCAGGCAGGCAGGCAGGAAGGAAGGAAGGAAGGAAGGAAGGAAGGAAGGAAAGAAAGAAAGGAAAGAAGTGACCCCTGCCTCATGCCACACACAGAAATCCATTCTAGGTGGATTAAAAGGTGAAACAATAAAGATAACGTAGGAGAAAACTTCATGGCCTGGGGGAGGCAAACATTTCTTAAACATGACCCAGAAAGCACTGACCATGAGGAAAAAGCGATAAATTGTACATTCACTTTTCTTTTTCAGAGACAGAAATTTTGTTTCTGATCGTTCTTCCATCGGCAGCCTGTCTAGTGCAAATGCAGCGGGGAGAATCCAGCAGCTTCATTTGTCAGAAGATTTAAGCCCTCGGGAAATACAAGAAAATACTTTTTCTCTTCAAGCAGGTATTTTTACCATATTATTATGTTTTACTATTTGATACTGTTTAGCATACTGTTTTATTATGTTCCGTGATGGTGATAATAATTTATTATTCTCTGTTATATATAGTAATATGAAGTAGGCACAATTTGTAAATTTAAAAACTGTGAAGTTAAATCCATGTAGATGTCTGAAACCTCCTGGGACTCTGTTGGGTCTGCAGATTAGTGATACCACAGACTTTTCTCTCCCTTTCGCATTCTGAACACATTGAGAAATCAGCATAGAAGTCAGACATAAAGAGAGTAGAATAGTGGCTTCATTACTAGCAAGGCTAGATTAGAGAATTCAGCTTGCTTTGTGGCCAGAGTCACGGTTCCTGTTTTCTAGATCTCAGGGCACCCTCCTTCAGGGAGATTCTAAAATGCACACACCCATTCCCCTGGAAACCAGGGAGCATCTTCCTTACTCCACGTGAGCACCTAAAGAGAGGACAGAGCCTCTCTTGCTGCACAAAAGCAGGAGCAGGGTTGTATGTCCACACCCTTGGCAGTTTGGCACAACTCACACAAGGGCCCCTGGCCTTTGGGAGGAGTGGGGTTTTAGCTGCTGACAGAGCTGCGCGCCTACAGCAGCCAGAGAAGGGGGGCAGGGAGGCACTGGGGGGGCGGGGGCCGCAGGAGGACAGGCAGGTAGAAGTATATGAGGATATATGTAATGCCCGAGGCGCAGTGCAGGGGCAGCACAAGGGCCCCATAAAATGGTAGCACACTTTATGGTGCTCTGTGCTGTAGGATCCAGCACCTTTCTGGTCGGACGTGAAGCAGCTCAGTGGAGAAGGCCCCCGGATGCTGCCGCGGCCGCCATGAGCAGGCAGGGAGGGTGGTGCTCTGGGGGTGGGATTTAACATCTGGCAGACTGCACTTGGATTTCTGGCCTCTTCTACTTAGTAAGTTCTGGGGCCCAGTCTGTCAGTCTCTGTGAACCTCCGTTTTCTCATCAGTAAAGCTGATAGTCACAGTTCATGCTCTGATTACAAGGGATTATTTGGATCGTACATTTGAAGTACGCATGCATCCAACCATTGTAGATGTATTTACTGAGCACCCGCCGAGTGCCAGGCACCTGTTCGCCACTGGGGATTATGATGAAGCTGCTTCCTGGTACACAGTACGTGCTCAATAAAAGGCTGCTGAGGGGTGTGGATGCACAAGAATTACACTCCGAGCAGAGGCAAACACCAATGCAAGTCAGTTTCCCTTCCCCCAGAGATGTGTCACAGGGAAAGGTACTGTGTTTGGAGGAGTGACTCTGCTCACAGGACCGCCTGCGGAGCTAGAGTAGTGACGGAACAGTGTGCAGCGCAGTCAGTGGTGACAGACGCGATCATTGGTGGTTTTCCTTCCAGCCTGCTGTGCCGCCCTCACGGAGCTGGTGCTCAACGATACCAACGCCCACCAGGTGGTCCAGGTGAGAACGCGGCTCTCCCCGCTCCGGCTGCAGACCACGTCAGCACTCGCGGACCCCGTCTCGGGCGAAATCTGTATTCCTGAACACAGCCTTTGGGATCCCATGCTGTGGTTTTAAGATGTCTTAATATGTCTTATTTAAGTTCTAGAACTCCATTTTATGTTTTCTTTCACTTTTTAAGCTTTTTTAAATTAAGATTTTATTTATTTGTCAAAGAGAGAGAGAGAGAGAGAGAGTGCATAAGCAGGGGGAGCTGCAGGCAGATGGAGAAGCAGGCTCCCCAGAGGGCAGGGAGCCCGAAGGGGGACTCAATCCCAGGACTCTGGTGACCTGAGCCAAAGGCAGATCCTTAACCAACTGAGCCACCCAGGTGTCCCTAACTTTTTAAACATTTTTAGCATTTTATTTTTGAGTAATCTCTACACCCAACTTGGGGCTCAAACTCAAAACCCTGAGATTGGGAGTCATGCTGTACGGACTGAGCCAGCCAGGTATTCCTAGAATTCCATTTTATCATCTTGTCCTTCCTTTACCTCACTTGGCTTAGAAAGACCTGCCCTGTGATTCATCTATGGTGTTTTTTCCCTATATTATGTGTGGTCTTTTTCATTTAATCTCTTTTTTTTCAAAGCAATTTTGAATTGTTTTAATTCTGGACAGATAGGATACCATGAGTTGAGGATGGTAGTAGTCATTTGAATTAAGAATATATCAGGTTATTCAGCTGGAGGTGACTGAAACACACAACAACAACATACCTATTGCCAAGAAACCAGTTTCACAAAGCATAATTCATTGATCAGTCCACCACATATACAGCAGTATATGGAAGTAGCATACAATATATCCAACTTCAACTTCAAAATATATAAATACATAAAATCGTAAGAGATCAGATCACTGATGATTAGAGGCCTGAGGAGAATTAGGGGTGGTGCTGGAGCAGGGCATTTGAACTTGGCCAGGTTGAGGTGCAGTTCCTACTATCATTTTCTGGTGGTTTGGCCACTGGAAAAATGACTTAGTCTCTCTAAAATTTGGTTTTGTTATATATAAAGCAGGGAAATCATAGACTGATTCACAGAATAGCTACAAAGACTAAATACAGAAAGGCAGGTAAAGCTCTTCACAATTTTAATATAAAAGCCCATGTAGAGTTCAGTAAATCAAATATTTAATAGATAATAGAAAAATAACAATAAGTTAGCACGTTTTGTTCATTCTGTTGTGTATATATTAGAGTAAGTCTAGAAGGATAACTTTCTGTACTTTCCATGTATGATTTTCATCTTTTTAATCTATTACTCTTATTTATTTTATGTTCCCTTCTACATTAATTTATTTATGTGTATTGTTTAATTACCAAACTATAAAGGGAGAAATTATATATCAGTTAGACATTTAAAATGCAAACTATAAAAATATTTGGATCCCTTTACTCAGTCCCTTTTTATCACCTACCCTTTGTTTTTAAAGTATTTAAATGACTTTAAATTGATATGCTTTATGATTTATCGTCTTTAAAGACGGTTGAAATTTTAAGATTGTGGTTGTAGTTTTTGGTGCTTAAAAGTATTACACTGATATATTTACTGTTCTCCTGTAAACTTATACAAAGTTCTAAAATTCTACAAATATTTCTTCTCTAATATTAATTTTTGAGGTTATGCTGTTGCTTCTTTGTGCTTCTTTGTCTCTAGGGCATTGGCACTGGTCACAGATAACATGTGTTCTTTACTCTTCCAGGAAAATGGTGTATATACAATAGCAAAGTTAATTTTACCAAACAAACAAAAGAATGCAGCGAAAACCCATCTATTACAGGTAATAAGCATGTCCATTGTTCTTCAGTACTGAGTTACTGAAATCTGGGGAAACTTTGATAATACAAATTCCCTCCCAGTCTCTGTACTGACTGGAACAGAAAAATATTGGGTGCAGGAGGCTGGCATGAAAACAAATGCTCTTAAAACAATATAAAGGGCTTAACAGTGGTTTCTCTGGGCGGGGGGATCAGATGATTTTATTTACTTATTTCTTTGCCTATCAGTAAGTTCTATTTTTTTTCAAAACAATGCTTATGTATCAGAAAACTGTAAGAGGAAAATTATATTCCACCTTTAAGCATGGACCACAGTTGGTGACATTTCACCTTTACAAAGGAAAGCCTGTAAAATGGATCTTGGTGGATGAAAAGAGACTTGCCAATTCAATAAAGGGGTACGCATGGGGCAGCTGTGGCATCTGCTACAAGGGTGGAAGGGCATTCTGCACAGAGGGAACACCATGTGCAAAGTGTGAGAGCCAGGCAGCTGAGAGTGTGCTTAGGCTGCCTGGTGGAGCTGAGGTGTGTGGGCAGGGGAGGGAGATGAGGCCTCGCAGGTAAGAGGGGTGCACATTATTGTAGGATCCTGCGTGCTGTTTTGAAGAGTGGGCCTCAGGGGGCCAGTGTTCCCGAAGATATTGGAAAGATAAAATCAGATTGAAAGTAAGCCTTTGCAGTACTTGTTGCTCAATTTTGCCCCCAAGTCATTTAGAAGAGGAAGTAAGAAAGCATGTTTACCTCCAATCCAGTTGAAGGGCTGTCACCCAGATTGAGAGTGAAAATGAGCAGAGAAGTTCTGGTGGTGTCCGAGGACTGGCAGGCAGAGGTTTTAGAGAGCTACCCATGACAACATGCGGGTGTGGGACTTCATTTCTTTGGTGTGCCGCAGACGTGTGATGTGATGCTGGACAAGAGAGTCAGGCATATCCGCCCCGCAGATGCATTTTGTTAAGCCTGTTGAGGGTTCCTAAAAATTCACACTGAAATGGTTTTTGGGGAGCATTTGAGTCCTGTACTTTCTCACTGCCTCCACCACCCTTCCCCGGGCTCGGTCATGTCATTGTGTCACCTGCCTGCTTCTCTGGGCAATTTTATTTGGGAGCCTTCTGTATTCAGACCACTCATTTTATGGAATGATTCCAGATCTGAGTTCATCAGACCCCGATCACCCCCGTGGTGGCCTGTGTCCAGGCCTGACTGCAGGCCGGGGGCTCTCTGTTTTTTTTTTTTTTTTGGCACTGCAAACCGTCAGACATTTAGATGTTTATTTTTCTTCGGTTAAAGTCTCACAGGCCTCTTTCTGAGTGTTCTCGGGAGTTACTGTAGATTGTTCTATTTGGGGAACGCTTAAGACTCTTTACTCAAGAGACCAATTTGTCAAGTTTGAGTCCAATGTGCCTGTGGCTATTTTTACATGTCATCATTTCAAGTGTTTATTTTCTCATAGAAGCCTTATAAATATTGAGGCATACATAGCAGGCTAGAAAGAAAATAAACCTTGAGCTCCTGAAAATCTCTGGACATTTGGTTTTCTCAGACCAGGAATTTTATTTCTGGTCTCTGTGTTCACTTTGGTTTTTCTAGAAAGGAATTAATGATGAGTACTGAGTGGAACAAGGCTAACGTCCTAGCATTCTACAACATAAACACTTTTTAAAAATATGAGACCTACCCTAGGTATTGATGGTTTTGTTTTTAGTCATAAGCTTTGGCTCCCATGGAGGCCAGCCACTCACAATAAAGTCACTTTAATGTTTAGTTCATGATAATTTTATCCTGGGAATGTTTTAATTTGCTGAGCTACCATTCAAGAATCATGCACCCTTTTATTTTCCAGTGTTATGCATTCAGAGCCTTGAGGTTTCTCTTCAGCATGGAAAGAAACAGACCACTCTTTAAAAGGTATGAGCTTAGAGAAATTTAGGTGACCAGCGATCATGAGAGTGAATGGTTTTCACATACCTGATTTAGATGTAAACAGTAAGAGAAGAATGTATCATGCTAAGCAAAGCATGTGTTTTCAGATTTCTTAGAATCCACAGATAATAACACTGACTTCCCCTAGTGATATCTTAACCCTGAAAGTGAACTAAATGATGAAGAAAGGGAATAAATCACTCCATAGCAATACAATTCTTAATTACTCCGACTGCTATAGTTTTTAGTTTTCCTTTTTTTTGGCGGGGGGGGGGGCGTTAACATTTTAAATGGATGGCGTCAAAATGTGTGCTTGCTTTTACGCATTTAGAAATTCCAAAGTTGGTCTAGTCATTTCCTCTGAATCAATGGAAAAAGAAGTATTTGTCAGGGTATCCTTCATTGGGCAGGAGCTCATTTGAAGCGGAGGAGGCTAGGTGTTCTTGGGTCAGGAGGCTGTGCTGGTGAGTGTGACAGAAAAATCAGCCCCTTGGGAAGCAAACACTAGTTACCTACATGTGTGGTCTGCATGCTCCTGGGTTGGCCAGGGTGGCCAAAATCATAGGCCCAAGTTCTTACTAGAAACTATTGATAAGGCGGAATAGAAATAAGAACTTGAGTTAATATAATGCGTTTTGTTCAGAACCATTGGTGCATTTTATATTGCTCCTTTATTTACAAATGATGCTTGAATTTGTGGGAAGAAAAGAAGTAAAGTTACTATAACCTTTTATTTCAAGGCCCTAAATCATCCATTTTTATGGACTTAATGATTTTACTAAGCCCCTGAAACCAGTACCCTGCAAATGATTCATAAATCTCTCCATTTTTTTCAATTACCTGTATTTTTCTTTTATTTTCATAAAACATTTAAAAATGGGGTTAGTATTTACCTCCTAGGGTTAATATGAGGACTGAATCAAATGGCATTTATGAAAGTGTTCAGCACTCCATAAACACCCCATAAACATTCCTTTCCCAAATGTTTAATGCCTGTACCTCCAAATAGCTTACAAACAAGTTCTTTGTGTAATTTGTATTATAACATGAAACCTGCCCTCTTACCCAATTTTTAAGTGTACGGCACAGTATTGTTAACTTGAAGCACAATGTTGTACACCACATCTCTAGAAATTTTCCTCTTTGGTTGCTTTTCATTATACCTTAAGAACTGTAGTTCTAGTTTGTTTTTGTGAGATAAGCTGGGAGTACTATTTGCCCCCACTTTGTTGGCAACCTAAGGAAGTTAAGTTTGTTTAATGTAATTAATATGTGAGTGAGCTAGATCCCAAAGGGAAGGAATGAGCAACAGTTACCAAGCCCTACGTGAAATGTCTGTGTGTATGTTTTCCCTGTAGACTTTTCCCCACCGACTTGTTTGAGACCTTCATTGATATAGGACATTATGTTCGTGATATCAGTGCTTATGAAGAATTGGTATCAAAGTTGAACTTGTTAGTGGTAAGTCCTGAGTTTTAAATATTTGGGCAGGCTGGTATGTGGTCAAGGAATGAAAATTATCATAGTGCCCATTTCCTTCTATTTTTTTGTTTAGGAGGATGAACTGAAGCAAATTGCTGAAAATCTTGAAAGCATTAATCAGAATAAAGCTCCTTCAAAATATATAGGCAACTATGCGATTTTGGATCATCTCGGAAGTGGAGCTTTTGGCTGTGTCTACAAGGTGACTTTGCCCTTGGGGAACAACATTTCTGACATTCCGAAGCAAGCCAGATATCCCACTTGCACACACCCAAGCAACTGGATTAGAGCCCTCATTATTGAAAAACAGATACAAATTAGAATGATTGTTTTTGCCCATCATATAGCTATACTGATGTTATCTTACCTCAGCTCTCAGCTCTAGAAATTGGTCACTGATCTTTGAAGACAGAAGCCATTGCTAATGTCTCACAAAAAATAGTCAAAATGGCTTGTCCCAGTGCATGAGACTTCCTCTAAATTCATACCAGAGTTTTCCATATTTACCCAGAAATATCCTACCAAATAGTACAGACTGACCCAGGAGATACCAGTTTTTTTGAGCTGAGTTTAGTGTACATACAGACAAAATTTTAAAAGTTCTGTTACTTATGTAGATTATTTAGATTACTTGTTTTAATTGTGTGACTTATTAATCCATCTCTTTTTTTCCTTCTTTCTACCCCCACCCTATTATTATTATTTATTATTATTATTTTGTTTTTTGGTCTTATTTTAGGTTAGAAAGCGTAGTGGCCAAAATCTTTTAGCAATGAAAGAGGTCAATTTACATAACCCAGCATTTGGAAAGGATAAAAAAGATCGAGACAGCAGTGTAAAGAATATTGTTTCTGAATTAACAATAATTAAAGAGCAGGTAAATGTTTTTCTTATTTATGAAGATATGTTCCTTAACTGTCATCAAAAGAAAGTAGAGATCTTGTGCTATTCTTGTCCATGCTGTTTAATAACTGGTTCTGTTTACAATCATTGATATTGAGGTGGTAATATTTTAGTTATTTTTCTGAAGGCTTGGCATTGAACCATAGGAATACTTTCTGGGGTTGATATCCATGCTTGGGGTACAGAGTGATTGGGTTTACAGGAGAGTGCCACATACATGAAGCATCCTTTTTTTTTTTTTTTCATTGTAAGCATATCCATTTCCTTCTCATTATATTGTGGAATATTTGGTTACTTAGTTACATGCATAAGCATATGACTAAGAGTTCCCTGACTTTTGTCAAGTGAAACCAAGCTATTAACATTCCTCAAATATAGCTTATTAAATCTAAAAGTAGATTTTCAAGATGAGTTATTATTTATTGGCATGAGTGGAATATTCAGACATAATTTAACAAGTCAGTTAACTATCATTATGAAGGTTTGTTTGGAGAGAAAGAATAAACATGTCAGAAGAGAAGTGAGATTGGATTTTGTGATCCAAGAATACATGGGTTTCTTTTTCAGCTTTCCTTATTTATACATTCATTATGGATACTGTTCATTTGTAACTCCTGTGGAGAGCAGCCAGCTTCCCTGCTCTTTGTTCTCCATGAGTTAAATTTGTATAGCATCTGTGCTCGGACATAAAGATCACCAAATAAATATGACAATCTTTATTCATCGAAATACGTAGTTCTAGCCAATTCATAAATTGCAGTACATACTATCATTAATAGCTTATTTTATCATTGACTTTCATATATACTAATAGAGTGGACTTGAAGGAGAAGTTAGTGTCTGCCTCTGCGTGGGATGCTCTGATCTTCAGCAGTGTGCTGTTTCACTATAGCAGAAGGCTAGAGCATGGCCTTTGCTTTAAGGTGATCGAGTATTTTCATTTGAACCCTGATCTGGATGTAGTCCTGGCCAGTGAGTTAGGCTTAGAATATGATTCTGTTGCTTACCTGGACCTGTATTGTTCTAAATCTGCTGCCCACTTTACAGTTGATGAGGTAGACCTTGTTTTAGCACATTTCCTAAGAAAAGAAAGTTTCAGGGTGGAGACGTAAAAGAGGCATGTGTTTGGGCTTTGAGAGAACTCAAAATTGTTGAGTTGTACTCTTACGAGAGGACTGAATTCATGGAAAGGGTAATAACATTAAGAGGTCTAAAAGGAGGAGGTGATGGCAGACAGAAGTGGAAGAAATGGAACTGGGAAGGAGAATGTGTTTGTTAAGAATAAGACTAAGCTACAGTAAAAAAGAGGCTCCAAATACATTGGCCTCAACAAGAGGCCTTGCAATGCAGTGAGCTGTTTCTCTTTCCTGTAACAATCCTACAGTGAGTGGACCAAGCTGGTGGTGTTCTCTGTTCCATGTAATCATTTGGGAATGTAGATTCTTTCTCCCTTACTGCTCTGTTGCCTCCTAGGCCATTGTCTTCATCCACATGGTTGAAACTGCCACAGGCATGTTCACAAGGTGGGGGGAGGGGTTCCCAGTATTTAGGATGCAGACACAGGAGCACATGTGTTTTCCCTTACATTCCCTTGGTGAGAACTTGGTGACAGTCTTCAAGGCTGCAAGGGATGCTGAGAGGTGTAATCTCTGACTGGGAAGCCACGTTCCACCCAAACTCAGTTGCAATGGAGGAATGGGAGGGGAGGTTTTTGTTGGAGAGTTACCAGACTCCCCTTCAAAAAGTCAAGAAAAGAAACCAGAAAGAAGTGCAAGCCATTTATAAATGTAGTGTCAACTATTCTGAGGTAGAATAAATTTCAATTTGCCTAGAAACTTAAATTATAAATAAGCAACTCTAAAAATTTTAGTATTATAGAAAAGTAAAATTTTGAAAAAGTAGAGTTTCCATGTCACATCCTGAGGTATACGTAGGTCAAAGAACTGAACACTTCTTAAACACGAGAAGGAAGACTTCTTTCAAGACTATTGCAATAGGAGTCAAACTATTACAACAAGGGAGAGAGATTGAATTCAACTCCAAGGACAATAGCGATAGCTAGTGATTTACAACCAAGAGGCTGGGTGAAAGGGTGTCTGGGTGGAAAATTACTCGGAAGGGCTTCATTAGCTATCAAAGATGGGGTGATGAGGAACTTGATTGGGATATCAAGAGTGGGGAGATTCTTGCTAACCTGGCTTGGCTAGATTCTTGATAAACCTCGGCAGGCTAAGAATGAAGCCTAGTCAAGAAGAGAGCTCAGAGAAACCTGAATAAAGTTTGGCCAAGAAGGGAGCCCTTGCCAACTATTACTATAATGTAAATGGAGTCAGTAACTTTTAGGTTATTTCAGTTTCATACTAACCATTTTGGAGAACATAGAAAGACACAAAGTGTGAATAGACATAAACAATATATATGAATATTTAAGTAGTAGGGAGGGGGAGGCAATGGTGTACATATTCAACATAAATTGCTTCGCTGCAGTTTTCTTCTCTTTGCAATGTGTGTGTAGTGTTGGAATGGGGAGCGCTACATGAATTCTTCAGGTTACTTTGAGTTCTACAGTTCTCTGTGTTGGTTAATTTAGATGATAAAGTACAATCAGTTTTTAATTCTAACTGATAAGGCTATATGGGAGATTGCTATTTTCAAATTAGTTTTATAGGTAACAAATAATAAGAATCATGATAAAAATCTCAACTCTCAATTAGATGACATCTTGAAATGCTTAATTTTATAGATAAATATGAATACAATAATTTCTGTGTTTTCAATTCTATTCAATTATAGTCCAATTATATTTTCAAGTAATGTGATGTTTGTTAATTTATTTTCTTATAGCTTTATCATCCCAATGTTGTACGCTATTACAAAACATTTCTGGAAAGTAAGTATGAGTTTTCATGATCTTTCTAATTAAGGAAAAGTATCTATATTGTATATTTCTATATTAGAATGTCACAAAATAAACTTTATCAATTCTTTTCTTTTTTATCAGGTATTTTCTTTATTCATGGAAGATCTTGTGCATTACTTTTTGATCAGTGAAACGGTGATATAATAATCAATGACCTACAGATAGTTAGAAAGTACTTAGACTCCTATATGAAAGGCACTGTGGGAACAAAGCAAAATAGTTATTATAGCTCTTGTCTTACACACACACAAAACCATAGTAAGATCAGGAGAGTGGCAAACTAAAGGATAGTGACTTATTGAAGACAAAATGAAAAATTGTTTTGTTAATTCAGATGATATTTTTCACCCCCCCCCAATAAACTGGGAGTGGCTACGTCTTTGAGATGTATTTTACTGGAAGTTCAGGTAATTACCACAAGGTGGCAATGGAGCCCTGACGGAGTCTGCAGGCAGGCCCTCTTAGATGTGGGGATCAAAAGGTTGAGATAAAGCCAAACTCAGTCACATGCTGAAGGCCTTTGACCAAAATAATAAAAGTATTGAGAAACCTTGATGATGTGCATCACATATGAAGTTTGAAAGTAAATCATTTGGAGGAAGATTTAAGGAAGTACAAGGCAATGGTTGGGACTTTCTCATTGCCTCTTTATAAGTGCTATTACTATGCAAGCCTATTGTGTACTGTGGCATTTTAATTTTACCCATCTCCCTTCCCCTAGGTGACTCGGAGGCACCCAGTGCTGAAACTGTCCAGTAAATCCTGTTCCTTTGATATTAGAATTCTTGATATTAGAATAATTTCTTATAATTTAATGCATATCCCATTAGAGGTCAGGATTGGCTTCTGACTTGCACTGACTACTAAAATGACACAACTTAGGCTAATTTAAAAACAAAATAAAACTTTTACAAACTGACATCTTCCAAAAAGAATTGAAAGTGGTTTAAAAACACATAAAGTATGATAAAATAGATTAGGGAATTATGCAAAATTGAATTAGGAAATTATGGGATTAAGAGTACTCTTACTGTGATGAGCACTGGGTACTGTATAGAACTGTTAAATCACTATATTGAACGCCTGAAACTAATATAATATAGTATGTTAATTATACTTCAATCAAAAAAAGAAAAAATCAATATGAGAAAGGAAAAAAAATTAAGCTAGGAGTAAGATTAGTACATGCACTGAGTATTTCTTGGGATGATGAACAACTGAAAACAATATAAATGTCTATCTTTAGGAGGATAAATAATGATCCATCTGTGTTGTAGAATACTATGCAGCCAGCAGAAAGAATGGCACAGATCTGTGTGTACTGTTATGTCAGGCTGCTGAATGAAAAAGGATAAGTGGCAGAATAGGTATAGTAAATATTTCATTTTTGTAAATATTGTGTATGTACATATTTTATATACACCTAGAATATCACAAAGGATACATATCACATACCATTGTTAATAGTTTCATATTGGTTTGGGAGGAGAAAATAACATTGACTTTGTTTCTTGACATCCAGAGCAATGAGATAAATGCAATCGGTTATGAGATTCCCACTGTCCATAAGATAAAACCAGTAGAAGTCCAACTTTCTTTGCTCTAGAGGGGCATGAAAGAAATTTCTGTGGTGGGTTGTGTTTTCACCTGTGTCACTGCAAGACCATGGCATTGTGATTCCACTGTAAAATTCTGTGAGGTGTAGCTATGAGACTATCAAGCAGTAGTTTAAAATGTAATTTTCTGAATTTCTGACATGATTTAAGGGTAATTTTAAACTACTGAGAGGAAAGGTGGGTTTACATGTTCTTCAGGAAATGGCTCCGTGACTTGGCATCATTTACTTGTTCTCTTTGGCACCTCCCAACTGTTACACATCTTGGTGTACATAGAAAATGATAATGTTTGGGAGCATAAACTTATGCTAGGAGGTAGTCCATAGCTGAAAGAGACTGTTGCTGGGCCCCAAGAGCCCCTCACCTCCACTGCCTCCGGGACTGACTGGATCTATATCTTAGCATGTCTCTAATTCTTCAATGTTGTGCCCTGTACACACGTTGGGAAGCTCAGATTCTAATTCATAAGTTTTTTTCTAAATATATTGAATTTAAATTTCTCTTATCTCTTCCTTGTTCTCCTATAGATGATAGGTTGTATATCGTTATGGAGCTTATAGAAGGGGTCCCTCTTGGAGAGCATTTCAGTTCTTTGAAGGAAAAACAACATCATTTTGTTGAAGAAAGACTATGGAAAATATTTATACAGGTACAATTTTGTTTTCATTAATTTTGTTTTACCAAACAGTAAATTTCTGAGGTGATTTCTTAGATGTGTGTATAGTAGTCATCAGTGGCGATATGTATATTGGGGAAAATAAAATTTGTTTTTTATTTGCTGTTTCAAGCTGTGCTTAGCTCTTCGGTACTTACATAAGGAGAAGAGGATTGTGCATAGAGATCTGACACCAAACAACATTATGTTGGGGGATAAGGACAAAGTAACAGTTAGTAAGTATAAGAATCCTAAACTTTTTAATTTAGGAATTACTGAATATTTTTTAAGAGCAGAGGTGTTCAATAGAGGTTTCTGTACTAAAGGGAATATTCTATATCTGCATTGTCCAATATATGGCTCTTGGGCACTTGAATTGTGGCTTGTGTGACTAAGGGTGTGAATCTTAAATTCTGTCAAATTTTAATTAAGTGAAAATTGCTATGTGACTAATGGCTACTGTACTGAACAGTCCCTAGTTTAGTTCTTGACTGAGTTGTATTTTGCCCATATGAGAAAATAAACTACTGTTTGGATGTTTAAGTATTTAATTCCCAATTCAATGGTTGCTAGGTTTTTCCTCTCTATAGAACTCCACTTCATTAGCAAAAGCTTTTATGACCACCATGCGAGCACATTATTTTGAACTATTTTAATAATAGTTTGTACCATATGGGTGACAAGTGTACATATCAAGGGCTATGAAAAATCTAGGTATTTGTTTATTTCAGCATCAGTTTATCAATCAAATCAACTGATGCAGGTAGGCGTAATGTTGGCTAAAATTTTACAAGTGAGGAGGTTAATTTTTTCTCCACATTTGTATAATTCTCAACCATAAGTTAAAATTAACTTTTTAGCCTAGATTGGTAATTTGCATTCTCCAGTTCTTCTTTACTCGTGAACACTTGTATTACTCTCGTGGACTATTACTCATTCACCAACTGTAAGTAGGGATATACATCTCTAAATCAGTGGTCTCTAAATATTTTTTGCTCATGACATTCCATCAGTAAAACTTTTTTTGTAATATACTGCCAATGTATATATGCTTACTTATAAATTCTATACCTGTATCACTGTACAGTTATTCAATATAAGATACATAAAGTCTACAAATAAAATATAAAGGTATGCACCAAAAAAATCTATCCTTCTCAAAATAAATCAAAATAAAGGTTTCAATATTTTTTCCTGCCTTCCAGTGAATTGCCTTAGGCATTTAGCTTTGGAGACCACTTCCCTAAATGTTATTGATATGAGAGATACATGGTAACATTTTAAAGCTGATTCTTTTAGTTTTAATAGAATTTAATTCTTCATAAAGGCAATTCCAAATGTGCACCTTTACCATCACCATGTGTCTTCAGTAACAACAATTACATTTACTGTCCAGATTTTTCTAAGAGTGTCCTATATTAGTTTAAAATATAAAAAGCAAAAGGAAAAAAAAATATACATAAAAAGCACCCCCAAGTAGGAACTGTAGATAACTTCCAATGCAAAATTACTTGGAAATATTTCCAGGCCAGTGCAGAAATATAAAATGAGACCAAGTAGTTGTGAATCTTCACCTTGGACACAGATTTGCTTAATCACTTGAAATTAATTATAATTTTGTTTGCCATAAGCTTTCTTTTTTTTTTTTATAAATTAGACTTGTGTTTCCTTAAGAAATTTTCCCATTTATATACCTATAGATATTTTGATTTATAAGTTAATGGGAATTAATAGAAGTCAAATGTATTATACCATATATTATTAAATAGGATTGAATAGATTTATTTTGTTTTGTGTTGGTATAAGATGCCTTTGATGGCTAATAAGGCCACGTTTCTGAGTAATAGTCAATCCGGCATTTGATTTTCTTACTAAGATCAGCTGTAATCATTTCCTTGGTTACATTTAACATACCGAGATTAATCTTTTACTGTAGTAGCTTGATTTCTTTTCTATCTAAGTTTATTAAATTTTATATTTATTTTCTGTAATCAGTACTGCACATCAAAATAGTTTGCAAGGTAAAATAGTGCTAAAGATCTTATAAAGAAACACTTACTTCTTTGTAATCCCCAGTTCTCTGTATTCTGAAAATTTTAATTCTCTTTAGCTTCTTCTGGCATTTGATTTTCCATTGTGATAATTGAGGATTTAGCTTTCTTATTTCTTCTTCTTCCCCATCTGCCATCCTGCTGGTACAGATATTCCATAATTTGGGGTTAAATCAATATTCAATGTTTACATTATTATTACTGTATAATATTTTTCAGTGTTGGTCACCTTTCCTTTCTCGTAGACCTTTTTGTTTTTCCTGGAGTTAATAATTGCCTTCTCTTTTGTTTGTTTTCTTAATTTTCTCTGTAGGTATTTTTTCTTCTTCCCAAGTCTTCCAAAAAGATTATAAAAGCCCTCTCTGTACTATTTCCATGTGGTCAGACATGGCAGTTGCTCTCAATTTTGTTTTCCTGCATACCCAATTCTGGTAGCTGCTTGCTGCAATGTATGTAGACTGGATTTGAATTTAGGTCTGCTGCATGGCCATTGTCCTGAAACTCACTTATGTCCTGCAATTTTCCCTTTCTTTTTCCTTTCTTTCTTTTTTTCCTTTTTTCTTTTTTCTTCCTCTTTTTCTCTCTCCCTTTCTTCTTTCTTTTCTTTTCTTTCTTTCTTGCTTGCTTTCTTTCTTTTCTAGTTTTCATTTAAATTCCAGCTAGTTAATATACAGTGTAACATTAGTTTCAGGTGTAGAATTTAGTGATTCATCACTTACACACTCTTCTTTTTTAACTCTCCTGTTGTGCTGAAGTGCATCTTCCAGTACTTTCCTTAAAAAGAATGTTTGGGATCTTATAAATTTTGGATGCTTGCGTGTCATAAAATATTTTTAGGGGAACTTTGTACTCTATTGAGTGGGTGTAGTATTCTCAGGTGGAAGTCATTATCCTTTCAAATTTGAAGGCATTACTTCAGTCTTCTAGTATCCAGTTTTGCTGTTTGGAAAGCCAATGCTATTTTGATTTCCATTACTTGATATATGAGCTCTCTTATTTATCTAGAAAATTTTAGGTTGTTCTCTTTAACCACAGCTTTGTGTGGGTCTCTCTTCATTCAGCGTATTTGGAACTAGGTGTGTACTTCAGTATTGGAGGCTTAAAACTTCAGTCTTGGGAAATTTCCCTGCCTCGTTTCTTCATTATTTTTCTCCCTTCTCCTTTACTTTCTAGAATTCCTATTAGTCTTGGATCTATATGCTAAATAATCTCCTAATTTAAAAATAATTATTCTCCACTTAGTTTTCAGCTCTGTCTCTTTGTTCTAATTCAGTTACTTCTTCAACTTAATTTTCTAGTGCTTCTATTGAATATTTAATTTTGATTTTCACATTTTTTAACTTCCCCTTTTATCTTGTTCTTTATTTCATTTCATGGAATCCTGATTTTATTTTCTCGCAGGGTAATGTAGACTTTTTTCTTCAGCACCTTGCATTGTTTCTATATCTTCTGGTTCCATCTCCACCCTCACTCCCAATCTCTCTTTCCTAATGGAGACTTTTCTCAAATGTCTATTGATCCTGGGCTGACAAAGACACTAAATAGCTTTTGGAAGTTCTGTGAGTTCCAGCTAAGGCTGAGATCTGTGGACTTCATTAGAGCACAATGACATTTTTCCTTTGGAAACCCCCAAAGTTATTATCTAAACTTTTTCCAAAGAATGCATCTCCAGTATCTTGACTGAGGCAGTGTCTATCTGTTGCTATCATTTAGGGAGTGATGTGGGAAAAGGGACCTCAGGGAATTATATTCAGTTGACAGATTTTCCCTGAATTCCTATCTGGTTTGTTACTTTCTGGTTCAGTCAGTGTCTTTGGAAAATAAATCTCTTTTTCTGCTAGTGGCAGAGGGAACTCAGTTACTGAGTAGTGTCATGTGTGAATATAGGGAGGGACCTGTGGACTTGATCTTAACTCTGTCTTTTGAGCTCTTTTTAACTTCACTTCTCCTTGTGTGGCTCACTGGGCTCTACAGGGTGAATGGGCTCACTTTTGGCCCTCTTATTCTAAGACACATGGTTTGGGACTTGTGCTTGGTACATTCTCCATCTATTTTCCATCTTACAAAAATTCATTTAATATCTTATCTCTGTTGTCACCAAGCCCATTCTCATTGTCCTTGTGAGTTAGTAATTTATTAAAAAAGATTTATTTCCCTTCATTTTAGCAAGATTTTGGGAGCTAGAAGACATACACATATGATCAATCTACCTTTTTTTTTTTAAGATTTTATTTATTTGTCAGAGACAGAGAGAGAGAGAGAGCACATAAGCAGAGGGTGCAGCAGGCAAAGGGAGGAGCAGACTCCCTGCTGAGCAAGAAGCTCAGTGTGGGACTCAGTTCCAGGACCCTGAGATCATGACCTGAGCCTGAAGGCAGACGCTTAACTGACTGAGCCACCCATGTGTCCCGATCAATCTACCTTTTAAACCCAAATGGGCAGACCAGTTACATTTATTAAATCTATACATTAGATATAATAAAATATCCCACTTTCATTTTTAGTCTCTAGCTTTAAAAAAATTTATTTTTGCTTGTACTCAAATTGTAAAGGACTCCCAGAAAAAAAGTTACTTTGTTTACAAGGATAAATAAACTTATTTTGTTATTCTCTGTCCTGCCTCTCATCACCATTCTGCCCACCCTTTGTCTTGTTAATATTTATTAGACTTATACTTAAGTGTTACTAACTTAAAAATTATATTCAGCTTTTAAAACTTTTTACCATTAAATGAGGCGATATTTTTCTAGTTTCAGATAAAGAATCAGTGATATAATTCAGAACAGAATCTTACTCTAATCTAATTTCTTTCCATTAAAGCAATTACATGGACAGGGTGTTGATGTGCTCTTGTCCTTTTCAATAAGTATAAAATGATTTTATGACTAAAAAGATAATCCAAAGAGACTTGATATCACTATTTTAAAGAAATTTTAAATATAATAGTGATGAAAATATTTTTCAATGTTTATCACTATTGGTATAAATGTAGACTTTAGAGACTTATTTTTATGATGGGTATGGTTAAATTGAAATCTCATAGCATTATTTTGAAACCAAATATAGAAGATGCCCATATTTTGGGAGGTTGAAATAAAGCTGCCATTCATAGAGCCTATAAAAATAGGCTGCAGTGTGCCTGAAATCATGTCACCACAAAGGGGCAGCCTTGTCATATTTTATTTTTCTCTTCTCTTGTGCTAGAAGGCTTATTTACTCCCAGGAAAAAAACACAGAATTGACAAGTGATGTTTAAGATGCATGAGACAAAATGTAATGAAAATGTAACCAGACAAAAAAGCTTTAGAAAAATCAAAATTTCCCTCTTCTTCTCTTTTTCTTAATGTAGATGAATTAGATGGTTTAAAATTGAGGTTGGTGTGCAATTATTTATAGTAAGCACACTAGCTGGGAATTGGCCCTCATAAGGCAGCAGAGTAGAAACTACTAACTTTATATTAATATACTAATATTTAGGTATATGTGGTTTTACAAATGGTATTTAATTTTAATGTCTAAATATATTTCCATTTAAAAGACTGTATATTTTAGTGGCTTGCTCTGTGAAACATGTCCAGGTCTTGCCTCTGCACTTATTTGCAACCTTAGATGCCATGCAAGGGAATAGACCTGACTCAGTGGCACACTAAGCAAAGTATAGTCAAGGTCAGCTCTAAGTGCTTCAGCCTGTCAAATAAGACCTACACTATACCATCCCATTATAGAATGGCTCTGAAGGAGGGAATCTGCTGGAAATGAACTTGCTCGCAGACCCACATTTTCACATTTCTTGACCTTTTCAAATACCCACATTTTAATATAAGCCTCTCATGCTCTCATTTTCTCCCCTGATCCCAAATTAAAAAAAAAAAAAAAAAAGGAAAAAATAAAACTCAATCAACTAAATAACAGATTTCAGACATGGGCTTTAGGGCATGACTCAAGAGGTCACATATTCGTCCTGCAACCAAACAGGTTGTGCACATTTCTACATGTTTCTTAAATGATATTTGGCTGTTGCTACTGGTAATAACAACAGAAAAATACTTGATTCAGTGGAACATTTATCAAAGACTCAAGTGCTTCTTGAATGCCATCATGTGCCTGGCATGTAGGGGTGGATATTAGATGAAAGCCATGTCCTCTGTCCCTTGAAATCTCAGTCTTATGGGGAAGGCTTTGAGTTCTTCACTCAGCATTACTCCTGAGCTGCGACATCCAGCAGTGAACAAGACAAGTATGACAGACATGGTCACTATCTTCATGGAGCTTCTAGTTGTATTTCAAGGTAAAAAAGACTAGAAAATTGTTTATGCAAAATACTATTATATTAGTTGGGATAGGTCAGGTTATGCTGCAGTAACAAGTGATCTGAAAGTTTCAGCAGCTTAAAACAGTGGAAGACCATAGCCTGTGGGACAAATCCAGCAGTGGCCTGTGTTTTAATGTCCTGTGCGCTAATGATGGCCTTTATTTTTTTAGATGGTTGTTAAAAAAAAAAAGAATATGTGACAAAGATCACATGTGGCTCCTAAAGCCTTAACTATTTATTATCTGGCCCTTTACAGAAGAAGTTTGTCCTTGGGGCACCTGGCTGGCTCAACTGGAAGAGCATGATCTTGATCTCTGGCTCTTGAGTTTCAATTCCATGTTGTGTGTGGAGAGTACTTAAAATAAGTTAATAAATAAATGGAAGGTTATAACCCACTATATATTTTTTAAAAAGAAAAGAAAACATTAGCCCGCCCTGGCTTAAAACAGCAAGTTTTCTGTCTTAGCTCATACTGTGTGTGCAATGTCAGTCACTAAGGGAGTTGTGCTCAGAGACCCAGGCTGGCTGAAGCTCCTATACCCCTGCTTCAACACTGCAGAGGCAGGAAAGCGAAAGCATGGCAACCATACCTCAGCTCTTAAAACTTCTGCCCAGACTTTATGGGTCAAAGCAAGTCAGGTTTAAAGGGGTGAAGATGTGTTCCTCCAACCCAGAGAATATAGCCTATCACAACTCTCAGGTGCAGGGGAAAATGTGATTGGCTCTGTCTGTGGGGCCTTCAGGTGAGGAGTTGAGCAGGAAAGAATTCCAGGCATGGAGTACAGCAATACAAAAGGGTAGAGACCCAAAGCGGTACAATGTGCCTAGGCACTAGTGTGATGTTCAATGTATCAAGACAGTAGAGACTTTAGTGGGTGAGGAGCTTCGGTATTGATTTTGGTTAGAGACTTATCTGTAGAAATTTCTAGACTGGAAATAATGTGATCAGATATGGGATATGGAGGATAATTGTCATGGCAGGTGAGGGGTACCATCGTGAAAGACTGGAGACAGATCCCCAGTTTAGGAGATGTATCAGTTAAAGATCTTTTTGGATGCAAAAAGCCAGACTAACAATGGTTTATGCAAAATTCACCCTTTTAAACCTGACCTGTAATTACCTAACATGTAATGATCTCATTACAAGGGTTCTGGAGGTGGGCAGTTCTAGTGCTGGTTTAACAATCCAAGGAGGTCAACCATGATCTAGGGATTTCTGTCTTTTCCCTCCATTATCCTCAGCAAATTAGCCAGAGCTCCAGGCATCATTACCAAATTCAGACAGGAAGTAGGATGGCAGCTAGGTTAAAAAAAAAAACCAATTCTGTCCTTCAAATGGCTATTTTCTTTTATCATTAAAGAAAATCTTTCAGTCCCATTATATGTCTTACTTTGTGTTGCCAAAGCCAAGTCATGTTAACACCCCCAGATATAAGGGAGACTGTTTAGGTGAGCTTTCAGCCTCTATACTTGGGGCTAAGAGAGGGAAAAAGGGGTGGCTAATGGCTTTTTGAGAGCTAGTCCACAGTATTTGCTGCCAAGCACTCTTGAAATTGTCCTAGGAAGATGTAATGTGGGCTTTACCTGTAGCAGCAGCAGAAGAGGATATAGCAGGAGGATTAGGTTCAGCAGTTTTTTGGGACCCAGAATTTAAAAGATTTTGTGCCTAGTCAATGAGATGTGAGAACACTGAGAAAGAGTCAGTTTGTGAGGATTGTGACATCAGGGAATTTGGTGAGGGGATTTAGGTTGTAAGGTTTTGGACATACTGCTTTAGAAATCTGATCATATCCTTTCCTGGTTAGCTTTAGATAGCTCGTTATGACATTCCTTAGGGTGCCCAAAGTTCTTTCTTCATGATCTCACCTTTGCTCTTTGCTCTAGCCTCATGGGACAAATTGTTCCTTCCTGAACAGACCAGGCTGTGGTACTATACCTCTGTGACTTCCAACATCGTGCTCTCTCTACCTGGAATGCCCTCTGCTACTCAATTCAAATGCCATCCTAGCAGGTGGCATCTTTGTTGGCCACGTCTGACTGGTGCTATTTCTGGGCTCTCTTAGTATACCAGGCTTGCCTTTCTCAGCACACAGAGTAGTGATTTATTGCCATTCCCTCCTTGAGGTAATGGAAACTGGTTTTCTTGACTTTTTTTCTCAGAAAGCACTTTATAATATTTATTGACTAAATGGATAGATGAATGAATGAACAAATGAACTAAAACATATCCAGGCAGAAATATTTAGAAACCAGTGACAAATAAAAAGTAGTGATTAGGGAAGATAGTTGGGTTTGAGATCTTGACCTGACAGCTAAGATTTTGTGGGAAGAGTGTTTAATATAAGAGGAATTGAGGATTAAAGTGAAATCAGGTGCATAAATGGAGAAAGTTACAAGCAATTCCCATTGGCATCACAGCAAATAATGTAACCCAAGTATGAAAGACTTTACTCTCTTGCGTGCCAACAAAGTTTGAGAAATCAAATTAGACCTCTCTTGTATTGCTAGAGTCTTGGCATTTTAGTTGTTTTCTAGAGTTAGTGGATTTTAATTGTTATTGGTTGGCTCAGCCACTGCTGAGAAACCTGTGTCATTACAGGAAAAATGAATTGTTACATTTCTGGTAGGGAAGTCAAAGTCCTTCTATGGATATTATCTCATATGTCTCTAAAATCTCCTGGCTAAATAGGCACATAATGAGTCTGTACCTTTTGTAGGTCTTTTGATCTGTCTTTCTTTGAACCTGTTGTGTGGTTTACTTCTCATTAACCAGATATAATATCTATTTGAGTCTAAGCCAACACAGAGCTTTGAGAGTTCTTAAAAGACTACCAACTATTGAGTCACTTGTGTTGCATACCCTCATATAACATCTGTGTAGTAAGGGTAGCCACACAATTTCTAGAATTTTTCTCAGTCAACAAATTACCTTCATGTCGCTAGGAAAGTTAGAATATTTTCTGTCCAGCCCACCAGTTTCCTTATATTGCTATTAGGTTGTGTGAAATAGGGGAAATATTGAAAGAAATCCAGTCAAATCTAATTTCTAAAAAATTTTCTAAAATTCTCACACTGCCAGTGGGTCATTCTGCAATTCTGAGATTTGGATAGCAGTTGGCTTCCAGGAAAAGATGAGAATGGCAGTCCCAAGAAATTTCAAGCAGGACATCCTGAAAGTGATTTTCTTGACCAAATTATTGTTATGCTCCCCTGGTAGGACAGACTCATTGTATTTGACTGCATAAGTGAATAAGGAGGGTTTGAATGTTTACCATCTTAGGAAAAAAATTGGAAGTAAAATCTTCCCAATGTTGGATTTAAAAGCACCGAAAGACCAGGATAATAAAATTTATTTTAGTGTGTGTTTTCATATGGGCATATTGGGTTATGATTTAGTTCTCTGAGAAATTTTTAATGTAAAGGGTAGAATCTGATATGTTCTGAACATGTTATTTTTATTTTGTGAGTTTTCCCAAAGTGTGTTCTCTGAAACAGCATGGTGAGTGGGTGGGAGTGCCTATTTTTACACAGACTAATTCAACAGTGCATGGTACTACACATCTGATCTGTCTGCCCAGCCTCCCAAGTGTACTGAAGCCATTGGAGCCTTTTGGACTCTATCATCATGGCACAAACAGTGTGTGTGTGTGTGTGTGTGTGTGTGTGTGCGTGTGTGTGTGTGTGTGTGTGTGTGTGTGCGCGTGTGTGTGTGTGTGTGTGCGCGCGCGCACGAGAGAGAGAGAGAGAGAGAGAGAGAGAGAGAGAGAGAATGCGAAAGAGCAAGAGCCTGACTTCCTGTTTTTATAAGACTCTGACCCTTAGTACTCCTACTTAATATTAGAACCACATGTTTAAAAGTTTCATTCATTATTCCAAGTAATAGTAACCAGAACAAATCCCACATTGGGAAGTGATGTTAGAAGAGCCCATATTTAGTAAGGGCACTGGTTTCCCCAAGAATCTAGTCTACTGATAGATGTCCTAGAGTGAAATGATGTTTGTGTACCAAAATATGGAGTTGTCTAGAATTCAGAAAGTACTTTTATATCAGGTGTTGAATTTTTCATCCTACAACTCTTTTTTATAATAACCCCATCAATAAAAAACAATCAAATAATGATACTGTTGAGAAAGAGAAATACTTTTACTCTCTCTCATACAGGGAAGGGCCTGCACTGGGGAAGGAAGCTTTGGAAGAGTGGGTGGCACAGTGGAAGAGATTTCATTAGGAATTTGAGTGGCTTTCAGAGGAGGAAGTGCCAATGAGGCAGGGCTTTGTTGAGCATCTTTCCAAAAACCCCTTATCCCCCACAGAGCCCTACCTGGAAAAGATGTTACTGATGATCTGGTCACTGTGGAAGTTGGAAGTTGACCTTCATTTACTGAGGCAGAAGGAAAGAGCTGAAAGGTAGAGAGATGGAAGAGGTTACAAGGTGGATATCTTTCTGAACGATTACGCAGTTGTGTTCAAGTAGATGCCTCTGTCACTGCCTGGCACTATAGAGATTTCAACTGATCATTTCCTGAAATTGTCACAGTCATTCATGGTTTTTATTTTCCTCAGAAGACATTTTTATCATGGTGAAAATTTTAGCTGTGCTTTAAAGGAAAGAAGTAACCACCCATAGTTAAATCTCTTCAGCATTTACTATGGGATGAAAGTTATATGTTCAATACCTCATTCAGTATCTGAGGCATATTCCCATTCTCACAGATAATGAAAAGAGTTAGAGAGGTTAGAAAACTAGCTTAAATCACCCAGCTAATATGTTGACAGTGCCAGGGATGAACTACCTCTGGTTCTAGTGTTCCTCTCTTCATCAACTCTCTTCATAGTATTCTACCAGAAAGATCAATTCAGGTAAAGAGAAAGCCATCCTTGAGGGCATGGGGTGCTCATTATCAAGTACTGTGTTGAGTGAATTGGAGGAATCCAATAGTTTTGTTGAGGTGGACATTTTAAGTTGGGCAGTATTGACAGGGATCTGTCATCTGAACATGGCCTGCAGGGTCTTGCATCATCTGGCCATGGCCCTGATTTTCTACCCTCCAACCAACCTGGCCTTTTTTCAGTTCTTCAATTGACCATGCTCCCTTGATCACAGGACCTTCCCTCAGCTCCTTAATGGATCATGCTTCCTTGATCACAGGACCTTTGCACATGCAGGTTCCTCTGCTGGGTATCTTTTTTCCACTTTCTCTTCTTACCTAGTTAACTCCTATCCTCTGTTATATATTCCCTCAATCACCATTTTATCACAGATTTTCCTGATCTGCTGTGTTTGCTGTGTTATTCTCTTATAGTATCATAGATCTACCTGATTTTTAGTGATCTTATCACAATTATAAATTTATGTATGTGATGCTTTGTTTAATGTGTATCTCTACCATTGGCCCCTATGGGCTATGTCAATATGGGTAGTTTCTGATCTGGTTATTGGAGAAATGGATGAATCAGTGAGTAAAGGGACAGTATTGAAGGCATAGGGCAGCTGGAAACTTTATAAACAGTAACAGTCAGGAGACATTCTGGCATTTATATGGGGGCTTGCTGTGATGAAGACACGGGTTGGTAGGTAATTCCATTGTTACCCTGTGGAATGAATTAGAAGGAAAAATTTTCTGATGAGATGCACCTAGGTTCTTGCAGGAAAAGGGAGGGCCTGGGCTCTTGGTATGTTTAAATTATGGTCACAGAATCAAAAGAAAGAGTCAGATACAAGACCTGAGGAGTTAATGAACATAGGAGCAGCAGAGAAGAGGCAGAGATTTCAAGCCCAGAAAAAGGGGAAGATGAGATGCCATCTGCTGCTTGGGGCATCCTGTATGACTGTGAGTGATGAGCTCAGTCTGGGGTGCGAAGGGCCAGGTGCTGCCTACAGCTGGGAATGAATTGGTCTGGCTTTGAATTTGGGAGCTACTGACACAGGTGGTGGGTGAAAGCACCCTATGGAGAGGGATGGAAATACCTTACAACTCCTTGCAAAAGATAAGTTTCATAGGCTCTTTCTGAGAAAACAGTAGTTGAGTTTTGGATCCAATGTCACATAGATAGTAAACGACAGAGCAAGAATCTAGGCACTCAACCAGAGACCATACACATTTTCCATCTGAAGGTTGACAGCTATAGGCTGTAGCACAAACAGGCTACAGTTTTAGCATGTCCTGTATCATTCATTCTATCAAAGGAGAGATTTTTTTTACTGACTTTTTTTTGGCATAATGTGCTATATGTAAAATGTCATCTGTTGTCATTTTGAATTTCTATAATAGCACATGAATGCTTTTATGACTACAGTTTCTGAAATAAATCCTTTTCCTCTGCTCCAGATATGAGGACAAATGTAGAAAGACTAATAGAAACATTATCACTACTACCAAAATCTTCCAAATGGCCAAACAATAGTAGCTTTTGTTCTCTATGAATACTTTTCAACTATCTGTGTTTTTGTAGACATCCATATGAGTTTCTGCCATTATCTACATTACATAGAGTGAGTAGAACCCTTGTGAGTACCCCTCCTTAGTTTTTGCCTTTCAAAATCAATGGTATTTTTATAAAAACAAGATAATTTCTATATAGCACTAAAACGAAAAGTCAAAGGATTATTTTATTTTATTTTAATTTTTTAATTATTATTATTTGCCCCAGGGGTACAGGTCTGTGAATCATCAGGCTTACACCTTTCACAGCACTCACCATAGCACAAACCCTCCCCAATGTCCACAAAGGATTATTTTAGATTGTAAGTACATGAAGTCTATGTGTGCTAAAATTACAGTGAGCTCCTAAAAATATTGATATGCTATACTATTTCTACTAATTATCTCCAATACACACAAGGAGGAATGAGAAAATTAAAGCAAGCCATCTAACTCATGAATAATCCTTTTAAAAAATATTTGTATATTTATTTTAGAGAGAGAGCCTGAGCAGAGGAGGAGGGGTAAAGGGAGAGGGAGAGAGAGAATCTCAAGCAGACTTCCCACTGATCATGGAGCCCAATACATGGCATGATCCCAGGACTCTGAAATTATGACCTGAGCTGAAATCAAGAGTCAGGTGCTTAACCGACTGAGCCACCCAGGGGCCCTTAAATTATGAATAGTCTTAAAAACACTTTGTAAAACTTAGCCCTCTACTATTTCTCATTACTACTACTGGACTGAGAGGATAGATAGATAGATAGATAGATAGATAGATAGATAGATAGATAGATATGCGTATATATTTGACCCTTGAACAACATGGGTTTGAACTGCACTGGTCCATTTATACATGGATTTTTTTCAGTAAATACAGTTCAGTGTTGTAAGTGTATTTTTTCTTCCTTATGATTTTCTTAATTTCATTTTTTGTCTTTATTTTATTGTAAGAATACAGTACATAATACATATAATGTATAAAGTATGTTAGTTGGCTGTTTATGTCATAAGGCTTTTGGTCCACAGTTGGCTATTAGTTAAGTTTTGGGAGAATCAAAGTTATTTTTTTTTTAAGATTTGATTTATTTATTTGACGGAGAGATAGAGAGCACAAGTAGGCACAGCAGCAGTCAGAGGGAGAGGGAGAAGCAGGTTCCCTGCTGAGTAGGGAGATCAATGCAGGGCTCAATCCCAAGACTGAGGGATCATGACCTGAAGTGAAGGCAGCCATTTAACTGACTGAGCCACCCAGGTGCCCCAAGAATCAAAGTTATATATGGATTTTTGACTATGCTGGGCATTAGCACCCCTAACCCTCATATTGTTCAAGGGTCAACTTCGTATCTCTATGTTTATCAAAAGATATAGCTCTGTCAATATACAGTGATAACACAAAGTATGGATCTTGCATACTAGTTAGGAATGATAGATGCTAAATACATAAATGAATATTAAACAAAAGTAGAACCCTCGTCCCCCTCATGGTCCCATTTTCTGGTCCAACAAGATCAAAGAAACTATCATGAACCAGGAGAAACTCACCACACTGCAAGCACAAGTGCGCATTGGTGGGAAAGAAACTGCTCCCCGAAAGGTGGTTCATAGAACGGTTATAGCAGATGATAAAAAACTTAAGTTCTCCTTAAAGAAGTTAGGGGTAAACAACATCTCTGGTATTGAAGAAGTGAATACGTTCACAAACCAGGAAACAGAAATCCACTTTCACAACCTGAAAGTTCAGGAAGCCCTGGTGGTGAACACTTTCTCCATTACAGGCCATGCTGAGACAGAGCAGCTGGCAGAAATGCTACCCAGTATCTTAAACCAACTTGGTGCAGACAGCCTGACTAGTTTAAGAAGACTGGCTTAAGCTCCGCCCACACAGTGTGTGGATGGAAAACCACCACTTGTTACCAGAGAGGAGGATGATGAAGTTCCAGATCTTGCGGAGAATTTTAATGAGGCTACCAAGAATGAAGCAAACCAATGAATTGAGCCAATTTCTGAAGAAGATAAAACTTGAAGAAGTTACTGGGAGCTGCTATTTTATATTATGACTACTTTTCAAGATTTTGTTCGAGGATAAAATCTAGATCTCTAATATTTTTAAGGCCAAGTTCCTTGGACACTGCAGCTCTTTTCAGTGTTTGCTTAGACACCATTCATTCTTTGCTGCTAATTAAGCTGACAAAGCCTTGGAATAAAGTTTGAAACAAGGTTAATAAAGTTATTTTCCTCATAAATGGTTTTATTTTTTATTTCATTGACACTGATTTGTATACAGAAAGCAAAGTTGTTTATAGAAAGCTAATCATGGCATGTAATATGTCTGGTAATCTTTGATGAAATTTGATTAAAGATTTTAAATGATTTTAAATGGCAGTAAAATGTAAAAAAATAGATAATGAAAAATATGAAACGAATGTAACAGAAGAGTATTAAAGAAAGGGACAATATTTATGATAGTATGGTCAAGAAAGACCTATCTGAAAACCCAGAAATACATGGTCTTCTACACCTGGTAGGAGTTTGGGTTTTATTCTTAGTATTAATTAGAAGCCTTTGTCGAACTTTAACTGTGAGTGGTAGTCTCTGTCTAGGTTTTCCCAAGATCATTTTGGCTCTGGCATGGAGAATTATGTTTTGGAGGGAGTGATAGCAGCACAAGTCCTGTTTAAGAGGTATTGTTCAGTAGTTTATGTGAGCACACATGGTGGTTTGGACTAGGGTGGTAGCTGTTGTATTAATTTCTCATTACTATGTAACAAATTGCTGCGAAATTTAGCAGCTGAAGACAACATTTATTTTCTCACCATTTCTGAGGGCCAGGAATCCAGGAGCAGCTGAGCTGGGTGGTTCTGTCTCAGGGTCTTAAGAGAATTCAGTGAAGCTGTCAGCTGGGGCTGCATCTGAAGCCTTGACTCAGGGTGGAGGGCGGACACTTGCATGGCTGGCAGGTAGACTCTGGAGCTTGGCTGGAGCTGGGCCTCTCATCTTCCAGGGTGCCCTTCTCTATCTGGCCTTTCAGCAGAATAGCCTGAACTACTTTACATGACTTAGGCAAGTATTTCTTAGCTACAGCATCAAAACCACAATATATAAAAGGAAAAAAATTAATTGAAATTCTTCAAAGCTTAAAGCTTCTGTCCTATGGAAGACATTAAGAGAATGAAAAGACAAGCTTCAGACTGGGAGAAAATATTTTCAAATCATATACCTGATGAAGAATTTGTATCCAATGCTCAATCACAAGAAAACAAACAACCCAATCAAATAATGGGCCACATTTTGGTTTTTTTTTTTTTTTTTTACAATTAGTTTTTTGTTTTTTTTTTAAGATTTTATTTATTTATTTCACAGAGGGAGAGAGATCACAAGGAGGCAGAGAGGCAGGCAGAGAGAGAGAGGGAAGCAGGCTCCCCGCTGAGCAGGGAGCCCGATGCGGGCCTCGATCCCAGGACCTGAGATCATGACCTGAGCCGAAAGCAGAGGCTTTAACCCACTGAGCCACCCAGGCGCCCTAATGGGCCACATTTTGAACAGGTACATCACTAAGGAAGATACACAGACGGCAAATAAGTACATGAAAAATATTCAACACTATTAGTCTTTAGGGAAGTGCAAATTAAAGCTATACTGAGCTAACACTACATACTTACTAGAATGACTAATTAAAAAAAAAAAAACAGAAACCTGACAACAGGGACACCTGGTTGACTCAGTTGGTAGACCATGTGACTCTTGATTTCACTGTAATGAGTTCAAGCCCTACCTTGAGCCTAGAGCTTACTTGAGAAAAAAAATCCAAAATAAATAAATAAGTAAGTAAATAAATAAATAAATAAATCTGACAACACCAAACGCTGGTGAGGATTTGGAAGCAACTAGAACTCATAAATTTCTGGTGAGAACGCACTGGAAAATAAATTGCTTTGACAGTTTTTAAAAAACTTAAGCATACCCTTACTGTATTATCCAGTAATCTCAGAGATTTGTATGCAAGTATCACACTTACTTGCTTACTTCAACTCGAACCTCTAGTACAATCTTGAATAAGAATGGTGAGAGTGAACATTCTTGCCTTCTTTGTTTGTTTTTTTCTTTTTGTATTCTTGGGTTAATACTGCCTTGTAATAATTTTTAATATCTTATAGGAAATTTTGTTGTCTTTTTATCAAAATCCATGGTTCCTTTTGTTCCTTCCTACTTCTATTAAGTATGTTAATTTTATACTTAATTTGTGAAATTCTACCCAAAATATTTGGAGGCATTTGGTTGGAATTACATAAGTTAGTTTAGGAAGAGTGGTATCTATGTAATATTAAGAATTCCATGGGGCACCTGGGTGGCTCAGTGGGTTAAAGCCTCTGCCTTCGGCTCAGGTCATGATCTCAGGGTCCTGGGGTCGAGGCCCGCATCCGGCTCTCCTCTTGGCAGGGAGCCTGCTTCCCCCTCTCTCTGTCTGCCTGCCTCTCTGCCTACTTGTGATCTTTCTCTGTCAAATAAACAAATAAAATCTTAAAAAAAAAAAAAGAATTCCAATCCATGAAATTGGAGTTTCTCTCCGTTAATTTTAGTCTTCTTTAATGACTCTAACAAAATTTTATAATTTTTCCCTACATAGACCTTTCATGTCTTTTATCACATTATTCCTGGATATTTGTTTCTCTGCCATTGTACTAGTGTGTTCCCTGCTCTGCCTCCTTCTTTGTCTCTGTCTTCTTCCTCTTTGTCTTTATCTTCTTCAGAAGGAAAAAAGAAAACAAATGTTTTTGCTTTATTTAAAAAATTCAGTTATTAAAGGCACATTGAACAATTTGCTTATGTGACAATCTCATCAATGTGTATAGCAATATATTAACAAGATTGCCACGTCTTTTATTTGTTTTCTTTTTTTAATAGGTATAACTGACACATTCCATCTTATTATTTTCAGCTATAAATCATAATTTGATGTTTGTATATATTGCAAAATGATCACCACAACAAATCTAGTTGATATCCAGCCTTGTTTTTGTTTTGTTTTGTTTTTAAAGATTTTTATTTATTTGTCTGAGAGAGACAGAGATATGGGAGAAAGCAGGAGCAGGGTGGAGAGGGAGAAGCTGGCTCCCTGCTGAGCAGGGATTCCCCGACATGGGTCTGAGCAGGAAGCCCTGATTTGGGGCTTGATCCCAGGACCGTGAGATCATAACCTGAGCCAAAGGCAGAGGCCTGATGACTGAGCCACCCAGGCGCCCCTTCTTTTTCAACTTGAAAGAAAAATATTCACATTAAGTAGAAAATTAGTTGTAGCTGTTTATAGATGCCTTTTATCAGGTTAAGGAAATGAATACCTATTTATACTTTTCTGAAAAGCATAGATGTTGAATTTTTTTCAAATTCTTTTCATACATATGACCATATGATTTACCTTCTTTAATGTGCTGATTTGGTGAACTATATTGATTGTCTTTTAAATGTTGAAATTAGCTCTGTATTTCTGGTATAATGGCCCTTATGTATTATCCTTTTTATCTATGTCTAGATTTTACTTGCTTATATTTTCTTTGATTGTGTGTGTGTATGTGTGTGTGTGTGTCTATTTTCATTGAGGGATTTTGTTCTGTATTTGCTTTTCTTTTAATGTCTTTGGCTTTGGTCTCAGAGTAATCCTGGCTTTATTGAGTTTGGAAGTGTTCTCTTCTAAATTGATATTTATTCCTTAAATGTTTAGTAGAATTTGTTATTGAAATGATCTGGGCCTGATTTTCTTTTATTGGTAGTACTGTGTTTTGATAAGGATTTGGGGCTTTAGAATTAAGTAACCCCAGATTCACATATGACTGTTAATTTCTCCTTGTAAGACCTTGGGCAAATTACTCAATCTCTAAGTAAACTGACCCTCAGTTTTCTCATTTATAAAATGGGTGGGTGTGAAGATTGAATAATGGTATCAGTTATTCAATGTGTATTACCCTGCATTTACATATGTAAATTTATTCAGATTTTGTTATTGTGCCATGCTATTTGCTACTATTTATGCTGTTATAATTCTTATTTTAGAGGTAAGAAAACTACTGCAAAGGGAGAGTAAATAACTTACCCAGAGTTACTGTGGTATCACATGATGGAGCCAAGATTTGAACCTAGGCTGGTTCCTGAGTTCTTTAACTGCTAAGCTGCACTAACCATAATAATACCTGTCTTTCAGGATTGCTAGCAGTATTCAATTATGCAATTCATGTAAGCAGCTCGATTGTTATTAATAATGTGAATTACTGTTAGTTTAACCACCTTGGAATATTTCCAACCTGAAAGACATATTAGTATAGATATATTATCAAATACCTTTATTAAAGTTCACTGCAGGGGTGCCTGGGTGGCTCAGTTGGTTAAGCATCTGCCTTCAGCTCAGGTCATGATCCCAGGGCTCCCATGTATGGCTCCTTGCTCAGTGGGGAGCCTGCTTCTCCCTCTCTCTCTCTCTCTGCAGCTTCCCCTGCTCCTGCACGCTCTCTCTCTTTTCTGTCAAATAAATAAAATCTTAAAAAAAATAAAGGACACCACAGTGAAATATCATAAACATTTCGTGCACTGTACAAAGTGATATTGTGAACACCAAATCTTATTAGGCATAGCACCTTGAATTCTTGTCTTGGTTCAGCACTGTCTTTTTGTGTAATCCTGGTAATTAAATCTCTCAAAGTGTTAGAGGCTATGAAGAATATCTGTTTCCATCACTTTGACCTAAGTTGTTGAGTGGTTTAAAAAAAGAGAAGTATCTAAAGATGCTTTGAAAAGTACAGCTAGTGCTTATATTAAATAAATATTTGGTGTTCTAAGTTAAAAATCAAAATCCTTTGTTGATCTATATTTTGAGATGATTCTCAATATCATTATTTACTGTGATAGTACAATTAGATGCCATTTAATATCAGATTTTCAGGTCTCTATGGTGGTTATTCAGGCTTACCTTATTTTAGTTTCTTTTTTTCTGTCCAGATGAGGTGATGCTGGGCATATGCCAAAATATCAGATTCATTTTATTTATTTGAAACTTGTAAAGATAACCTAAAAAGTAGAATCACAAGTTCAATAAGTACTTTGCCCTACTTTTCAGTCAGCAAGACTTATTTTAGTTTCTCAGTGATAAATCTCATTATTTCAAAATATATACCATAATGGCCTATTGCATGCATGTGATTAATTAAGACTGCGAATAGTGTGGAAGATTGGCACATGGCCCATTTTGACAGAAGCTTAAAATAAAGTTTTGAACTTTAATATTTAATGGTTTTTGTGCAGAATGTCAAAAGCTAAGGAACCACAATAATAATAACATTGTGTTTTTTTTGTGTGATTATAGCTGACTTTGGGCTGGCAAAGCAAAAACAAGAAAACAGTAAACTCACGTCTGTTGTCGGAACAATCCTGTATTCCTGGTAAGAACAATTATTTTATGGTTCTCAAACATCATACCTAACTATGGGGCTTTAGTTTCATGTCTTGGCTTGCAAAGGAAAGATGACTGTAGGAAAAGGAGCTTATTTAATGTTTTCCTCAATTACCAAGATAATACACATGTGTACACGTATACATCATTATGTGTGTTTGAAATAACAAAAATAAATTGTCTTTCCTCTAAGGGATCTCTGCCCCTCATGGAGACTACTTATATTACTTATAAACTGAAACAATCCTTGGCATATAGTAGGTGTGCAATTGTTGTTGAAGAATCTGTGAAGGAACTAGCAGACTCACTACTCACCATGACACTTGGAATGTTTTATTGTACCTACTCAAAAAATGACTGTTTTTCTCTGTCTGCCTGTAAACATTCAAAGACAGGAGAAAGGTTTTTTGTGTACTAATACGTGTCCTGGCACCTAGGAGATAATAGGTGCTGAATACATTTTATTGAGTGAATGAATAAATGGTGACATATATACTTAGACCTATGTTTATAAAGTTGGTTGCCTCTTGGATAAATGGGTGTTTATATTTTGATGAATTGAAACACTTGTAACTTATTTAACATGCTTTGAGGGTTCCTTTACAATCCATTAATTATTAGGCAGTGAGAATCTTTTGCGGACCACATATCATTTGTCTGAATCTTTTCAAATTAGCAAGCAGATAGAGTCGTCAGTAGACATAACAGATTCAGGGAAATACTCTCAAATCTTATTCAGCAGGTCAAGCCATCTAGACACTTCCATCTTCTTTTTTAATCTACTCTGTTGTGCAATTGATTCCCAGGGATAGGATTCTGAATAAATCTTCTCAAGGGAGGGTGGAAATTCTCTGTAAGTAACAGTCTCATTTTAAAAATTCCTTTCCTACAAGAATGTTCAGAATAGTGTCAGGCTTCCTACCAGGAATCTGACACTGTTGGCTAGTTATTCTCTCAAGTTTTAATTACTCCAAATTTAAGGCATTCCCTAATAAACTGAGTGACACGTCCAGTTCCTTTTGAATTTTCTGTATCTTCATTTTCTGAGTTTGTGAATTGGACAAAAATAAAGCAGATATATTGCATGGTCCCTCCCTGCTCTGAGTCCCATACCTCCTGCCTTTTCCTAAATTGTCTTTTTAGCCGTTCCCAAAGTGTTTCCCATCAAATTCTATAATCTTTGTATAATCCCGAGCTTCTCTGAGACTATTAATGGGGACACAGGATGCCTGTCCCTGCCCTCTGGGCCTCCAAGCGTTTGATGAGTCTGATGTCCCCATGTCCTTTGCTCTTTCTTTTGCCTTTGCTTCCTCAGATATTACCTTATTTAATAGAAGAAAGTTCTCTTTATCTACTTTTGTAGGAAGTGCCTCAGAGCATTCTTTATTCTATAGCTCAGCTGCTAGATAAATGGTTTGTAGACACTAGAGTGATTGTGCCAGAACAGAAGGTCAATAAAAGCTCCTTTTCTTCCTCTGATTTGATTCATTATGAGGCAGGTCATTGTTATCCTTCTCATGGAGAATAGTCTCCAAATATGGTCCTTGGTTCTCGTTTTTATCTGTATGTCTTACTTCAATTCCAGAATCCAATACCGCACACTATCTTCAACTCTATTTTCAGAGCAGATTTTAGAGTTTGAAGTTCTGAGAGACATTTTAGGCATGTTCTTCATGTAACACTTAGTTGGAATTTTTGATAATAAGCAAGTATGAGCTAATATGAATGGAAAACTTTGACTAATCCTGGAATGGGAATTCTTTAAGACTTTATTGCTTAGTGTAATCCCATTCACATTATAACATTAGATAATCTAAAAGAAAGGTGGGGAAGTTTCCATTGGATGGATCAAAATAAGCCTGTAGGTAAACTTGGACAAGCAGAGACAAAATAAAGCACACCCAACAATTGACTGTACCTCTTGCATTCTTAAAAATGCGGTAATAAACTCAGAACTCTTAAATGGCATAGAACACTTCAGTAGCTTCCAGTTGCTCATTATTTAAAGACCAGGTCCTCAGCGTGGCTACAAGCCCACAACCCTGCATGTTCTAGCCCCTGACAAGTCATCGTCTTTACTTTAGCCCCGCCCTCACTCTATTGATTTCTAGCTGTTGCCCCTGTGTTCCTACTGACCACATGGCCTTGGCATATGCTGCTCCCTCTGCCTGGAATACTCTGTTCTCCACTGGCCATCTGGTTGAATCTTTCTCATCCTCTACATCTCCACTGGAGTGTTGTCTCTGGAGACACCCCCTAGCCAATGCAGTTTCCTCAGGTCTATGTACTCCATGCACTTTTCCTTCATATGGTTGAACTTTTCACTTATTTTGTGATATGCCTGGAAGATTTTGTTCATCACTATCCCCACCCCAGAGTGCGGTACTTTATAGGCTCACAAAAAGTATTTACTATATGAATGATCTAATACTTGCATGGTTATGAACAGTACCTGACACAATGGGCTATAAAGAAAATTGCTTCTTTCGACTGTAACAAAATTTTAATCTTCTTTCACTCTCCCCCTGTGCTGTTCCTTCAGATCTTCAAAATGCTCCTATATGGTTTCTCTTTCTCCAGCTAGCTACAGAGCTTACTTCCTTACTTCCTTCTAGTATCTGCTTTAATGTCACTTCTGGAGGGAGGTTTTCCTGATCACCTACCCCAAACAGCAGCCTCCTTCAGACTGTCCCTTTTTCTTTCTTTATATTTTCATAGCACCTGCCTCTATCTGACATTATGTCATATTTTAATTGATCTATCCTATGTCTCTCCCACTAAAACACAAACTCCATGATGGTAGGACTGTTGTTGACTTTGTTCATTGTTGCTTCCCTGGGGCCTGAAGAACCGACTGACAGAATCTTAATAAGTATTTTGAATTATTAAAATGAAAAAAAATTTTTTAAGTGAAAATGACTCATTTTGGTTTTTTTGTTTGTCTGAAAATGCCTTTTTAAAAACTTTATTAAGTAATTGGGAAAAATGGACACGTAGTTGTATATATTTAAAATATACAACACAACGGTTTAGTTTACATATACATCATGGAATGATTTTTAAGATCAGGATAATTAACACATCCATCCACATAGTTAACTTTTTTCTGTTGTGTTCTTGCAACAATGCTTAAGATCTACTCTCAGCAACTTTTCAGCAAACAATACCGTATTATTAATCACAGACACCAGGCTGTACCTTAGATCCTCGGAACTCTTTCTTCTTATAACAGAAATTTTGTATCCTTTGATCTACATTTCCCCATTTCTCCTTCCTCACAGCCCTGGGCAACCATCACTCTACTCTCCATTTTTATGGAATCAGCTTTTTTTTTTTTTTTTTTTTTNNNNGAATCAGGTTTTTTTTTTTTTTTTTTTGGTCTTTGTATGGCTTATTTCACTTAACATACTATTCCCTAGGTTCATTTATGTTGTTGTAAATGGCAGGATTCCCTTCCTTTTAATGGCTAAATACCCCACATTCTGTATTTTAATATGAAAAATCCATATGTGTTTTTATCAGGGTCTAAAACACATATTTTTAAATTTTTCTGAATTTTGCCTTCATGAAGCTTAAAGGGAATATTTTTAGTTTGAAACAGTAAGTACTTTGGTACCAGGGTCTGCTGTATTTATTCTGTTTATTTACTTTATATTTATATCTTTCATAGTTACCAGAACAGTGAATAATGGGAGCATATAGAATATTACCATTTAAAAAAATAAAATGTGTAATGATCAGAAGTTATTGAGACAAGTGTTCTTTATAACTGATAAATTGGTTCTGAGGGATATTGCTAAAGGAGAATTTTAAGGAATAAAAGCATAATTAGAAAAAGGAAGTGATATTGAGAAGTAGATTGGTAGGGTCATTATTGAGATCATAGGCTCTGGAATCAGACTGCTTAGATTTAAGTCCTGGGTCTACTGTTGAGAATTATAAGTGATTGAATTTCTCTGCATCTCAGTTTCCTCATCTGTAATCTGAGATTATTAATAGTGCCCACCTTCTAGGATTGTTGTCAGATTAAGTGAGGTGGTACGTGTTGAGTGCTTGGAACAATGCCTGATTGGCATAAGGTAAGCGCTCATTAGATCACAATGATTGGTATCTGCTAATTGTGGAGTCTACAATTTGAAAGGATGGTGCTCATTTGAATATATAGATTGTATTGTGTTTAAGAATCAGATTCATTTCTTAATAATTACAATAGAGAAGAATTACTTAAGCTGTGTTTGTTTATAGTTCCTTCTCCCTTCCTCTCTATGTTTGCTCCCTGAATGGCTGCTTTGGTTACCAGGAGGGACCAGGATTTTTCTAGCAGTTGAAGAGTACGAAACGGAAAGAGTATGTGTTTAGCATGTAAAGACAGGGAACCTGGAGGAATGGAACTTTCCATACTGGGGCCTTGAGCAGGGGGGATGTGGGGATGCTTTTACCTATATTTGCATTTATCTATGGCTTCGCTATGACCCAGCAGGATAAGATGTACCTGAATAATATATATAATATCACCCCTTTCTTCCCACAGACCCTCCAAGGCTCTATAAATATGCATATAAACACACACACTCACACACACACGTGCACACACACACACACACACACACACACACGCTTAGGTAAGGTAGGAGTGAATTTTGAACAAATTCAGGATTTATTTACACAAATTGAACTCTAATACACCTTAAGACTCAATGGAATAGGTCACATGGTCTCATGAATTTAAATGGAAGCTCCATGATAGAAACTACCAGAGAGCATCTATTAATGGTGTTCCACCCCATAATGTCTACTGTTACATTGCCAACCCCATATTTGCATTCATTTTTATTTATCTAACACATGAATTGAGCTTACTAAGTGGCAGACACTGTTTTAAGTGCTTTGCAAATATTACCTCATGTGATCTTCCAACCTCTTTTAAAAATAGGTGTTACTGTCTTCAGTAATCTTTGGGGATGCTAAGTGATCTTGCCCAGCATCACAGCTAGGAAATAGAAAAGCCCCGATTTAAATTCAGACAGCCGGACTGCAGCAGTGTGTTTTGTTAACCTCTCGCTGTGCTGCTGCTAATGGGTCAGTCATTGGTAGACTGAACTCATGTGTCAAGAACGAGAAATACTGTACTTTGACTGATGTCTGCCTTAAGACCATTGTGATTTGTTCTCTGGAATGCATACCTCCAGGTAGACTTCATCATACATGTATTGTTTGCCAAGTTTTACTTTGAACTGAATATTCAAAATTCTTGTTTTACATTTTTTCTAATTTTCACAGCTATTTTGTCATCATTCAACACTTTAAACAATTTTAAATAAGTTTTGAATACTGATAACAGACTTAATGTCCAGAGGCATTCTGAATTCTAACTGAAAAGTTATGGAGTTTCTAGGAAGGAAAAAGATTCAAGTTAAGAACATTTATAGCTTTTTATAAAGCTACAGTGTCTTTGATTCTGCTGACATCACAGGAAATGTATGAATGGAGAATATACCTTATAGGATACAGTTAGGATATGGCTAGTTTTCATCTTGTATGTCTCTGGCAATGTGAATCACTTGGCCTAGTGTAGATTAGAAGTATGAATATAGATATATAATGTGATGTACATTATGGATTTTTCAGAGCCTAATTTGTTCTGAACTCACCAGCAGCACAAAAAGCAAGAAAGGGAGTTCTCTCATGATTGATTTTGTCAGTGCACGTCCTTGCTTCTTTATCAATTGGTAACTCCAAATCACATATCTTCAGTTTCTACATCTCCTTTTCTTTATCTTTTTAAAGTCTTTATTTTTACAAGTGAACATGGGTCTGTAAGCAGTGGATGTCTTTCATCACATTTGCCTGAGTTATTTGTCTCTTTTGCCATTTTAAACGTTTGATATTCAAGTCATTATGTCGAATATTCCACATTTCCTATTGGAAGTAAGTGTGAGAGGGATTACAGGATGGTCAGATGTCTTACTTTAACATGTTATTTTGGGGGGGGGGTTGATCAGAGGAAATGTCCTCCTATTCTTAAATACAATTTATTGAATAATTAGGAAATTAGATGAATTATTTGATGATGAGAAAATATATGTTTTGGTTATCTACTGTTATAGAACAAATCATCCCAAAATTTAATTACTTAACAACAGTTTGTATGGGTGTGCTGTGCAGTTCCTCTGTTGGTTCCATTGGGCTCACTTATGTGGATGCATCCAACTGAAGTATTGTCTTGTCCAGAAGGTCTGAGATAGCCTCACATATCTGACAGTGAGTGTTGATTCTTGGTGAGGGCCCTTAGAATCTATTCCAAGTAGCTTTTTTTTTTATGAGACTGTGACAGAGTGGCATTCCAGGAGGGTTCCTTTGGATCATCTCATGCCTATACTGCCTACTTCTGGCTCATGCTGGGAATTGCAGGAACCCTCTCATCCTGCAGTGTCCCTCTAGTGGTATCTGCAGAGAGAACTTAACATGGTGCTCACTTTATAGGAAAAATACTTAAAGGAATGCCATCATTTACTGAAGGGTGCATTAGGAGCTAGGAGGCATTAAATCGATAGCTAAGACACGAAGTCCAATGTTTGGCCCAGCACATCTGAGGATGGGGCATTAGTAGAATAGGTCCACACTTCTGCCATGGCATGGTCAGTGCCTTTATTTCCATTTATTTCTCTGTACTTCAAGCATTGGTACATCTCCAGAGTGTGAAATGAAATTCTTCTTCAGTTCAATTCTTAACAGACTCAGCATATTTAGGGGAAAGCAGGAGCTGTGGTTTGGCTGGGTTGGGTTGTATGTTGGAATAGTAGGAGACCTGGAATTTTCCTCTTGGTATTATAGAGCTGCTGGGTAGTTCTCAGCCTGGCAGTCCCTTAATGTAAATACTATTTTTCAGAAGATCTGCAGAATGAAACTGTTCATCAATTCACCTGTTTTTTACATAGATACCTCAGCAATTGTCAGGAGCAGATAACTTAGTTCTTTCCCATGGGGAGAATTCAATTTAATTTGGGGAGACATACTCACACACATACATATACACACGAGTAACGATCAAGGATTAGTAACCCACACGGTGCTTACATGAGCCTCTGGCAGGTGCACAGAAAAAGTTCCTAGGAACTGTACAGAAAGCTTTGGGTAGAATGGGGAGCTGCCAGTGCTGCAGAACTTGAGGGACAGGCCTGTGGGGGTGGAGTGGGCACTATATTTTTCTGTGTAATGCTTCTGCCATGGTCTATGCACTATGCAGGGTTTATACAAAGTGACTTATAGTTTCCTCCCATTAAGACACTGTGACAGGACTTGTTTGGAAGCGAGTCTGGCTGACTGATCAAATGGTCAGAAGGAAAGAAGAGAAAAGAGAACAGTGATGAGGGTAAGCAAAGAAAAGAAACTGTGGGGGAAGTCAGAGGATTTAAACAATGGGAAAATATGAAGGTCAAATTATCATATCAGAGGTAGAGAATTAAAGAAACATTTTAGTTATTTTGCAGTGCTGCATTCAGCCTGTCTTATTTTTATGAATATATTACCCAATGACATTACCAATCATAAATCCCTTTACATCAATTTATTTCAGAACTTATTTAGCTAATATTAATACTCTGTGCTATTATTACATTTTAAACTTAATTTTAATTATTGATTTTTAATCTTGGCATTTCAGAATGCCCTTAACAATCCTAGGAGAGGCTATAGCACAATGCCAATAAAAGAAAACTTCTTTTGAAATGGCAGGTATTGTTTTTTCCAAAAAAGTATGATGATAGTTACAAGTCCAATATTTTGAAATTCAAGCTGCCCTTTAGGGAAGTAATTTTCAAAATAATACACATTACAACAAAACAATAAACTGTCAATCTGGGACAATATTATGATCTATAATAAAATGACAAAATAAAGATTTGAAAATGTGAACTGTTATGTAACTTCAATACATATTGGTAACACTCAACCATTTCAAAACCTCATTTTCATAGAAAAGGAAACTTGCAGGATCCACACATTTGGTGGGTAAATTCTGAAGTTTTTTTATATATTACCTAATCTCATCTTAGTGTTCTAGGGTTTCAAGAGAACCTTATCCATTCCCCATAAAGCATTTGCCTCTCAGTCTACCCGAATTCCCTTACCTTATTTACCTCGATTTATCCCTAATTTTTATAACAAAGCCTGCTACATCCATAAACTTTATAAAACTGCTCTAAATCGTAGCAGTGAGAGTAGTAATGAGATGTCATTGGGTTTGCCTGCAGGGCTGTCCTCCTTTAGGAGTCAGTATAATGTAGTGCAGACTCTAGGCTGGACAGCTTGGGTTCTTGGCTTTACGCCTTCCTGGTTGAATTCGGGCAAGTAGCTTACTATTTCCGGATCTCAATTTCCTTATCTGAAATGGCAGAGCTGGTGGTGATAGTGATAAGTTTCTACTGCATAAGGTTGTTGTGAGGATTGAAAAGGGAGATGATAGATATATAGGTAGCTAGAAAAATAGAGATAAGTAGATTGCACTAGCATTTGGAATATAGTAGGGTTTCAATAAATATTAGCTTGGAGCAATAGCTTTATTCTCTAGGAAAATATTTCTTCTCCCGAATCCACTCCAGATACTCTTCCAGATGGTTTAGTAAGCCCCATTGCATTAAGAGATCTTGTCTCTCTGACTTGTTTGGGCTGCCCAGACTTGGTATTTATCCCAAGGTAGGCCAGTCCTAGCATTTCTGCTCCTGTTGGGAAAATGGCAGGAGTGGGAGTGTTCTCTTCATTGAAGCTGATCCAATTGGAATTCTTTCCTGAGTATGTGTTTAGCTGGGACTCAGTAAAGAGGCGAAACTAGAATGTGAAAGGCCCAGGAATGTTTGGTGGCCATGTTTGTAGCCATAGTGGAGGTCCATCTGAGAAGGAGGCCAATACTTGGAGCGAATAAGAGGAATAGAGGAAGTGTCCAGATCTTAGATTCCATTTTCCTTAAGGCCCAGCTGTAACTTTGCTCCTCTTGTATTTATAGAAGCCTATCAATGAATTCCTCTGGTTGCCTAAACTTGCTGCATATCTTTCACTTGACTCTTAGTTCAGGTTGCCCCCAGTGCACACTCTGAGACAAGGATTCACATGCAAGTGATTTGTTCCAGAGGAGATCCGAGGAAACAAGGGTAGAGGGGTAGGGAAAAGAGACCAAGGAAGGGAAGACAACAAATAGTTTCTTGGGGGAATTCACCACTATGGGCAACTGGACCTCAAACCTACTGGAGCCAGTTTAAATGTATAACTCAATGATCCCACCCAAAAAGAGAGTGGGGTGATTACACCAGGTCATACCCACCATTGGTTAAGGTCGGTTCCTGGGTTACACAAATTGACTGACACTTCCGGCCTGTTGTGCTACAGGCAGAGAAGGTCCAATGGGTTAAGAAAAATGCTCAAACATGCAAATGATTGTAAGTCAGGCCAGTATGATCGGAAGAAGTAAGCATGAAGGGGAATAGGGAAGACACCTACAGAAAAGGACCTGCTTTGACTTATAAGGGAAAACACTCTGACTGGTGCATGAGAAATAAACTTGCAGTGTGGCCTCAAAGTCTTTGTGGAAGTTGGGCAGAAATGTATATGATACTCTTCTGTCCTTTGAGCAAACCTAAAATTTTCCCAACTCTTTCTGGACACAGTCTTCCATGTTGACAGTGGGAAGTCATTAAAGAACTCCCTAACAACTTGTTTTATATTTTCCTCCAAGATAGATGGAGGTGAGAATTTTTTTTCTTTTTTCCACAATCTCATCCCGAGAGACTTTCTGCCTCCCTATAGTTCTGGACTTGTAAAGAAGATGGTAATGTGATGCAGATGATGTAAAGATCATTTGAAAATAGCTGTGAAAGTAACAACTAACAATCAGAAGCAGATAGGAATCTTCTCTCTGTGAGGGTGTCTACTAGTTTGTATAAAGGCTGTCTGAAGTTTACTTGGAAGTTGCTTGACTGCTTTTTAAAAATCAGTTTTTTGTTAAGGAGCAAGACTATACATTTTTATGTGATTTTATATTTAGAGGAAGGCATTTGTATAATTATATACTAGAATTGAGAGATTGTATTATCCTTCTTTGCAAAATTACCATAATTACTTTATTTAGTTATGTACTTGAATTTTAAAAGCTGGTGATATTTGGCTTGAATACAAATGCAAAATGTGTGATGTCAACCGATATGCTAGCTGTTTTTTTTAAACTTCATTAGAGACAAGCAAATGGCTGTCGATGTACAATGAGAAATTTCAAGGCTGTTGGATCTGAATTTAATTTCTGTTTGTGACTCGAAGTAGGCAGTGCTTGATAATTTGATGGCTGGAGTGTAATCGCTGGGTGAATGTAATCCATTTGTTTAATTGCCCAGACTCCTCACTGTATTTACAGTTAATTGGTTCTCATTATGGTCCTTCTAATAGATAACATAAAGCAGTAGGATTAGAGAAACCTGAAAAAGAACATTTAATTTGTATTCTTTCTTGAAAGCAAAACTTAACAAGTGTTTATCTGGTTCATTTTTCACCATCTTCATGACAGGTTAAGGGGGAAAAGTCTCCAAGGGAGGTGATTTATAAATTCTTTTCATTGTTTTGGGCCTTTGAAAATTTCTGTAGCCAAAAAGCCAAAAACCCAAAAGTTTTCTTATGTCTAATTGAAGTCCTTTTCTTATGACTTGAAATTCTTTTTGGACTTCAGTGACTGTGCAAAGCAGTGGATCACTACCCACCAATAATAGTTCTTCATATAGTGAAAGATTCTAAGTCTTCCCTTCTAAATTTCTTCCTTCTTTCTTCATAGTTCTAAACCTTCAATTCAGGACTCTAGATATTCCACAACAAAACTGCCCATACTAAACCTTTTCTAATTCTTTAGGAAAGCCACATGAATTCATCTGACGAGGAGGAATCCAAGTTCCTTTTTTAAAGTGCAACTTTAGTGCTGCATTTTTAGCTCAAATATATGCATTTGTTCCACATAAGGGCTGATTTTACTTCGTTTCATTTACTGACTTCATTTACTGATGGAGCAAATTAAAATTGTAAATGTCCCTAGAAGATTTTCTAGTCTGCTTTTTCTTCCCTTCCTCCTTCCCCGCAGTTACCCTCACTATAAATTCTGGAGCTTTCCTACATTAGTTGGGTTTCAGGCGATCTGCAAAGAATTTGATTGGAAACAAATTGGTTGTGGTGCCAATGTAAACAAATAATGAAATTACTATAAATGAATATTTCTCATCACTGATTTTTAAAATCAATGATCTGAAAACTATAATTTTCAGAATTGTTTTTTAGATACATAAACATTTTTACTTATTTTTAACTTTTTTCTTTTCTTCCCCCTGTATATTTGGTATCTCTAATTATTTTCAACTATTATGGCTATTATACAATGAAATGGGGGGCTGGTTAGGTTGACTAGGTAAATAATGGTAAGTGGCATTATAGTAATGTGTTTGTTGACTTAAAAGCACATGCAAAGTATATTGTTAAGTGGAAGGATAGGTTATCAATAGTATATGTATATTATGATCATAAAAACAGAAATATCTGAAAATCCTGCCAAATCTGGCATTGTGAACTGAAAGTGAATGAAAAATTAAAGGATGACAATCAGAAATAAAACAACAAAGGACTCAAAACACCTGAATCCCCCAAAAGTTCAAAACTTGTTGATTAAAGTTTGTTCTATTGTTTGCTTATTATAAAAGCAGTATATTTTCATTGCAGAAAATAATGAAAAAAAATCCTATTAGGAACACTCATAATCCTACTAACCCAGAGGGGGGACAAATCTCAAAAAACCACTTAGTCTCAGTTTCAAATCCTTCTCTGTGCAAATACATAGATAAACATGTACATACACACATGCACTGATATAAGTGAATGCTCTTTTTGTATCTTAGTTTTATATCCATATTGTGTTCTAATATCTGGGTAAACCATAAATTAGTCAACCAGTCTCCTTTTTTAAGACATTAAAAATTATTTCCAGCTTCTCCCTAATTCATATGACACAGGCCATGTATAATTGGCTGAAAATCAATTAGAAATAAGAAGGCAAAGAAGTTTTTACAGAAAAATAATTATCAATATGTGGAAAATCCAGTAACTGGGGATATTCATTGGTGATTAATTTCTCATTTTCTAAAAGAAATTTTCATTTTCACCAGAGTTTTTTTATGACCATTAAGATAAGAATAGCTAGCTGGAAGTTCTTATGCCTTTGTATGTATCTATCTTAGACCTTTTTATGTATCAATGCCAGAATTTAAACTAGATTAGTCTTAACAGACTGCTTTTTGACTGAGTAGTTTTTAACCAAATTGTTGGCCACTGGCAAGCAGGCATGTTTATGGCACCTTCTCTGATTAACAGGACCTTTCCTCCTAATCTGTTCATATACAATTAACAAAAGATTTTCATTATTTTTTGTTTTTGCTCTGGTCATACGAATAAAATTGTTTTTCCTTGCTTATGGGTATCACCAACCTAGTAATATATATTTTCAAGTTTTGTACTAATGAATTAAGGACAAATAACCTGTTTTGATGAAATCAAGAGTTTATCATGAACCCCTCTCCTTCCACATCAATGGTGAGCAGCAGAACAAGCTTGGAGAAGGACATGGGCAGCTGAAGGGGTGGCAGAAGACTGGGGAAATGGGAAGTGAGTGTGTGCTGAAGGGTGTAAGGAGGTGTTTGACTAAGATACCAATCAAGGGCAAGAGGGAGGACTTTCAACTTTAACCACTGGTGCCTCCGATCCCTATTTTGCTGAGAAAATAGGAGCGACCAGGAGAGAACTTCTCCCAGCTTTGTTTCCATGCCTTCCCACCTACCTGGTTGGCCCTGTGTCCCTATAATGGCCCTGCTCTCATGTGACTGTTTCCATGGTCTTAGCAAAGGCCAGCCCTCCTCCTGTGTCTGCATTTCCTACAGGGCATCATTCCAGAATGTTCCCCTCTCGATTCTGCTGTATTAATTTCTCTGCTTCCACTGACTCAGTCCTACCAATTTGCTAGCATACTGTCATTTTCCCCGTCTTAAAAACACTTCTCTTTCTCTTCAGCTACTGACCTACTTCCCTCTTTTATAGAAAAACTCTGAAAGACAGGACTTGGCATATAGTAGGTACTCAGTAAATACTAGTTCAGTGAATGAATGAATGAATGAATGAATGAATGAATGAATGAATGAATGAAAGCACTTAATGGGGTAAGGCTTTGTGATAATCCAGGTGAGGGCTGATTTGGACCCACTGTTAATGGGATTAAAAGAGAAAGAGGGTGTTTGGTAATGGGGTTCATGGGAATTCTCTATACTTTCCTTTCAATTTTGTTGTGAACCTAAATTGCTCTAAAAAAAAAGTTGTTTTTTTTTTTAAAAAAGAAGAGATAGTATATAAATTTCAAAGGAAAAATTTAAAGTCCTTGGTGATTTATTTTATGTATATATAACAGAGAGAAAAATAGAACATAATTTTAAGACTTTGTCTTTGATAATAAGGTTAATTAGTGGTACAATGGATGGATATACTTGATAGAAGTGATTTGTATTCTTGTTTCAATATTTTCATTTCCATTTTTTCATATACCTTTTTTAATAAGGATAAAAACCCTATCATCTTAATGTTACAGATACTGGTTGACCAGGTAATATTCTCTTCTAACATTTCTAACTCATGGTTGATAACTCACATTGAGCTGAAATGGAATTTGCTTCTGTTCACTTGAGTTTTAATTACTCTGTGGAATTGGCTAAGGGCTGGCAAGGGGTCACCCAGAGTCAAAGCATTTAGCCCACTTCGCATAAGGTATCCCAAAGTGTTCCTGTGGCCCCAGGATCCTATTAGGTCAACTTACAAAGGGCTAGTGCTCACCCCCAGGCCTGAGCATCACAGGCTATTGGACACATGATAGATATACTTTACAAGAATTCTCTCAATAGGTAAATTGTTCCCCCAATTCCTCTTTCTTTTTATTTTTTATCTGGAATTATATTTTATTTGGTTTGGGATAATTCCTCAAACACATATAGAGTGGATATTTGTCATATTTTCTGACTGTCCAGATGACTTTGGAATACATGTTCTACATTTGGGGAATTTCTTACTTGATGAATATCCTCTCCTTAAGCAAGTCACCAGAAAAATGTGTTTTCTTCACCTTCCTTGAAGCTGTAATAAGTGGCTACCATGTGGCTCAGATGCCATCATTCAGATAACTTCAGCAAGGTTGGATTTGCAAGTGAAAATGGGAGAAGGCACGTGCTGGGCAGAGTCCAGTTTGGAGCGAGGATAGAAGTGGTAGTGGAAGTTTGTGATGTTGGGATCTTGATGTCTGTAACCCTGTGTCAGTGATGTTAACTGTGCCACGGGTATTGTTCCTGACCCTGGGGTCCTCCCAGAGACTCTGTCAGCCTCTTAATGGCCTTCTATAAGTGCTTTTTCTACATATATAAGCTGTAATGCCTCTGTGGCACAGGTATAGTATTAATGATTTTTAAAGAGTACAGCAAAGATTAAAGAAAAGAGGGGACATCAGATGCACACTTCTCCAATTCCCTCTCCCCCCAACAAAAGTGGGAAAGGAATGCAAAAATGGTGATGGATCTCCTTGTATTTATTGTTAATAAGAATAAGTAACACTCTTTTGAGCACTTACTATTTCAGGCATTGTCTCATATAATACTTTCAGTGGTCTTATGAGAAGGATCATCATTATCTCTACTTTTACATGGGAAACATGTTTGTTTGGTTTTTTTTTTTTTTTTGAAAGAATGGGAGTGGTGATTCCAAGGCATCAAGAGTAAGGAAAATCAAAAAACAAGGAAAGAGGGACAGTAAATGCAGTGTGGTGTGTCACCAAGCTAGTCAGAGCTTCACTAGGAAGCAGTCAGTTACTTGGTCATGTGGGATGTCTCTGGACAGATCTTGCAAACCTCTATACATTAAAGAAGTCCACTGGGGGAAGAAGGGAGAAGAATTAATCTTCTGTCTCTCATTGGTCAAAGTTGTCTATCCTATAGGCTGCAATTTCTCCATACTTCTGGGTTGTATTACTCAACCCTACTGGAAGTGTTGTGGGAGCAGTTGTATGCTGCCAGTCTCCCATAGAGCAGTTGGCAGAGGCCTGGGTGCAGACATGCCTGTAGCTCTCACCAAGGCTGCCATGATGGAATCCAAGATGGAGGCAAGGACTCACCCTGGTGGCTAGACAGCTATCAGTGTTAGGAAATGGAGCTTTCCATTGAACAAGCTGCTGAGGGTCCAGGAAGACAGGACAGATCTGGGAATAGGCATAGGTGTAGACATATCATTCCAAACTCTGCCTCTGTCATCATATGGCATTCTTCCTGTGTGTCTGTTTGTATCTGTGTTTTCTCTTTTTATCAGGATGCTGGTCGTATTGGTTTAGGGTCCATCCTAATCAGGTGTAGCTTCATCTTGATTACTGCAAAGACCCTAATTCCAAATTAGGTTACATTCACAGGTCCTTAGTACTTCAGTACATTTTTTGGGGAGCACAATTCAACCCACAATAGCATCTGTATGATTAGGGAAGACATAGGGAAGAATTTACAAAGAAGGGGAAGTGAATAATTTAGTTTTGAGTATGTCGAGTTCGAGTTGCTTTTGAGGTTGTAAGGCTTTCATGTCCAGTAAGTAACCCAAAATATGTTTTAAGAGCCTGAGGGAAGAGTTCTTAGCTGGTGAGGAGACACAGAGTCATCAACATCTGGGTGGGACTGGTGGGACTTCTCTAGTGCTGAGCAAGACTTTGAGGAGTCACAGCATTTATGGGGTAGACACAGAGGAAGCCTTGGGGGAGATTTGGTAGGAGCAGGCAGAGAGGAAGTAGAAGAAGGAGAGCCAAGAGAAAATAGTATCAGACAAGACATAAGAAAGTTTCTGAGAAGGAGGACAATGCTTTTCCAAGGTCAACAGCATCCCATACTATAGAAAGGCTAAGTACTGAGAATTGTCGTTTCCATAAGATGAATTCATGACTCAGTGGAAAGAACTGAACGATATACCTTGGATCTGCAGGTAGGCAGTGGTTACCAAGAGTGGTTTAGGAGGGAAACCTGAAGGGAAATATCCCTTGGATTTGCAGATAGAAAGTGATTACCAAGTTTAGGGGTTTGGGGGCAGCAGTGAGGGCTAAGGCAAGACTGCAGGGGCAAGGGTGATAAGCTGTGCCAGGTAGGACTATGGCCACAGCCAGTAGAGTAAACTGTGCTTTGGAAGAATGTGAGGAGGGTGGTGGTGGTCAGAAACCAGAAAATAGAGAATGTTGTTTTCAGAGGGGAATGAGCCATTGAAGAGACTTAAAGGTGTGAGAGAGGGCATGGAGCAAGCAGGAACTCAGGACTCAGCCTCCTACTTCAGAGTACCTTTGTTTTGATCTCTTCTATTCGTTGGGCATTTTCACATTATTTAATAGGAAGAGAGTGTGCTAGAAAATCTTTGAAAACTATTGAATTAGATGTTCCTGCTCTAAGAAAAAAAACTATTAATCATTAACTATAGCTCTACATAGAGTAATTTACAGTAATATCTTGAATAAACATTCAAATAATCCTGGTTTATTTAAGGTCATGTTTTCAAAAGGAACTTAATTGATAGGAATAACCATTATAGCTATAATTATTTGCATTTCAGTTCCTGTCTGACACTTATAATTTAGATATGTGTAAACTTCAGCTTTTACATTTTGGCTTGAATTTTTTAATCAAGCTTTTTATTTTGGTTCCAGTATAGTTAACACACAGTGTTACATTAGTTTCAGGTGTACAGTATAGTGATTCAACAATTCTTTGCATTACTCAGTGCTCATCAGGATAAGTTGTACTCTTAATTCCCTTCACCCATTTCACCCATCCCTCACCCGCCTCCTGTCTGGTAACCATCAGTTTGTGCTCTATAGTTAAGAGTCTGTTTCTCAGTTTGCCTCTCCCTCTCTCCTTTTCTTTATCCTTTGCTTGTTTGTTTTGTTTCTTATGTTCCATATATGAGTGAAATCATTTGGTATGAAATAAGTCAATTATTTCATTTATTTCACTTAGCATTACATTCTCTAGCTCCATCCATATTGTTGCAAATAGCAAAATTTCATTCATTCTTTTTTATGACCGAATAATATTCCATTATATATATACAACAAATTCTTTATCCATTCATCTCTCCTATTGATGGGCACTTGGGCTGCTTCCGTAATTTGGCTATTGTAAATAATGCTGCTATAAACATAGGGGTGTATGGTATCCCTTTGAATTAGTGCTTTTGTATTTTTTGGGTAAATACCCAGTGGTGTGGTTGTTGGATCATAGGGTAGTTATATTTCAGCTTTTTAAAGAAACTCCATACTGTTTTCCACAGCGGATACACCAGTTGGCATTGCCACCAACAGTGTATGAGGGTTCTTTTTTTTCCACATCCTTACCAACACTTGTTTCTTGTGTTTTTGATTTTAACCATTTTGACAGGTATAAGGGGATATCTCATTGTAGTTTTGATTTGCATTTCCCTGACAATGAGCGATATTGATCATCTTTTCTTGTGTCTGTTGGCTATCTGTATGTCTTCTTTGGAGGAATGTTCATGTCTTTTGTCCATTTTCTAATTGGATTGTTTGTTTTTGAGGTGTTGAGTTGTATAAGTTCTGTATATATTTTGGATACTATTTTGACTTTCATTTTTTAAAGAAGCCATTTCTATTAACAATTAACAATGAGCTATTAACAAATGTGTTTGGAGATTTTTATACCACAATGAGATTTTAATGCTGGTTCATTTCTTAAGTATTTTTTTTTTAAGTAATCTCTACTCCAACGTGGGGCTCAAACTCACAACTCTGAGTTCAAGAGTTGCATGCTCTACCAACTAAGCCAGCCAGGTGCCCATACTAGTTCTTTTTTTTTTTTTTAATTTCTACTTAAGTTAATTTACTAGTAGTGATACATTTTTGAAAAACACATGTATTATTTGTTACCATTATAAAAGATATTTGTGTTGTTTGGAAAATTTGAAAAATATATAAATGTATCAAGAAAAAAATTACGGTCACATATAGTCCCACTATCTAGTCTTAACCATTATTTTTAATATTTCTTCTTATTTTTTATTATGAAAATTTTCAACATTAACAAATGTCCCTTTATGCACATTAAGTTTTAATAAATTTGTTATCTTTACTTAAGGAAAAAAACTCTTTAAAGAAATAATGTTATGGATTCAATTGGAGGCCTCTCCCAACTCTATTTTCCTTTCTTCCCTAGAAGTAACCACACCTTGAAGTTGGTGTATATTCTTCCATGTTTTTTTTTCTTCCACGTTTTTATACATTTACAGTGTGTATGGCTATTCATTAATAGTATGTGGAAGTGTTGCCAGCAGCTGAAAGCCCTGTCTCAGCTAGTGCCCCCATAAGGTGGTCTCAGCTGAGGTTCTTGGAAAGTATCGCAGTTAAGTCCTCTGGTAAAGAGGCCTCTGGGGCGCCTGGGTGGCTCAGTGGGTTAAAGCCTCTGCTTTCGGCTCAGGTCATGATCTCAGGGTCCTGGGATCGAGGCCCGCATCAGGCTCTCTGCTCGGCAGGGAGCTTGCTTCCTCCTCTCTCTCTGCCTGCCTCTCTGCCTACTTGTGATCTCTCTCTCTGTCAAATAAATAAATAAAATCTTTAAAATAAATAAATAAAATAAAATAAAGAGGCCTCTGAACGGAGGTGCATGGGCTAGAAATGCAGCTGTGCATATCAGCATGGCTGGTGGGGGTTGGGGCTGGGCTGAGTACTTGAATGTAACTCTAAGAGCTGTAATATACCCACAACGCACCAGGTGTGGGGAGGTCATCTTATCCTCAATGAGATCAGCTAATCAAGCCTTGCAACTGCTTATGGTCAGACCTGAAAGATCACATGTAGGATTTTGGCACAGTCTGGAGTGATGCTCCTCAATATGGTAACTCTATGTTTAACTCTTTGGCTAACTGCCAAAATGTCTTCCACGGTGGCTGGACCATTTTACATTCCCACCAGCAACATATGAGGATTCCAGTCACTCCCTAGCATCCTCAGCACTTATTAATATTTGTTTTTTTGACTGTAGCCATCTTAGTGGATATGATGTATTTTCTCATTGCGGTTTTGATTTCCATTTCTTTGTCACTAATGATGTTGAACAACTTGTTTTTTTTCTTTTTTTCCCCATTTGTAAATTGGATTATTTTTGTTTAATTATTGAATCATGAGAATTCTTATTTGTTCTGAATACTAGGCCCTTATTAGGTATATGACTTAAAAATATTTTCCCCAGATTCTGTGGATTCTTTTTTCACTTTCTTATAGTGTCCTTTGAAGCATAAAAATTTTAATTTTTGGGCTCCTGGGTGGCTCAGTGGGTTAAAGCCTCTGCTTTCAGCTCAGGTCATGATCTCAGCGTCCTGGGGTCGAGGCCCGCATCGGGCTCCCTGCTCAGTGGGGAGCCTGCTTCCTCCTCTCCCTGTCTCTCTGCCTGCCTCTCTGCCTACTTATAATCTCTCTCTCTGTGTCAAATAAATAAATAAAATCTTTAAAAAAATTTTTTTTAATTTTGATGAAATCCAACTTACTGATTTGGTTGCTGTGCTTAAGTATCCTGAGAAATCATTGCCTAATTCAAGGTCATAAAGACCTACATCTATATTTTCTTCTAAGAGTTTTATAGTCTTATTTTCTTTTTTTATATTTTATTTATTTATTTGACAAAGAGAGACACAGCAAGTGAGGGAACACAAGCAAGGGGAGTAGGAGAGGGAGAAGCAGGCTTCCCGGTGAGCAGGGAGCCCAACACAGAACTCGATCCCAGGACCCTGGGACTATGACCTGAGCCAAGCGCACAGACACTTAATGACTGAGACACCCAGGCGCCCCAAGTTGTATAGTTTAATTCTTATGTTTAGACCTGTGATAAATTTAGAGTTAATTTTTATATATGATGTGACATAGGGTTTTAACTTAATTCTTTTACATCTGGATACCTAGTTGTCCTAGCACTATTTGTTGAAAAGACAATCTCTCCCCATTGCATTGTCTTGGCATTGTTATAAAGAATCATTTGACCGTAAATATAAAGATTTATTTGAAATATGCCTACCCTTTAACCTGTCACACAGTCTTGATTACTGTAGCTTTATAGTAAGTTTTGAAATCAGGAAGTGTGAATACTCCAACTTTGTTCTTATTTTTCAAGATTATTTTAGCTATTCTGTATCCTGTGTGTTTTCATATCAATTTTAGGACTAGCTTGTCAATTTCTGCAAAAAACCCCAGCTGAGCTGAATCTGTAGATCAATTTTGTGAATGTTCTCATTGTGATAGGCAGAAAAGTAAACTCCCCCCACCTCCCTGCACTGCTACCTTCTGCCCCAAGATATTCACAATCCTAATATAGTCCTTGGAACCGGTTACATGGTAAAAGGGAATAAGGCAGCAGATGGAGGTGTTGCTCCCATTGTAATAGGTGCCTTGAAATATTAAAGGGAAGCAGAAGAGTGTCAGAGTGAAGTGTTATGTCAAAGACTGAACTGGCCATTGCCGGCTTTGAAAATGGAAAGGGCCTTAGTCAAGGAATGGGGGTGGTCTTTACAAACTGGAAGAAGCAGGGAAAGGAAATGGATTCTTCCACAGAACCTTCAGAAAAGAATGCAGCTTTACCAAAGCCTTGATTTTGGCCTGTCAGAGTCATTTTGGAGCCACCTAGAACTGGAAGATAATACATTTGTGTCTTAAGCCATTAAGTTTGTGGTAATTTGTTGTAGCAATAAGAGAAATCTACTTCAGCTATCTGAACAATATTGTCTTCTAGTCTTTGAATATAAGATGTTTTTCCCTCCATTTAGGTCATCTTTTTTTCGACAATGTTTTATAATTTTCAGTGTACAAGTAGTGTACTTCTTTTGTTAAATTTATTCCTAAGTATATTATTCTTTTATGATCTCTTTTAAATGAAATTGCTGTCTTAACTTAATCTTGGATTGTTCATTGCTAGTATATAGACATATAATTGATTTTTGTATATTAATCTTAAATCATGCAACCTTTCCTGTAACTGTTTTTGTATATTTTCTAAGATTTTCTACATATAAGATCATGTCATCTGTGAATAGAACATAGTTTTTCTCTTTCTTTCTTTTTTTTAAAGATTTTATTTATTTATTTATTTGACAGAGAGAGATTACAAGTAGGCAGAGAGGCAGACAGAGAGACAGGGAGAGGAGGAAGCAGGCTCCCTGCTGAGCAGAGAGCCCGATGAGGGCCTCGATCCCAGGACCCTGAGATCATGACCTGAGCCGAAAGCAGAGGCTTTAACCCACTGAGCCACCCAGGTGCCCTCTCTTTCTTTTTTTCAATGTGAATGTCTTTTATTTTCTTTTCCTGCTTAATTGCTCTGGCTAGAAAATCCAGTACAATTTTGAGTAGAAATGACAGCAGACATCCTTGTCTTGTTCCTGATCTTAGGAGATGTTAGGGAAATATAAACTAAAAAGAAAATCTTCTGTCAACCCAGATAAACCCTCCACAAAAGTTGAAAAGAAAACAGTTTTATTATTGAATAAGCATCAAACCAGAATGGGGTCTGCATCACAGGTAATTCACTAAAGAGAATGTAACTAAGTAGATGTAATCCATTACATACATGTTTTCAAGATAAATGATAACTAGTCTTCAAGTAACTGGAATTGACAGCAGCATTTGTCACACATAGTTCATGCTAAATTCACCTGGTAAATGGGGGTAGCCACCTGTGCTTGCTAATTACCTTTACCCAAAAGAAAAGCAAATTTCTCATTATCTTTATGACAGGAAGTAGGTTTGTAACTGGAAGCCAGGTGCTCCTGAAGTTAGTCTCCCACCCTCCCATGAGAACTGAGAGGTAGAGGCACTATCTTCCTTGATGATTACATTTCAGAGATGGCTCTCAGATCCTTAAGAAAAAGATTCCTGATTGTAAAAATGACAAGAGGCTTAATTAGGTTTTAAAAAGATTTATGTATATCTTCAAGGGACAGGGAAAGGATTCACAATGACAAGGTTTTGTTTGTTTGTTTTTAGAGGCGGTGAGAAAGAGGGTGGGGAGGGGCTGAGGGAGAGGGAGAGGGAGAGAGAGAATCTTAAGCCAGCTCAATGCCTAGCATGGAGTCTGACATGAGACTTGATCTCACAATGCTGAGATCATGACCTGAGTGGAAAGCAAGAGTCAGACACTTAGCTGACTGAGCCACCCACAGGCCCACAATGACAAGTTTTCTAAGGTAAAAGCACTAGGAAAAAGAGGTGGGGAGCACTGTAAAGTCCTTTTTGCATCAGGAAAAAGTCCGTTTTTTAAAAAATATATTTGTATTTACCCTTATGGGGGAACACTTTTAATTTTTATCATTAAGTATGATGTTGCTTAAGGATTGTGCTGATGTCTTTTATTAGGTTGGGGAAATTTCCTTCTATTCCTAGCTTGTTGGGGTTTTTATCATGAAAGAGAGTTGAATTTTGTCAAATGCTTTTTCGCATCTATTGAGATAACTCATATTTCAAACCAATCTTGATTTCTTGGATAAACCCCACTTGGTCATGGTGTATAATCCTTAATCCATGTTGCTAGGTTCAGTGTGCTAGTGGGTTTTTTGTTTTGTTTTGTTTTGTTTTTTGTTCTTGTTTTGTCTTAATTTAAATTCAATTAGACAACATATAGTACATCATTAGTTTCAGATATAGAGTTCAGTAATTCTTCGGTTGCATATAACACCCAGTGCTCATCATATCACGTGCCCTCCTTAATGCCTGTCACTCAGTTACCCCATCCCCCCACCCACATCCCCTCCATCATCCCTCAGTTTGCTTCCTATAGTTAAGAGTCTCTCATGGTTTGTCTCACTCTGATTTCTTCCCTTTCAGTTTTCCCTCCCTTCCCTTATGGTCCTCTGCACTGTTTCTTATATTCCACATGACTGAAACCATATGATAGTTGTCTTTCTCTGATTGACTTATTTTGCTCACATTCTTTACACATTGGTAGAATTCACCAGTGAAGTCATCTGGTCCTGGGTTTTCCCTTGTGGAAAGTTTTTTGATTATTATTTCAATTTTTTTGTTATTGTTCTATTCAGATTTCCTTTTTTCTCCTTCAGTCAATTTTGGTATTTTTGTGTGTTTCTAGTAATTTTTACATTCCCTCTAGGTCATCTAATTTGGTATAGTTGTTCTTAGAATCCTCCCCCCTTTTTTTTTACTTCTTTAAGGTTAACAGCGTGTTTCCTCTTTCATTCCTAATTTTAGTAATTTGAAGTCTTCTCTTTCATTTTTTTTCTTGGTCCATCTAGCTAAAGTTTGTCAATTTTGTTGATTTTTTTAAAAGAACCAACTATTGTTTTTATTCCTTTTCTCTATTGTTTTTCTATTCTCTATTTTGTTTATTTCTGCATTAGTCTTTATTACTATCTTCCTTGCTTGGAGTTTATTTATTTACTTATTTTAAAGATTTTATTTATATATTTGACACACAGAGAGAGATCACAAGTAGGCCGAGAGGCAGGCAGAGAGAGAAGAGGAAGCAGGCTCCCCGCTGAGCAGGGAGCCCAATGCGGGCCTCCATCCCAGGACCCTGAGATCATGACCTGAGCCGAAGGCACAGGCTTTAACCCACTGAGCCACCCAGGCCCCCCTCTTGCTTGGAGTTTATTTTTTATTTATTTTATTTTATTATTTTTTAAAGATTTTATTCATTTATTTGACAGAGAGAGAGATCACAGTAGGCAAAGAGGCAGGCAGAGAGAGAGGGGGAAGCAGGCTCCCTGCTGAGCAGAGAGCCTGATGCAGGGCTCAATCCCAGGACCCTGAGATCATGACCTGAGCCGACAGCAGAGGCTTACCCCACTGAGCCTCCCAGGCACCCCTCTTGCTTGGAGTTTAGTTTGCTCTTCTTTTTCTAGTTTCTTAGGATTATAGGTTAGGAAATATTTTTAAGATCTTTCTTTTCTTATTATATAGGCATTTATAGCTGGAAATTCCCCTGTAAGCACTCCTATAGGGACATCCCATATGTTTTACCATTTTACATTTTTGTTTTCATTCATCTCAAGGCATTTCCATCTATCCTTTTAACTTCTTTGATCTATTGGTTATTTAAGAGTGTGTTGTTTAATTTTCACAGGTTTATGTATTCCCCAAATTTCCTTCTGTTAATGCTGTCTAGTTTCATTCCAGTGTGGTTGATGAACATACTTTGTATAACTTCAGTCCTTTTAAGTGTATTGATTTTATTAGTTTTTGTGTGTAACATTTCTCATTGTCTTTATTTTCTTAATCATTTTTAAAATTTGATCTCTTTCATTTATAAGTAACTTATAAAATGGGGGGTTTGGGGTATTTAAATGTTTTGGGGCTTTTTCTTTGTTTGAAGCTTTTTTTTAATTTGATTTTATTATGTCCTAGAATATACCTTATATAATTACAATTTTTCAGAATAAGTTTAGAAATTCTTTATACTCTGATGATTCAGATAGTCATTTACCCCCAGATGGGTGGATTGATACAAAAATAGTTATTCGTTCAAATTCTACAAATTGGTCAGGGCTTTTTGAGAATAGCTTATATCTGCCCCATGCTGCATCAGCTGGGCAGCTCAACTAGGGCAGGAGAAATAGTTTCCAATGATGGTTGGTACTGGCCATTTGCTGGGAGCCCACCTGGAGCTATTGGCTGGGTTCTTGGTTTATTTCCATGTGTTCCCTTTACATGGCTACATCAGGTTTCATTTCCTACATTATGGTGGCTGAGAACTAAAAGGGAGTATCTCAAGAGTCAGAGTTAAAAAAGAGCCTCCCTGTATAAGCACTTACCAAACATCTGTTAGCATAACACTTGGTAATGTCTCATCGGCTAATGCCAGTCACATGGCCAAGCCCAGAAATAATATATGAAAGGAGTATACAAAGGCATGCTTACTAGTAAAAGTGCTTCATTGGCAAGTCACCAAGGGATTAGTCTGCTACACATGAAATGTAGTAAAGTTTATGCAAGTTTTATAGATTCTTTGAAGAGACTGTATTTTATTTTTAGGTCACAGAGCTCAATATATGTTTATCTGACTATATTTATTGGCAAATTATTCAGATCTTCCATATCCTTATTTATGTAAGTGATAAATTGGTATGTAAAAATCTCCATCTACTATTGTGTTTTGTTTGTTTTTTAATTTAGTGGTTATCTTAGTTCAGGCTTGTAAGAGAATGCCATGACTCGGTGGTTTATAAACAACAGAAATTTATTTCTCACAGTTATATAGGCTGTGAAATCCAAGATCAAGGTACTGGCAGATCCGGTGTCTGGTGAGGCTTACTTCTTGGTTCACAGAGGGCTATCTTCTTACTTGGTCCAACATATGTTGAAAGGGCAAGAGAGCTTTCTGGGGTTTCTTTTAAAAGGTCACACTAGTCTCATTCAATCCCATTCATGAGGGCTCTGACTTTATGACCTAACCACCACCCAAAGGCCCCCCTCTTAATACCATCCCATTATGTTGTGATCACAACATAATGAATTTTGGGGGGCACACATCATTCCATAATAGTGGTCTTTATATTTATAACAGTTCCTATTTTGTTAATTTTTATACAGTTTAGTGCAAAAATGTTATGGTTCATGAATCTTTATTTTCAATTTTACCTGTCATCAGTGACAAGTGGCTATCATTGTACTGAATACTTTTTTGTTTCCTTGTCCCAAGTGTTTCCTTTGTTTCATATTAGTATTGTAAATGATCACTTTTATTTTGACCCTCAGTCACTTTTATTATTTCTTATTGTATTGAATTTGTAATGACTCTGCCTGGAATTCTTTGTCTTTTCATTGACGATTAACAGCCCTCCTTTTGAGTATGACCTGTTTTCCTAGACAATGAACCCATTCACAAAGCTTGTTAGTTTATTCTTTTCATAAATTTGAAAGAGGAAAGGAAACAGATTGAGTAACCAACTTAAAAGCATTGAATCTTTCAGTGTTAATACAATAAATTAAGGTGACAGTCTCTAAATGTTGTAACAGCAAAGTAGAATCCTTATTTCACTTTTTCTGTTTTTGCTTCTCCCTTTGCCCTATTTAAACTGCCAACATTTGAGGAAAAGGGAGTAAAAATTATATGAGCGAATATGGTATCCCTGTACCTTATATTTTAAAAATGTATTGCATTTAGCAATCTTTCTAACATACTTGACAGGTCATTTTCCTGTTGTATTGGGAAGGAAACAAAGCACAAAGAAGATAACTAATTTTCTATGATCCCACAGTGTCAAGGTGTCATTCCATTCAGCCACACCAGGTTCATTGCTAAATTGATTTATTTTCTCCATAAAGAGCTGGCATCCCATGGACTACACAGATAACAGTTAATTCCTAAGTGGAACACAATGAATTTGGGATTGAATGAAGTGCTTTACTTCTTCCTGTTTTGAATATCTGTAGTTACTGTGTATAAAAGAGAGAAGAAGGATTATTTTTATAAACGTTTCAGATTGTTAAAATTAGTTTCAGTGGTGTTGGGAGTTTGGAATATGGAAATTTTCAAGGTTGATGCTTCTAAAGAAAGTAAAAGCTGCCTGCCTTGCATTTCAGTGACTTGAATAAGAGAAAAGTTTAGATAGACCATTTAACTCCTTGCTTATAGGAGGAAGGAGATTAGCAATTTAGTGTGGATAAAATGGTGGTAAAAATTGACCCTTATTCTTTACCTTTTACACAGAAATCTAGGAGTTATACAGCGGACACTTGCTTTTATTTTAAACCCTAATTTTAGTCAGGTTAATAGAGACAATAAGCAATTATGGCAGAGCACAATGTCAGCAAAACCATGTATCAAGGAAAATCGTTTCTCTCATCATATCAGAGTTACAGATAGCAAAGAGCAATTGTCATAGAATGTGACTGAATTCTATCTCCCTTTCTCTTTGGAGTCTCTCCCTTCTGTACTCCTCTACTCTGTTTTCATTTCATCCTCTCATTTCAGGAGCTGTAGTATAGAGATGCTTCCCATGTGGCCCTGAGCTCCCTACATCAGGCTGTTGTCCTTTAGCTCATTGTCAACCAGTTTATCAGTACTATGGCCATTGATTCCCTTTATTTTCACCTTTTCTCTCTCATTGCTCCTTATCAATTTCCTGGGAACATCTACAGTGTAACACAAAAGAAGAGATCACTAATTGTGAGATGCAGACATTGGCCTTAGGGAAGGTACCGTGGGTAAAGGAGGCTTTTCTGTACTCCCCAAAACACAGTGAATCTGTTGTTATTGATAGCTTTCTTTGTTGGGGTTTAGCAAATGATTTACTTATCAAGAACAGGGAGACAGAGTGAAATCAATCATGAAAAGGCTGCCAAAGGCCATGGCAAAGGTTTCTCATATATTCAGATTTATGAAACTTCCGTTTAACAGATGAAATAACAGTGCTTTGCTTTTCTTCTTTAGTCACATAAGATTACAGATTTAGGATCTATTTGCCCGGCATTTTATGAGGAAATACAGTGAGGATTCAGTCCAAGACATCTACAATTAAAAAGGATGAATTCTTGGGGCACATGGGTGGCTCAGCTGGTTAAGTGTGTGCCTTTGGCTCAGGTCATGATCCCAGGATCTGCAGGAGGGGGAGCCTGCTTCTGCCTGCCACTCCCCCTGCTTGTGCTATCTCTACACTCTGTCAAATAAGCAAATAAATTTTTTTTAAAAGGATAAATTCTTAAAAGTGACTTTGAAATATATGCTAGTTATCTTTTAGAATTAAAAAAATCCCATGTTTTGTTTAAAGATCTTAAATAAAAAACAGGTTTTAGTAGTGTAGCAAAAGTAATATATCATCAAAAATTATTTGCTCACAGATTTGTTTCTGAGTAGCAAGTGCTCTAATTTTGAATATAATGTTGACTCTATCCCCAATGATTAGGTCATACTGAAAAACAAATTTAATCTTCCTTATAGAACTGTGTATAATCTATCATTAGGATGTTTTTAAACCTTAATTGACAAATGTAGCATTTCAAAACAGGAATAGATCTTACAAATCTCTCCTATAGAGATGAGAAAATTCAAACCCTTCAAAGGTTAAATAGCTGCTTGATGCCACAGAACAGTTAAATGCTAACTCATGAAATATACTTTTACTTTTAAATAACATTTATATTGTTCATAGCACTTAATAAATTTGTATTATATATTCATTGTCTCCTTTAGCATAATGTAAATGTCATGAGGCCAGGGATATTTTGGTGTTTTTCATTCACTGCTCTGTCCCAACAGCTACAACAGTGCCTAGTGCTTAGTAGGTATTCAATACATATTTGTTGAGTCAATGAAAGTATGATTAGGGAAGAGTATGGGGTGTAGTGCTTTTTCAATTTGGTGTCAGGCCATCCGTGTTTGCTGGCTTAGTAAGAGAAGGTTTCATGCAATAGGTAGAACTTGATATATATGTTAAAGGCTGGTATTGCTTGGTGGTGAAGGGAGTGAACATGCTAGAGAAGTGTTGCGGTGAGCTAGGGGCAAAGATCTGGAGGGAGGTTGGCATAGCTGCAACAGGGTAAGAGTAGGCCACCACTAGTGTTTTGAGATCACACATGCTTTTCTTAAATTGGACCTGGTGGAAAAGATAGCCTGACAGCATGGTCGGCACTACCGAGTTTTTTCACTGAGAGTGGTTAAATGTCCTTGGCCTATTTGACTTGGACTTGAATAGGCCAAAGGTCAAGTAGTCATTTGGTTGTCCAGTCAGATATCTTGTCTTCAGGATTCAGAAATACAACAGTCCCATCTTCACTACCACATCTGCTGTGATGCCTGTTTTTTCCCTAACTTATTGTCACAGTCCTCATGAAAGGTGCCAGATTTCCCTATATAATAAAGGATGATGATGATGATGACACTTTGCATTTTTACAGGACATAGGATTTTTCATGACACTTGCATGTAATTATCTCATGAACAGATTGTGCACTGCAGTAAATTGCAGTGTCATATAAAGTGATCTGGAATTAGTTGTGCTACCTGGGCAGTGTCTGCTGACCCTAGTAGGGACATGAAAATTGAGTCTAACTTGACTTTTCATTTTCCAGTTAAAACATCACATCAGTTAAAGGCAGATTGACCAGCCACACTGGTATTCATAGGTCCTATTTTGCGTAAGACAGCATCAATCTACTTAGTCTTTGTACTATCTTGAGTTTTAGATACATTACATATAAATGCTTCCCTGGTTTAAAGAAGTATTGCATTTGTCAGTGAAATGATGGGTCAGTTTTAGTTTTAAGAGTCATTACCACTCGTTCATGGAAAGTATATTGATGAAGCTACCCAATGAGTGTCTTGCCATTCTAGCTTATAAAATGTTGCTTAGGGGCCTGAATCATACATCTCCCTGAACCCAATCCACACAAGGCAGGTGACCCAAAGTGAAGGTTTGGCATCTAGAAACCAGAAAACTTTCCATGGCCTACCTCAACCTTGGAACAAATGTGGCTATTATGATGAGTCATAGTCCAGTGTGTTTATTATTTAATTAAATCACTTACAGATAAGATATGCTCATTGGACCTGGATTTAACATTTCATGTATTCATATGTGTTGTGTACTTTAAAAGAACTTTCTAATCATTGATTTCATTGGTGTTAATACACACTAATACATGTCTTCGTGCAGCACGAGAGAAATGCAGTACTTTTTGAGAAATGTCCAAAATGCTCATATAAATACACTGCTTTCATTATTTTTATAAAGTAAGTGAAGAAAACCATACTTAATATGTAAATAGCTTTTGGTATGCCTTTTTGTAAGAAGGATGACTTGAATACTAACAACGGAGAGTACACAAATAACATTGCAACAAGGGTTGCCAGATAAAATACAGGGTGCCAAATAAAATTTGAATTTCAGATAAACAACAAGGAGTTTTTCAGTTTGTGTCCCAGGTATTGTATTTTTTTAGTATAAAATTTGTCACAAATATTGCATTATTTTAGTAGTTCAAATTTAATTGAGTGTCTTGGATTTTTATTGGCTAAAGCTGCCAATCCTAGATGCAACTTAGGAGCAGGAAGGCCCTAAAATTTGTGATAAAGGTTTTCTTCAGGCACAGTATATTATTCCATGGTTCTTGAATGTGTCATCCAATTCTCTTTCATCTCTATAAGCAGTTCGTGTTTAGAACAGTATTGAACTATTTAGATACCAACTCTCTTTATCTGCTTAATGGCAGCAGGCTTCTATGAACTGAGAACATTTCTGTGATACCAGGGTTCAGAACCTCTAAAGATAAGACTTTAAGGGACTGTTAATATCCAGAATGATATTACGCATTGCCTATCCTCAACTGTGGATCTCACAGGTATGAATTAATATATTCCAAACTGATCTAGTTTCTTCTCTCACACCTGCCCCCCTGTATCTATGTTAATAATACTCATACCCACCCCATCATTTAAGCCAGATAGTTGGAAGCCTGGAAATGAGGGGACTTCCCTTCCCTTATTCTCCCTCTCACACCCAGTCAGTCCTGTGGAATTCCTTTTCCCCTAGTTTCCTTGGCCATCGTATTAGTGGCGGCTCCCCTATGTCTCTGTCTCCCCTGTGTCTCTGTCTCACTTTCAGCTCACTCCCTTCACCCTTGCATAGTGGGAAACACACTGGGCTGATGAGAATGCCCTTTCACTTCTGTGGCTCTAGAGGGACTAGACCATATTCTCTCTATGCCTGCAGAGACTTAATAAGTAGGATCTCATAGAAAAAAATCAGAACATGGAAGAATCTTGCAAATACATTCATCATTCTGCTTGGAGTGTTTTGCTAAGCTCTGCTTATCTCACTGAGTATCTGAGTATCACATCCCTCATTTCCATTCATTCTCATTGAGTGGAAAAACCCCACCATAGTGATGGTTTTTTGAGCTATTTCTCAGCAACATTTTACCCAGCTCCAACAATCATAAACATGTGCTGACATGCACACACAAGCACACACGTACTTGTGTGGATGCATGCACTGTATCCATCCTATTATTGTCAGACGTTCTATATTGAATCATTCTAAGGTAGAGCATAATTTGCTTTTCAGTCTCAACAAACTATAATTATTGGCCTGTACATTTAATTATGTCACTTCCGGTCAGATTTTTATCCTCATGAATTCATAGGGACTTTTGCCTCTTGAATGAAAAAATAGTGGATCTTGTGTTCTCAGACAGTTTGTATTCTTTTGAAATTTACATTTTTGTTTCTTTTTCACTTAACAATGATAAATTCATTCTCTTTCTCCTTCTTTTTTAAGGCAGTCTAGGGAGATGAAAGTTTGATAGCCAGAACCTGAGTACTAAATGTACTTTTTTAATAGACTTAGAATTCATATATTGCAGTGGGATGCAAAAATCCCTTTCTATCCTTACCCAGTGAAGCAAATATTACTGGGTAAATTATTTCAATAAAAGAAACTTATCTCTAAACATTTAGCCTTAACTGTGTCCTAAACAACTCAAGATTCTTTTATTAGTAATTTCTAATATTTGTTAGGCAAGATTTTCTTTTATGTCTCCCAACACCACTTCTAAGATGCGACATCATTATCTTGCCAATGAAATACTTTCTCAATAATAGCTTTTCAATTTCTCTAAAAATTCTAATTTCTTCTCCAATTTCACATGCCCTTCAACAAATGAATCTCCCTCAGCTCTAGAATTTCTATCTTCTCATTAGTGCTGTATATAAGCTCATTCTCACAAACTCACAACTGTCACATATCGTAAGTTTATCTTCTGTGGCAAGTACTAGCATTTGACAGGTTAAGTTTATCTACGGGTCACTGGTGTGATAACGGTGGACACACCAGGAACTGGGGATAAATCTGAAGTGGCAGATGCTGTGGAAACATTGGATCTTGAGATGAGAAAGGTTCAATGGGAAGCAGAGTAGCCAGCCCTGAGTCTCTTAGATTAAGAAAAAGTTCCCAGGTACCCACACACATGCACACCCACCCCCCCACACACCCCCACACCCCTTTAAAAACCAAAGGATTGTTGGAAGTGCAGATGGAAGCAGAGATGGAAGTAGAAAAATAAAAAGAAATGTTTGCCTCAGGAGGTAATGTTGGGGCAAAGATAGTCACAAATCCCACCAGGAATTATGAAGAAAACAGACCCCAGGGTTTAAGATGGCTCCCTGGGGCTGACTATCTCCCTGGTACAGAAGCTCTGGCCTTTGTCTACAGAGATGCCTTGGCCCTTTTGCTACACCTCAGAAACAGCCCTTGAAAGTCAAGAGGGGCACGTGGGTGGCTCAGCAGGTTAAGTGGCCAACTCCTGATTTCAGCTTGGGTCATGATCTCAGGGTTTAGAATTCAGGCCCATGTAGGGCTCTGCGCTGTGTAGGGAGACTGCTTCAGATTCTCTCTCTCCATCTGCCCTCCCCCCCACAAAAAAAGAAATTCCAGGGCGCCTGGGTGGCTCAGTGGGTTAAAGCCTCTGCTTTCGGCTCAGGTCATGATCTCAGGGTCCTGGGATCGAGGCCCGCATCAGGCTCCCTGCTCAGCGGGGAGCCCGCTTCCCCCTCTCTCTCTCTGCCTGCCTCTCTGCCTCCTTGTGATCTCTCTCCCTCTGTGAAATAAATAAATAAAATCTTTAAAAAAAAAAAAAAGAAAGAAATTCCAGAAAGTGTGAGGGTTATTGACATTGGTTGGGTTCTCAGCTCTGGTTGGGAAAATAGATAAATCATTCAGAGTCCAGGACTTTATCCTAAGAATGAGTGGTTTGTAACAGAGCTACCACATGATGAGGTATGCATGCCTGAGGGGCACGTGGATGGCGATTAGATCCAGGAATTGTCCACGTATGGTTTTAATGGAAACCTTGGGTGTAAAAGAAATTATCCAAGGAGAGAGTGAAGAGTGAGGAGAAAAACATCATTTAACACCTGGATGAAATTAAAAAGCACCATTATATGGGAATGGAAAGGACGGAAGGGACTACCCTTTCTAATATTGCAAACTGCCTCTTTTATTCTAATCCAAGTTTTCTATTTCCTATAGCATTTATCATCTACTAAAATACTATGTAATGTAATTTACTTTTTAATAGTTGTGTTGTGTTTTTATCTTCCCTGCCCCCTGTTTCTTACTGGAAGCTAAGCTCCATGAGGGCAAGTGCCTTTGCTGATGTATTCTAAGCAGGTAAACAGTGCCTGGTACTTTGTAACTGTTTATTGAATAAATGAAGAAAATAATGTCTCAACAAGTAAGTTTCAGTTGATAGTGTCAAAAATTGCAGAGAAGTCACCTAAAACAAGGGAGGCAATTAGTAATCCAGTGGTGCTCTAAGGAGAAGCCCTATCAATGGCAAGGTAGGAATAGATGCTAGATTAGAGTTGGGTTGAATGATGGATGGTGGGTGAGGAAGTGAAGAGGGCCAACAGGAATTACTCTTTCAAAAGACTTTGCTTGGAAATGAAGAAAAAAGTGGTACTCATAGGAGAACTTAGGGTCGAGGAAGGATTTTACATTATTTGTTTTTGTGGTTTTCAATGATTGAGACTCAACAAGACAATGGCAGAACATGATCTGTTCCCTGGAAGTGGTGAAGGGATCAGCTTTCTGTTAGGGGAAGGTCACTTTAGTGGTTGTGGAGAGAGTGGCCTAGAGCAGGAGAGACTAGGCTCAAGGACCCAGCTGGGACACTACTGTCAGAGAGGATGGGAGGGCTCTTATCCCTGACTGTGCCCTGGGTCTCTTCTCCACTGGCTGTCATTGACCACCATCCCTTCCCCTCTTGCCCTGCTCTTTTACTTCAGACCCCTGGAATGCCTTCTGAGATTAGCAGTCTCCTCTTATTCTCTCCTCTGAAACTTTACCTCCTGGCTGTAGATGAAAACTAGTTCTCTAAAGGTCCTGTGATGGTGTTTGGAGATGGGCCTTTGTGAAGTAATTGGTTTAGATGAGATCAGGAAGATGGGGCCCTCATGAGGTGCACTTGTAAGAAGATCCGTCATCCCCAGCACAGCCCTTCCTCCACCTCCCAGTCACATGAGGATACAGCAGGAAGGTGGCCATCTGCAGGCCAGGAAGAGGGCCCTTATGGGGGGACAGAATTGGCTAGTACCTTGATCTTAGACTTCCCAGCTTTATGAATTGTGAGAAATAAATTCCTGTTTATTCTTGCAAAAGACATTCCGTCTTTTGTTATGGTACCTCAAACTGACTAATACAATATTCTATTTATTTTGCTGCTCAGATTGTTCCACATTTGGTCACTGGGAGCTCTTTAGGTTGTGTTCTGTGTCCCTTTGACATCACCTCATCATGATAAGTTTGGTTTTTTTTTTCTTTTGAACACTAACTTCCTGGAAATACAAGATGCTCCAGGCTCATTTAGTATATATATCCTGCCCCCAATCCTAGAAATCAGGCATTTCTCCAAGGAGTCTTGATTCTTTTTTTAGAGAATGGTATTAAAACCAAGATCTGGAGGCCCCTGGGTGGCTCCATTGGTTAAGTGTATGACTCTTGATTTCAGCCCAGGTCATGGTCTCAGGGCTGCAAGATGGAGCCCCATGGTGGGCTCTGCTCTGGGCGTGGAGCCTGCTTAAGATTCTCTCTCTCCCTCTCTCTCTGCCTGTCCCACCCAACACTCAAGTGCTCTTTCAAAAGAAAGAAAAAGGAAGGAAGGAAGGAAGGAAGGAAGGAAGGAAGAAAGGGAAGGAAAGAAAAGAAGGAAGGAACCAAGATCTGGTGCTAAGAGTGCTTGTTGTTACTGGGATGTTGTAATTTCCAGGCCTTTTCAGCTGTCAGAGCAAGGAGATATATGTGTATACTAACCTATGTATATACAGGTATCTAAACTATTTCTGTATGCAACCATAGGTATCAAAATAGGCTAAACATGAGTTCAGGGTATTGTCTCCAACTGTATTTTAATACCCCTGATAGAGTACATCTAACCTACTTTTTTCCTTGCCTATCTATAGAGTCCCACTCCAACAGTGAGCAGTCTGTCTTTTGCTATCTGCTAATTCCAGGATGGATATATAGCAGGATCAGAATTTTTATTCTTTACCCCTAGAGGAAACAACATTATTGACTAGAGGATAGTCCTGATGTACAGTACCTTTTTCCTATCATCTTACTGTTTCCAAAGCATGGAATGCTTCACAATTTACATGTCATCCTTGTGCAGATGTCAGGCTAATCTTCACTCCATCATTGTAATTTTAGTACACGTACTGGAGTGAGTCCAATAATCAAAACTTTAACAAACATGATAATATGACAATTGCAGGAAAGAAGAATATACTTTCCTATACACAAAAACCTTTTAACATCTGTTATCTAATTTCATTTACTTTGATCTATTTAAAGGAAAATAGTTCCCCCTCCAAACTTATATAAAGCATCATATTGTTAAATTACTTAAGAGTTATCAAAATATTCATATTTTAAAGTATTTTAAAAGACATCAAGGTCCACTGTTTTTCTTGCTTACCTCACTTAGTAAATAAAAATCCTTGGCAATTAGCATCTTAATTGTTTATATATTAGTGAAGGGTTAGTGGTAGAATTCTAAGATCTAAACAAAAAGTTTATCTTTTTAAAAAATTAAACAGGGCGCCTGGGTGGCTCAGTGGGTTAAAGCCGCTGCCTTCGGCTCAGGTCATGATCTCAGGGTCCTGGGATCGAGGCCCACGTCAGGCTCTCTGCTCAGCGGGGAGCCTGCTTCCTCCTCTCTCTGCCTGCCTCTCTGCCTACTTGTAATCTCTCTCTCTGTGTCAAATGAATAAATAAAATCTTTTTAAAAAAATAAATAAATAAATAAAATAAAAAATAAAAAATTAAATAAAGCATCCTTGCAACCTCATCTTTCTTCTACCTTATTTTCACTATCAGTAATTTATGACTTTGTAAAGTAGACGTCATGTTTAGTGTCCAGCCCCATCTCAAAGGCTGCTGATTATGAGTTATATTTACTTATTTATTAAAATATTTATAATAAACACACATTGTTCCTTACCATCCACTTAACTCTTTACTTAAATTTTTTCCAGCTCTGTTAAGGAATTATTAACAGTTAAAAATTGTATATAGTTAAGGTGTACAATGTGATGTTTGAGTGTACTTACACATTGTGAAATAATTACCACAATCAAACTAAGTAACATATCCATCACCTTACATAGTTACCTCTTTTTAAAATTTTTATTTTATTTAAATTCAATTACATAGTTACTTCTTTGTGTGTGTGATAAGAATACTTGTGATTTGCTTTTAACAAATTTTAAGTATATAATACATTATTATTAACTATAGTCACCATGTTGTATATTAGATCAGCAATAATAAAAATAAATACCATCTTATTGATGTATAACTGACAATGGATGTAATTTTTACACACTTAGTTGTGAATACTTTAACCTTTGCCAGAAGAGCCCCTATTTTTGTTAATATTACCTAAGTTATGTTTTATCACTAAAAGATTTTAGATGACTGAATCACATAGAAATAACCATTTCTAAAATACAGAATAATGTTTTTGTTTGGAAAAAAGAAAACCCATTTTAAATTGTGTGTGTATACTATTTAACTTCTTTCCTTTAAATGAAGCATTGCTGGCTATAAATCTCTGAATTTTTCTAAATGTGGATGGGCTCACCTTAAGCAGAGAAATTGGAAAGACAACAAATTATTTTTCAAGGGTTTTCTAAATAATAACCACCAAAAAGCTTATATGATATTTATAAGTTTTGATTGAATCAGTGATGTTAGCCATATTTCCCAAAGGCTGGGTTCTTTTGAAGGTGAAAAAACTTAAGTAGGTTTTCTCAGAGAACCTGCATTAGTTTTCTAAGGCTGCCATAACAGAAATACCACAGACCAGGTGGCTTAAATTTATTTCTTCACAGTTCCAAAGGCTGGAAGTCCAAGATCAAAATGTACTCCAGTTTAGTCTCCTTTGAGGCCTGTCTCCTTTGACGTACAGATGCCAGGATTCTACCCTCTTGTTGCATCTTCACATGGTTGTTCTTCTGTATATGCACGCTCATGGTGTCTCTTCCTCTTCTTGTAAGGACACCAGTCATATTGGATTAGGGCCCATCATAGTGACATCATCTTAACCTAATCATCTTATACCAAACTTACTTTAAAATATGGTCACATTCTGAAGTAGTGGGATGGGGACTTCAACATATGAATTTTGCGAGGACATGATTCCGACCATAACAGAACATTTTGTTGTGGCTTCCAGAAATCAGACTCTTTGTTCTGTCTGTCATTGCCTTTGGTTGTAATTATGAAATTCTTACCTTAGGGGATAGCTGAAGTTTATCCTAGAAGAAAAGTGATAGTTGGCAACTGCGTTGTCTCTAATTTCCCTTTCTTAGTCTTTTTCAGAGAAGTAATTCTTGGTCTTTTTTCCTCTACAGCTTTGAAAATCTGATGAGAGCTATTATATCCATTAACTTTGACACACAGCCTCAAAACTCAGTGGCTTAATACATTAACCTTTTTTTTTTTTTTTTAAATCAATAACACTGTGTGTTGGCAAGTTGTGCTGGTCCCAGTGAGGATTGCTGATCAGAGTATTGGCTGGGCTCAGTATGCATTGTGGTCACCTGGTTTCCAATGGCTTCACTCACATGTCTTATGGTTGACAGTCTATGGGTAGTGGTGGTGGAGGTAATTGGGCCATATGTTATCATCATCCAGCAGGCAGACCTGGGCTGAGTCACTTGATTGTGTTCATAGGGTTCTCAAGAGCAGGAAGGAAGAGAAAGTCCCAAAGAGTAAGTTTAAGTGTCTCCTTGTATCACTTTTGTTGGTATCTTCTTGGCCAAAGCAAGTCATACCAAGTCCAGATGCAAGGGGTAGAGAAATAGACTCCATCACTTGATGGTAACTGCAAAGCCACAGTGCAAAGGGGCACACCTGAAGGAATAAAAAGAGTTAGTGGTCTCCAGTGAGAAGGAGGAGGAGGTGATGAGAACAATCAACTGAGTAAACTCTGTTGTTACAAGTGTTTTCCCCTAGGCTGAGTAATTATTTTTTAAGAAATGAAGGCTCTCCTCCAAAGAAATACAGATGCTGGCTGTTGAGAGTGAAAGCATACTAGGAATAGGAAATAGAAAAAGGATCTGAGGGGAAATGGGTAAAACACTCATAGCATCTGCTTCATGAGCTTTTGGAAATATGAAACAAATCCTCTGAGTTCTCTGTAGATTAAAACCTGAGAAATTTGCCTATGGAAAAACAAAGACTTTTTTTTTTCAGTTGGGGATATTATTTCTTGTTAAGGCATTTTTTAAAATGTGAACAGTTGACCAGGTGACAATAGGAGACACTTTTTTATACAGTTAGAAAGAGCAGAGCTCTGGAAATTTCATTCCCAATTCCCCCATTGCCATATTATTGAACTCAAAATACCAAAAATGAAAATGTTCAATTGAGAGACCTAGAAATCATGCTTTCCTCTGCAAGCACATAATGTAAATCTAAAACCAGAAATTCTTCATCATCTCACAAAAATAGCAACTCCTTGATTATTCTTGAGAGTCAACATTGATTTATGTCTACTCTGATTTTTCTAATATCAATTTGTCAATTTCTTTATACCTTAATCCACCATCAAAGTTAATCCTTAATCCCTACTTTATTTATGTAGAGGGCTGAGCATAGTCCTAAATACATCATAGAACTGAATTACTAAACTATTTAACTTAAGATGTGTGGGTATTAAATGTTTCAACCCTTTGCTGAGTTTCATTCTATAAATATGATAGAGGAAACTTCTATTACTCCAAAATATCTAGGGGACCTGCACTCGCCTCCACATTTAAAAAAAAAATGTCAAACACTTAAATTCTCGTGGCTTAAGTTTATTAAAAAGCTTACAGCAGCCATGTCCAGATTGGAAAGGCAATTTCAGAAGACATGAACATGATGGATGTTGTCATTTTCTGCAACATATTTAGATTTGGTTTTCTTCCTGCGCTAGAGTTGAGTAGCAAAGGGGAGGGGCCTGTGTCAGTCAATTTTTCCCATAATAATGCTGATTAACAAATCACAAAAATTTTGGTGGCATTCAAGCATTTATTGTCAGACTCACAGGTCTGGGTCTTCTTCAGGCTGTAGGTTTATAGGTTTATGCATTGTCTGGGTTGGATCCACTCCACGTATCTTTTGCTGGACGCAGGCTGGTGGGAGAGCAGTCACTGGGATATGTTCTTCTCTTGGTAATGGATAGAATCTCCTACAACGACAAATGAAAGCACTCAATATTTGTTAAGACAAAGGCTCTGGTCTGGTTCGTTGACATTTCCATATTCCATTGGCCAAAGCAACACAAAACAAAACCAGAAGCAGGGGTGGGTAATGAATACTGCCCACCAAGAGGCCATTGTAAGAGTGAGATGCACAAAATCTCCAGAATAGTAAAGAACTGGGGCCAACAATTCCATCTACCACAGAGGGGTTATTGTTTCTGGAAATAAAAACTTCCTTGGATATTTAATGGGCAATATTTATATGGTTCATTGATATTTAGTGCTTAAAATGGAATTGCTTGATTGAGCTTCTTGATTCATCTGAATCTGGGAGAATTCAAAGATACTTTTTATAATATGTTTATTTGAACTAATGAGGAAGAGTTTCAATTCTTTTTTCTCATATTTCCAACTATTGCTTGAAAATTGGACTTTTCTTCTGTGCTGATTTCTTCTCCCTTTTTCAGTATCTATTAACACCCTTATTTTAATTTAGCCCTGAGGTACTGAAGAGTGAGCCGTATGGGGAGAAGGCTGATGTCTGGGCGGCCGGCTGCATCCTTTATCAGATGGCAACTCTGAATCCCCCCTTCTATAGCACCAACATGCTCTCCCTGGCTACAAAAGTAAGCACTGTTGGGAGACAAAAGGGTCTTATGTTGCTAAAAATGCCACTCCTTTTCTTTCTAAATAGAACATTTGTGATTTTTATAAAACCGTCAATTAAAAACAGGCACATTGTTTATTGGCCACATGATCCAGTTCATTTTCCCCCTTTCTTCTAAATATACATCATGTACTATGGCGCATTCCCCCTATAATTGTCTTCATTTATCATAGAAAATTATACAAATAAATATATCAAATTACTTTTGGTCTTTTATTTTTAATTGTGGTTTGGACTGCCTACAATCGGCACATGGTGGTATCCTACACATCATTTATTATGAATCTGAGGCTAACTTTAACTCAGCTTGAAGAATACAATCTGTGCTCAAGAGCTGTTTAATTGATGTTAATTTTTTATTTGTTGGGATGTTTTGTTTCTGATTAAAATTTGTGCATAGTTATAATGCTCACTGAGTAGCTCTTATATTGTGGCCAAGTATTGTACATACTAATGGCCTCTTTACGTCCGTCACGCTGATCTGTCTGTTTTGCAGATAGTGGAGGCAGTATATGACCCGGTGCCAGAAGGCATCTACTCTGAGAAAGTGACAGATACCATCAGCAGGTAATCATTCTCACAATTTCAAACCTATAGGGATTATCAAGAAATACCTCACATCTCTCGAATTTACTGTATAAATATTCATGAAGAGGAAGGGCTCCCAAATAATCCAAACCTAGAAAAATATTTGTGTATCATCAGTAATGGTGACCATCTGGAAGCCACTGAAGTGTGTCCAAGAGGAAGTGGTATATGCACTTGAAATATTATGCAACCATTAGAATGATTATTCAGAAGGCTTTGTATCAACCTGTAAAACAAAGATGATAAGAAGCTTAGTAAAGCAAGCAGGATGTAGAGCTGTTTGTAACTATGATAAACACTGTAAATATATGCATGGATGTCAGAAAAGGCTAGACAAGGACAGAGGAAACTGAAACAGGCCATGTTAGATAATAAAGTTGCAAGCACTTTTTCATTTCTATTTTTAAATTGGTAATGTTATGTTGTATAATAATTTTTCAAAGAAAGTCAGAAAGAAGTGCTCCAGCCATCAATATAGTAGGAATTTAATGAAAGTCATTTCCTGTTGCATTCGCAAAGTTCTGGCCTCATAGGGCTTGTCCCAGATGACTTGTCACCCTTCCCTCCCACTTTCCTTCTGCTCCCTCACTGCCAGCCACAGGGAGGTCCCTGCGAGTCCTGGCATGCACCTGCCTCTGGCCCTTTGTCCTTCTCTTCCATTTTCCTGGACTTCTCTTCCCTCTGGTATGTGCATGGCACAGGCCTCCACTTCCTTTGTGTCTTTGCTGTTATTTCTCATCATCAGGGAGCCCACCCTGATGCCCCCACAGCCTCTCCACAATCTGCAAACGCTTGAGGCACCCATCTCCCAATGTGTTAGACGTGTGTGTGTGCGCGTGCGCGCATACGCACGCACATGTGCACAGACCTGGTTCTTTATTGCCTATCTTGTCCCCACCAGAAGGAAAACTCTACAAGAGCAGAGACTTTTCTAGTCTGGTTCATAGCTCTTCAGTGCCCAGAGCAGTGCCTGGACAAGATCAACCCTTAACAAATAGTGGTTGCATGAATAAATGACTTGTTTTCTGACTGATTGTTATTTCTATACCAACATATGCTCCTAAGTTGGCTCAAGATTACTTCCCTGCCCCATCGAGCTGAGTCAAATCCTTTTATTATTATAGAAATCCCAGAGTCACCCAGATAGGATATCTATCCATTCTCCTGCCCAGCTCCCTTTAAACTTGGTTCTGTATCTATCCTGGCACTTAGCACCACCTCTGATGGAATGTAAGAGATGTATTCCCTTCACTCCCAGCCCATCGTTTTGCATTAATAGGTACTCCTCACAGTTTGTAGAGTATACCTTGAATCTTTTCTTCCTCAGCACAATGTTGTCCTACAGTTCTAAGGGGCCTAGGCCCAGCCGGCGCTGAGTTTCACTAACTGAAGACACTGAACAAACATTTGACAATTCTTTCTGCATCTCTGTTCCCTCATCCAGTAAAAAGGGGATTGTAATAATACTAACCTCATCAGGCTGTTGTGATAATTATACAAAGTAACTATGAAAATCACTTAGTATAGAGCTTGGTGAATGGTAAATCAAGCAATATTGGCAATTATCATTGTTAATATTATGAGAAATGAGCTGAAACCCCTTTCTGAATAATCTGAATTCTGCATATATTAGGTCATACCCTGTTGCTAATGAATCCAGACAAATGTGTTTGAATTGCTTATCTCCGCCATTTGGTCCTGTTTTCTGCTATTTGTTTTCTGGAAAGTGCCTCAAAAATTCAAGAAGTCTCCAGAGATGTCAAGAAAGAATACCAGATTTACTCATTTAGTTTCTCCTTTTCATAGGTATTCGAGACCACAAAGAGCAGGGGAGGGGTGGTACAGAGAAAATGGATAGAGACATTATTCTGATTCTGTGGCACTGGGCAAACAGGACCTTAATTTGTTTCTGATAGGCTCCCTGGCTATTCGTATCCATGTGCCTAGGGCTAACAAGTTAGTGAGGAGTCAGGTACCAACATCACATGGAAAGGTTAAGAACGTCAATAGGTTCTGGAATCAACTGGATTTTAATCCCTACTCTTCCACCCACCCCCTTTTCCCACCTGTGATGTACGGGTAGCAATAGTAACTACGCACCAGCTTGTTCTGAAGATTAAATAAGATAATGCTTCCAGTGCTTTGAGCACAGTACCCAGCACTTAGTGAACCTTCAATAAAACTAGATATTGTTATTAATAATAGTAGTGTTACTATTTATGGAATTAAGTGTATGAAACAAATTATGATAAATTGGATGAAGAATGATAAAGGGAGCAATGAGTGATTCCAGAAGGACTTGGCCTAGTCTGGGGACTTTAGGAAGTTTCCATGAGGAAAGAACCTCATAAATCTGAGACCTGAACAACCACTAATTCTCAAATAGGAGAGAGTAGAGAAAGCATTTCATAGACCAGCATAGAGCTCATTAGTTTGAGGAACTAAAAGAAATTGGAAATGCAGCATGTTAAGTCAGGGAGAGAATAGCCAAAGAATGATTAGGGCCTAGGGAGGCTATAAGGCCAGATTGACTAGGTCTGATAGGCCACGTTGAGGGTTTTGAATTTTTATGTTGAGTACTGAGGAGAAAACTTAAGGTTATTTATAGGTGGGATATAGAGAAAATTTCTTCTGTCACAAAGATGCTGGCTGCTCTGTGGGGAATAGACAGCAGGGAGTGGGGGGCAGGAAGGGAAGCAGTCCATCTGTCCATCAAGACATGATGGTGGCTCTGACCGGAGTGGTGGTGGTATTGATGGAGAGAAGTGGGGCTGTCTCCATGGTGGCTTGGAAGACGAGTTAGCAAGTTTGGGGGTACAAGCATGAAAACGGAATGACACTGAAAATATGAAAACAATTGGGTTTATTTTGTGGAACTTCAGAATGTGGAGCCAAGACCATGGAGTGGAGTTCCAGGGAAGCCTAGGTCAGTTCATCATTAGAATTGTGTGTCAGAATTGGAGATACCCAAGTGAGGCAGACTGCTGGGTGGATAGAGAGTTCCCTGTCACCAGAATGTTTAAGAGTATGAATGATCACTATTAGGGGACTCTGGAGCAAATATTTGTAAGGGCATTTTTTTTTTAAGATTTTATTTATTTGAGAAAGAGAGCACAAGAGAGAGTGATAATGAGCAGGGGTTGGGGTGGGGAATGACAGAGGAAGAGGGAGAAGCAGACTCCCCACTGAGCAAGGGAACCCAACGTAGGGCTCGAATCCAGGATCATGACCTGAGCCGAAGGCAGACGGTTAACCAACGGAGCCACCCAGCCGCCCCTGTAAGGACACTTTTAATTCAAAATAACTAAGATGCCATAAGTAAGAACTGACAATTTAATTTTAATTTTATAACTGATTATATGTTAAGATGACTGTGCATTCTATAGCAGATGTGGTTTTTTCACTTAAGGTTATTCAAGAGTCATTGTCTGGGTTCATATCACAAAGTTTTATCTTTAGAAAATTTGACATAAAACCAAATTCAGTCATGAATTTTATGCAATTACATATTTCATTTGCTTTGGATTTTTAATCCTTAAAAATTAAGTTCCAAAAGTATAAGGAAGCAAATTTAATTTTCTATTTTCTTAGTTTCCTGTTTTCTTCAGAAAATTGATACAAGAAATATATAAAGGCAAATGTGATCTTAATGATCATTTATGATTCCGCAAATCATCAGGCTCAGTAACGTGACAGAGTAACGTGATAGAGCCTTTGAAATGCAAGACAACCATTGATGGGCAAGTTCAAGACAGTCTTAATTTCACACTTGATGTTTCCAGTACATGATCTTCCTGCTTGTTCTGCTCTTCCATCTTCTCATTTTCACCTTCTACACCCTGTCTTGGGTAGAGCGCATGCAGTTGTGTGTCTTGTGTGCAATATCTTTCCTTTTTCCCGTATGTTCATGCGGTGTAAAAGCATATTCTGTCACTGGATCTTTTCTTTCCTAGCAGGCTTTTACACTGGGAGAATAACTTAGCAACCCTGAAGAGTCTGGGGCAGAAAATAAATCCATTTTGTTGCTCTGCCCAGTACCAACATTACTATTTTTACCTTCCAGTACCCTGTTCAGAGAATATTGTCTGTTTACTTTCTAAAAAAGAAGAACATTTCGTTTTATGCAGAAAGTCTTCCAATTGCCTTACATTTTTCTATCTGTGCCTGGTTGCAGAAGCCGTATGGTGCTTTGTTTCAGAGGTGGTCATGATGAGTAGCACAGGCAACACTTTCAGCTAGTTCTAAGGGCCAGTGGATCCTTACATTTTTCACCCTATCTTCAACTCTTTGGTTTTCTCTTCTTAAAAATTTTCCCCAAAGAAAATTTGACATGTTCCATTCTGTAAATCTATGGTGTACAGTGTGTCACTTTGATATATTTATATATTATAATATGATTGCCAATGAAGCAATATTCATCACATTACATAATTATATTACAATATCATTGGCTGTATTCATTATTCAGTACATTAGATCTCCATGGCTTATTTACAACTCATTACAAGTTTGTACTGTTAGACACCATCATTCTTATCCCCCCCACTCCTCATGTCCTGGTAACCATGATTTGTTTTCTATTTTTTTATAGATCTGATTTTTCTAGATTCCATATAAGTGTAGCATACAGTACTTGTCTTCCTCTGACTTATCTCACTTAGCACAATGTGCTCAAGTTACATGTATGTTGTCGAAAATGGGAATGTATCTTCCTTTCTCATGGCTGGTAATATCCCATTGTATATATGTACCACCTCTTTTTTATTCCTTCATATGAGGATGGGCATTTGGGTTTCCATATCTTGGCTATTGTGAATAATACTGTGATAAACATGGGAATGCAGATACCTCATTGAAATTCTGTTTTCTTTGCTTTTGGGTGTATTCCCAGAAGGGAAATTGCAGGTCATGTGGTAGATCTATTTTTTAATTTTTTTTAAAGGAATCTCCATATTGTTTTTCATAGTGGTTGGACCAATTTACATTCTCACCAACAATGTGTAAGTGTTCTGTTTCACCAAATCTTCACCATCACATGTTATCTCTTTTCCTTTTGATGATAGCCATCCTAACAGGTGTAAGGTTATAGTTCATTGTGGTTTTTATTTGCATCTTTTCTTTTTTTTTTTTTAAGTTTTTTTTTAATTTATTTGAGAGAGAGAGTGGGCTCGAAGGAGAGGGAGAGAGAATCTGAGACAAACTCTGTGCAGAGTGCTGAGACCGATGCAGGGCTTGATCTCATGACTCTGATAGCATGACCTGAGCCAAAAACAAGAGTCAGCTGCTTAACCAGCAGCCACCTATGTGCCCCTATTTGCATCATCTTGATGATTGGTGATATTGAGCATCTTTTCATGTGACTTTTGTCCATTTTGAGTTAATTTTTGTGGGTGGTATGAAGTAGGGGCAAGTTTCTTTGTTTTGCATATACTTCATTTTTCCCAGAACCGTTCGTTGAAGAGACTGTCTTTCCCCCAGTGGTTGTTCTTGGTTCCATTGTCAAATATTGATTGACTGGATATGCTGGGGTTTAGTTTTGGTCCCTCTGTGCTCTTCCATTGGTCTATGGATCTGTTTTTGTGCCAGTACCATAGTGTTTTTATTAGTATGGTTTTGTAGTATAGTTTAAAATCAGGAAATATGATACCTCCAGCTTTAGTCTTTTTTTCTCAGGACTGCTTTGGCTATCCAGGGTCCTTCATGGTTCTACACAAATTTTAGGATTGTTTCTTCTATTTCTGTGAAGAATGCCTTTGGTATTTTTATGGGAATTGCATTAAATCTGTAAATGGCTTTGGGTGGTATGGCCATTTTAACAATATTTATTCCTCCAAAACATGAATACAAAATGTATTTCCATTTGTTTGTGTCTTCTTCAGTTTCTTTCAGCCAAGTCTTATAGTTTTTGTGTATAGATCTTTCACTTCCTTGGTTAAATTTATTCCTAAGTATTTTATTATTTTTGATGCTATTGCGGTTTGGATAGTTTTGTTTATTTCTTTTTCTAATGCTTCATCATTAGTATTAAAGAATGCCACTGATTTCTGTAAGTTGATTTTGTAAACTGCCACTTTCCTGAAGTCATTGATTAATTCCAACCATCTTTTTGATTAACTCTTTATATGTGAAATTATATCATAATAGAGAATATTTTTTATCATAAATAGAGAAATTTTTACTTCTTTCTTCCAGATTTGGATGCCTTTTATTTCTTTGTCTTGTCTAATTGCTCTAGTTAAGACTTTTCCAATACTATACTAAATAGGAATGATGAGAGTGGGGAACCTTACCTTGCTTGTGATCTCAGAGGAAACACTTTCAATTTTTCTCCATTCAGTACAATGTGACCTGTGTGTTTGTCGTATTTGGACTTTTTTATGTTAAGGTGTCTTCCTTCTATACCCAATCTGTAAAGGGTTTTTATCATAAAGGGATTTTGTATTTTTGTCAAATGCTTTTTCTGTTTGTATTGAGATGATCATATAGTTTTAATCTCTCATTTTACTGATGTGACAAATTACATTTATTGATTCGTGTGTGTTGATTCCTCCTATATAGCCCAGGGATAAGTCCCACTTGGTCATAATGCTTAATCCTTTTAATGCATTCTTGAATTTTGTTTCCTAATATTTTGTTGAGAATTTTGCATCTATATTCATCAGGAATATTTGTCTGTGGTTTCTCTTGTTCTGGTGTCTTTATCTGGTTTTGGTATCAAGACAACGCTGGTTTTGTAAAATGAATTTGGAAGGTTCCCTTCTGCTCAATATTTTGTAATAATCTTAAGAGGACTGGTGTTAATTCTTCTTTAAATGCTTGGCAGAATTCACCAGTGAAGCTGTCTGGCCCTGGAGTTTCCTGTGTTGAGAGTTTTACTGACTCAGTCTCTTGAGTTATGATTGGTGTGTCCAGATTTTCTATTTTTCCTGATCCAGTCTTGGTAGGTTGTGCGTTTCTAGAAATTTACCAATTTCCTGTCTATATTTCTATAGTATCAGCTGCGATGTCTCCTTTTTCATTTCTAAATTTGAATCTTCTCTCTTTTTACTTAGTTTACCTAAAGATTTGTCCATTTTGTTTGTTTTTTCAAAGCACCAGCTTTTAGTTTCATTGATTCTTTCTATTGCTTTTCTGGACTTTACTTGATTTACTAAATTTATTTATACTCTGTTATTATTTCCTTCTCTCAGCTAATTTTGAGTTTAATTTGTTTCTCTCTTTCTTGTTCCTTGAGGTCTAAAGTTAGGTTGTTTTATTGAGATCTTTCTAATTTCTGAGTATATGTGTTTATTGCCATGGACTCTTAGAACGGCTTTTGCTGCATCCCACAAAATTTTATATGTTACATTTTCATTTTAATTTGTTTCAGGGAATTTTTTATTTCCCTATTGATTTTTTTCTTTGACCCACAGGTTATTTAGAAATGTGTTGTTTAGTTTTCACATATTTTAAGATCTACTTACTTTCTTTCTGTTGATTTCTAATTTCTAATTGCACGTCACTGTAGTTGGGAAGATAGTTGGTATGATGTCAGTCTTCTTAAATTTGCTGAAATTAGTTTCATGGCCTCTCCTGTGATTTATTCTGGAAAATATTCCATGTGTGCTTGAGAAAAATGTATATTCTGCAGCTGTTGGATATAATGTTCTGTATATATATCTCAGTTCATTTGTTTTAAAGTGTTGTTAATTCCAGTGTTTCCTTGTTGATTTTTTGTCTGGATGACATATCCATTGCTGATAGTAGGGTGTTGAAGCCCTCAGCTATTATTGTATTGTCTTTTTCTCCTTTAAGATCTGTTAGTATTTGCTTGGAGTGCCTGGGTGGCTCAGTCGTTAAGTGTCTGCCTTTGGCTCAGGTCATGATCGCAGGGTCCTGGGATCTAGCCCTGCATTGGGCTCCCTGCTGAGTGGGGAGCCTTCTTCTCCCTCTCCCATTCCCCCTGCTTGTGTTCCCTCTCTTGCTGTGTCTCTCTCTGTCAAATAAATAAAATCTTAAAAAAAAAAAAAAGAAGAAGAGTTTCTCTGAAATATCTAAGCAGGGATGTATTTCAGAGAATTGAATCTAAATTAGAACTTATGGTAAGAGATGTTCCTGGAAAAGTTTGTGGCCAAATATTTGGGCTATACATTTTGGGACAGGTAAATTCTTAGATGTTAGCCTAAGTTTGTTCTTTCGTTCATTCATTCATCTGCTGAGTACCTATAGGACCCAGATTCCATTTTATATGCTGAGGATATCATGGTGAAGGTGACGTATATCTGTCCTCTCAAGAAGTTTCCAGTTTCTAGTGGTGAAATGGATCATTACAATACAATATTATAGTAGTTTAAGGACTTAAATGTAATAAGAATATACAAAAAAGGGTTGTAAGTCATTTGAAGGTGATCAAAGAAGTCTTCCTGATGGAGACTTGGAAAAGAGTGGATTTTTAGCAAGCTGATAGGGATGGGATCTGGAAAAGGGTAGATATCATTGGCAAATGCTAATATTATCTTTAATCAGTTTAAATACCTGCAGACTAAGACTTTAGTCCAGTGCACTAATGAAAGGCTTAGATGATGGTTGTTGTTTTTGTTTTTTTTTTTCCTTCACACGGCAGTCATAACCAACACTAGGTCAGCCAAAAATTTTTATAAGCTTTAATTGCTTTTGCTAATTAAGTGAGGGTAGATGAAGAATCTGATTTAACTAGAAGGTGAAATTCAACATTTTAGCTTCTTTTATGATTATGAACTAAAATAAGAAATTTGAATACAAATATGTTACTGGCACGGATGTTCAGCTTCACGTGCTTACGACCAATGCTCAGGGCTCCCATACTCAAAGTGCTTAGGGTTTAAGGTCATGAAATTCTTAATAATTTTGTCTTAAAATTTGTGTTTTGGAAATGAAGTCTGATGAGACAAGGAGCATGTATATTTGGGGCTTGGGAGTCTTAGTTCCTATGAAGTCCCTCCAACTTCTTACCTCTCTGACGTAGATTCTCAACCATCTGCTTTTGGCCCTGTGACCCGTGCCTGGCCTTGAGCTCCATCTCCCTGACTCTGTCCATCATTGCTACTGTTCTCTACCTGGTATGGTGATTGGGTATGTCAGCAGGGGAGGCCTGTGTTCCACCTTTACCCTCCTCCCCTATGGGTTTGTGAATGCAGACAAAGAGAGGATCAGGGTGCAGTATGTACCCTGCTGAATCTTGGGGTAAGGCAAAAAAGAAGCCATTTTTAACCAGGTTGGTAGCACCAGGGTGTACTCAATGGGTGACTCAGTGGGGCCTCTTGCCTAACTCTAATCCAGGTACCAAGTGCATCATGATGGCATGGAGGTTGCAATCTCTTGGGAATCTCCTGTCTACCATCATTTAGGACACTGGTCTATGGGAAGGGAGGTTGACTTCCTCACTCTGTGCTGGGGCCCTACACTTTCATTTTGTACTGGGCACCCACAAAATTATGTAACTGGTCTTGTCTTTCTTTGTTAAAAATGCATAGATTGAACTTTGTTAAATATGAATTCAGCAGATGTGTAAGTACTTCTTATAACCATAATGCAAGTCCACTGCCTTTGAAAGAAATAACATAAAAATTAAGCATGAGGGACGCCCGGGTGGCTCAGTCAGTTAAGCGACTGCCTTCAGCTCAGGTCATGATCCCAGAGTCCTGGGATCGCATTGGGCTTCCTGCTCTGCAGAGAACCTGCTTCTCCCTCTCCCTCTGCCTGCCGCTCTGCCTGGTTGTGATCTCTCTCTCTCTCTCTGTCAAATAAATAAATAAATAAATAAATAAATAAATAAATAAATAAATAAATAAAATCTTTTAAAAAAAATTAAGCACGAGATGATAATGTCTAAGATATGTATATTTTATTCATAATCAAATAAAAACCAAAGAGTAATTAGCAAATTAACAAGTTAGAGTCTTATTTTGACTTTTGTGGTGAAGAGTAAAATAGTTCTCAAATCTTTCCTGGAGACGTCAGTATAGGTGAAAGTTGTGTGAACTATAGGTTGCTAAATCAAATGCAAAAATTGAAAATTAGATCTTTTTCTCAAAGTCCAAATAAGTTCAAGTTTATTAAGAAGCAACACGACTTCAGTGAAGTTAGAGATTTTGAATTTAAAAAGTAGAAAAAATATTGCAGTGCCCTGGTGGCTCAGTTGGTTAAGCATCTGCCTTTGCCTCACGTCATGATCCCGGGGTCCTGGGATCAAGCCCCGTGTCCAGCTCCCTGCTCAGTGCTGCTCTCTCTCCCTCTGCTCCCCTCCCCCACTTGTGCGTGTGCGCTCTTTCTCTCTCATTCTCTCATGGGTGAGCTCTTGCTCTCTCAAAGAAAAAAAAAATTAATTAAAAAAATAGACAAAATATTATAGTGAATGCCAGAAGTATTTAAAGCATGCTAACAATGGTCTTTATAATTGATTCCATTGTGTTTAGAATAATTTTCTATTAGTGTTTACCTGGACATAAATAATATTCCCTTTAGTAAGCTGATTGCCATTTCCTACCTCCAAATCACAGAAAATATTAGCATGAAATATGTGTCCAGTTAGTTACTTTAAAAAATTATTAAAACATTTTAAACATCTAAGTAACTGGGTTGCATTTTATTTTTATGACTCAGGTTTTGCAAGACACATACTAATAACCAAGTTGGGTTGATATTGCTGCTATCCAGCTAGAAAAGGCCAATAAGTTGTGACTCCCTAGAAACCTGCCTTCCATTTGGTGCATCAGGGCCTACATTCTTGGGATCCCTCTTTGTTTCACTGACCAGTGGCTTGGCAGTGATTATAGAAAATAACCAGTTCACACAGAAGATGACTATATCCACCTGTCCTGACACCCAAGGAGTAGCTTCATGCTTAGCCGGTAGCTCTTGTCTGACAGCCCAACTGCAAAGAGAATAGTGCTGCCTCCCTCTGCTTCCCAAACTTTCCAAATACCTTTTGAGGTGTCTTGGATTCCAGGCTGTGCTTGATGTCCATCTTATCCTGGGTGTTCTTGGGTGTGAACACGATGGCGGACACACAGTGAGGGGTTTAACCTTGACCCTGTACACCCATGGCCCAGTCCTGACATTGATCAGAGTGCTGTAATCAGCTTGTCTTCTCGTAGGTGCCTCACTCCTGATGCAGAAGCCCGCCCGGATATTGTAGAAGTCAGCTCGATGATATCAGACATCATGATGAAGTATTTAGACAACTTGTCTACATCCCAGCTGGCTTTGGAGAGGAAGCTGGAACGGGAACGGAAGCGCACACAGAGGTACTTTATGGAAGCCAACCGGAATGCTGTCACATGTCATCATGAGCTGGCTCTATTATGTCACGTAAGTGCACAGCTGTCAGTGTCTTCATGATGTACTCCATTATAAGGTCACCTGCAGTGATTCAAGCTTGTCTTAAGAGAAGATTATCTTAAGTTAGGAAAATATTAACTGCTACATGCAGTATTTCACTATTACATAGTTCAATATTTGCATCCCTTTCTAGACCTTATAAATAAAAATAAAGTCAATATAAATTATTTTCCAATAAACTACCCCTAATTTATTGTATACTGCAAAACTAGAGACATCAAATAGATCCCTTAGCAATTCTTTAAGTTTACGTTATGCTCTTTGTATAGATAGCTGTGAATACGTGTATTTTATTTCTTTAGAAATCTGATTTGGGGAATATGGATGAAAATGTTATGTGTTCATTCAGAGAAGGAGATAATAATTACCTTAAAATTTTGTCTTTTTAGTCTGGTTGCTTTTATTACTGCTTGTGGTGGTAAAAATGCTGCCATGCTTCAAATAAGAATATGTCCTTTAATTTTTTTTTGCCAGTAACCTTTGAATTATTTTGATATTTAAGTTTATTTCTGAGCAGAGCTTGAAAAAGGGAAAAGCTACAAATGTCCACATGTGCAAGTGACCATGCAAGTGATGCTCTTGTTGCTATCTCTTGTTTCTCCCCCGCCCCCGCCTCCGTGCTTTTGTTGTATCATGACCCACGCGTGATCCATTCTTTGCTCATACTCTGGGCTCCCCCAAGCAGGGTTCTAGTCAGGGACCCTTCAACCTGGTACATATTCTTTTCTTCCCTCTTAGGCATGGGGCCCAAGGAAATGGAAATAGGGTCATAATACCCATTCTTTTCTTTTTTAAGATTTTATTTATTTATTTGACAGAGAGAGATACAGCAAGAGAGGGAACACAAGTAGGGGGAGTGGGAGAGGGAGAAGGGAGCCCGATGTAGGGCTCGATCCCAGGACCACGAGATCGTGACCTGACCTGCAGGCAGACGCTCAATGACTGAGCCACCCAGGAGCCCCATAACACCCACTCTTAATCAAGGTACTTGGTCATCAAATTCCTTTCCAGGACCCTAAAGACCTGTTCTACCTCAGCTGGGAAAATAATATGAAGAGTTGATTTCAAAGGAGAGGCAGCTGTAATTTCTTTTCCTTCCTTCCTCCCTCCCTCCCTTCCTTCCTTCCTTCCTTCCTTCCTTCCTTCCTTCCTTCCTTCTTCCTTCTTCCTTCCCTCCCTCCCTCCCTTCCTCTGATTTCTTGGATAACAGAGTTCCCATCAAACTCCTTTCTATGAAAAGGAAAGCACTACTGTGTGGTGTGCTTGTCTTGACATACTTGGAATCTGGAAGTTGAAGATTCAGTGTAGTTTTGTTTTGGGGGGGAGAAAAACTCATCTTTATTGCCTTGCTGAGCCCAGCTGTAATTTCACAGAACAATACTTGGTGATTATCTAAGGCCTTGGTTTATGTTTAGGAGCATATAACTTGGAGTTATAGCTCTTGCTGAACAGTTAAATCTTATATACAGCGAGTTAGAGCTCACTTTTCTTGTTATTTTACTGTCTGACTTCGTAAAAACTAGGCAACAATGAGAAACACACCATTCTATGCATGTCATGTTGCATTCAGAGTACAGTGCTCCCAGGAAACTAAAATGCAAGAGATTTAGCCATTTCTATATATCTTAAGTATTTGAGGCCTTCTATTAAGTTCTGTACTGCAAAGCTACTTCGCCAATTTGCACTTGGATATAAAAGAGTCAGTTTGTATTAGATTCCTGTAGCTGGGGTGGGGTGGGCAGAGTTAGTTTAAAATCTAACAGCAAGAAATCCTCTTATCTTTAGCAAAACACCTTGAGAATGAGTGCTTTATTTATTTATTTACTGCTCAGCTTTTTTTTTTTTTTTTTTAAATTCTTACTGTGGAAAATTTCATACACTTACAGAAATAAAGATAGTACTTTGTGTAGCCACCCCCCAGCTTCAAGAATTTGCTACTTCGGGCCAATCACATACTGTTTTAATCCCCACCCACTACCCACTCCCTGCCATCCGTAGGTTATTTTGAAACAAACCCAAGACACCATATCATCTCATCCATCAATATTTCAGTATGTATTTGGAGGACCATTTTAACTGAAGAAATCTAGCTCTCAGGCCATGACTGGGTTAAACAAAGGGAGATATCTATAGTCGAGAGAGTTTTGAGGTTCTAGAGGTTCTGTACTCATCCATAAATTAGGGGGAAAATATTACCTATTACAGATAGCACTCGGATTAAGTAAGTTAATGTGTTTGAATAAACTGTGTGAATTAAAAAGTGGCACAAAATTATAAGATAGCACCAGTTATATAAAATGAACAGTGATTATGCTAAGAAAATAGTTCTCGATGCAACTTGCTAATCCAGTATTAACAGGTCCATTAGTGCTAAATCCACGTGTGGTTTTCATGCAGTTAATAAGTATTTATTGAGCACGTGCTACTAGCCAGCCTTGATGCCCTCATGGAGCATTCAGTCTCATAGGGACCATAGAGAAGTGCTTTACCTCTAGGCAGAGTTTATATTACTACTTTCAAAGCACCATCAGATATCTTCTCCTTTTGCACTATTTTATGTATACTGATAATTTTTCATCTCTGGATTAATCAAATGTTAGCTAACAGGAAAAGTGCAGCTTTATTAAAGAACTGAGAAAGAAATGTGATTACATTTAATCAAAAGATAGCATGCAGTTAATTGGCATTACCCTTGCTAAGTACCAATTATTACTTTTTAAAAACATACATCAATACCATTCCTGATGGAAAAATTGTAAAATTTTGTGTTTCTTTTTTTCTTAAGCATTGTTATAGTATTATGATTGCTTCATTTCAAATATAGTGGAACATCTCCCAGAACAGTTAATAACAGCAATACAATTACACAATCCAATGATAAGCAATAGTCAAAAGAAAGAGAAATTAGTGGGTGCAGTAGAACTTTATGAATTCTCAGCACTGATAAGGAGATTGATTGTCAATTGCTGGAATTCTGGGTGAGCAACTAATTAGTGGGTGAGCAAACAATTGATAAGAAACATTAAGGCCTCCTATGTCATGGGGTGTATGCTACTAACTTTTTCACATATTAGCTTATTCTTAATTATGGCAATAGACTAGTAAAGATAAATATTAATATATATTTCAAAAGGACAGACAAATCTTCACTAATAAAGTTCACATCTGTGTACTGTGGTTTAGACTCTAAGAAAGAGAAACAAAATTTTCTTTTCGAAGAATGTTAAGCTTTCTAATTTTATAATTCAAAATAAGAGATCATGAGGAGAGCAGAGTCAAGAATAAAATCAAGCAGAGAAAAATAAGGTATAATTTTTACTTAAACATGTAATAATAAAAGTCTGTTGTGCTACAAAGGGTACTGTGGCATTGTAGTAATCAAAATCATGATTGGCATTTTGGCATTGTGCACCATGTGTTAAGTACACAGAATAGCTGCCCTTTGGCCATTATCTTGTATCCCAGACAGAAAAATTGGTTGCAGACATTTCTAAACAGCACACTGCCTTAGATCCTCACCAGCAAATGCAAGGATGAGTGTTAAAACCCAGCTTGGAAAAATGTGGGTTATCAATAGAAAACTTCAGTTTCATTCAGATTAGTGGCATTTTGTGGATCCAACTGTAAGCTAATATTAACATTGGTAAATAAAGCATATTTCTGTGTGTACAAATGGAGAACAGTTGAATGTACCAGGGAGACTGAAGAGTAATCAGTGAAAGAAGCATGTTCTTGAAGGGTGAGTTTTGCAGGGCTTTCCCACTTCTCTTCCAATGATATTTGATAGGTACTTTTATCTTCACCACCTCTGTTTTAAAGCTACATGATTCTTTCTTTCTACTAGTCGAGTGAGTTTCTTTCAGTCTGGAGAACTTTCACTTCCGTAAGCCTAACAGGGAACAGTACAAAAAGAGAAAAATTGAAAATGCTTGCAGTTGGTCCGCAGGGAGTGGTCTCAGTCATGAAATGACTTATACAGTCTACCTGGGAAGCCAAGATGTAAATACAGGAGGAAATCTGGGTAACACCAAATGAGATCTCTGGCTGATATAGTTCAGGGAGGCTCCTAAAACAAGTGGGGTAAGTTTAGGCCTTGTAAGTAGGTAAGAAAGTCACTCCTGGATGGAAAAGAATAGCAAAAGTAGATGAGCTCCAGATATACCAGCTTAGCATACTTAGGACTACTAATCACATTTTAGAAATGGTATTGTTTTATGCTTTAACTTAAAAGCCAAGAAAAGAGAAACCAAGAGAAGAGACTCGTTCGATGTCACCAAACAAGTTTGCTGATTTCAGACCTTGGACTGATAGTTGGATCTCCTGATTTATAATGCGTATTTTGATATGTATAGTTTGGAAAGTCTGGGAAAGTAGACTGGTGCTAGATGGCAGAAGTTTGTGGGATACCTAGTCATGGTATTCATACCTCATATTGGATTTAAGCCTGGGTAATGTGGACTGAAGCTTTGTATTTCTCCATAGTAATTAACCAAATTATCAAACTGAAGACTAATTCTTCCTTATCATTCATATTTCCTTCTTGAATTTTTTTCCCCTGTGGTTTCAACCACACTCCTCTGTCCTGATTTCCATCTTACGTCTCTGAACACTTTTCTTATTCTCTCTTCTGACCCTTAAGTTACAATGTTCTGCTTCTCTTCTTGCTCTTCTCTTGAGTGAGCTCTATCCAGTTTCATGGTTTTTCATTTCGTATGAATTTGGGTAAAATTGTACAAAATGGGAACTTTATCTTTCATAATCATGCATCATTTTGTTTTGAACCCCTGTTCTTGCTGATAACAGAAAATGGGGGGGTATAGGCACTAACACTTATATCAGCTGTTTTGGTCTAAAAGTTTCTCTCCCATTTCAAGGGCTCTTGTCTCCATCTCCATCTCCCAAGATGGCAGCTGGATACAGGAGGAAGCATAGCCATCTTCACTCCAATGGGAGAGGGTTCTGTGTGTGGCCTCCTTCTTTTGGCCTCTGTTGACTTCAGATGAGGTGAACCTATCCCTGTGGCTTTGGGGGACCTACTGTGGCATCCCTGGTTTGAGCTGTCTTCTCTGTGCTCCCTCCATGCAATGATAACCTGGTGGACTCACCAGCGAACACTATATCCATTTTCTACATTCCCACTGTGACATGTGGGAGCTTCAGATTCCCACCTACGCCACATAGTCCATGGGGAACTAACTGGGAGTGGGGGCACAATATCAGCCCTACCTTATCCATTCAACAACTATTTGAGTACCTATTAGGCGTCAGGTACTATTCTAGGTTCAGGGGATACCACAGTGAACACAGCGTGTCTACCCTCATGGGCCTTATATTAAATGCCCATATTAGCTCTACTATATAGTGGCATGATGGTCATGAAGCTTCTCTGAAACTTACAGTCTTTTTTGGCTGAACCTGAATTGTTCCCTCAAACCCTCTGCTCTGCTCCACTCACAAGATTCACCTCTGCTGGATAGGATGTAAGGTGGAAGAACAAAGATGCTTGAACTTGCCTTCTTATCTTCTATCCTTCTCTCTGGCTCCTTCTTTGAACTTCAGAAAGACTCCCCAGTTCCCCATCCCCATGCTAGAAACTGCCCTTCTACCACATCCTCCTCTTTCCTAGGTGTTCTTCATTCAGGACTTTCCTTGGGTTTATAAGCCCCAGCCTCCAGGCCTGGGCTCAACACTATAAGCGTTCTTGGAGGAAACGGACACAATATTTTCTAAGAAGGCAAAATACACTGGGATGTGTTTTACAACACATCCATCTTCTGACGACCTCCAAAACTATGTGTCTGATCACAGCCTTTCCTGCTTGACAGACCTAAATTTTGAGCTGGACATTTACCCATGTGTCTAATAGGTACCTCATGCTCAGCAAGTCCTACAGTGAATGGAGTCTCTTTCCTTAACCCAGTCATGTTCTACACCTCAATCACCTTTTTTTTTTAACTTTTTTTTTTTTTAAAAAAGATTTTATTTATTTATTTGACAGAGAGAGACACAGCGAGAGAGGGAACACAAGCAGGGGGAGTGGGAGAGAGAGAGAAGCAGGCCTCCTACCGAGCAGAGAGCCTGATGTGGGGCTCGATCCCAGGACCCTGGGATCATGACCTGAGCCGAAGGCAGACGCTTAACGACTGAGCCATCCAGGCGCCCCTACACCTCATCACCTTAAATGAAACCTGGACATCTTCAATTCATTCTTCCTCAAATCCTACATCCATTTCATTAGTAATCTTTTACCAATTCTATTTTTGTAATGTCTGACAAATCCATCTTAACCTTCCCGTTCTCATTCTCATTATCTCACATTGGGTCATTGCAATAGCCAACTTTCTTGCCTCTCTAGTCTCCTCCTCAGCCTTAGCAGTGATTCAGTGTACCACCTCTGCACTGTCTACAAGGTCCTCAGAAATTGCATGTGTTTGGAGGGAGAGCCATTTTGTTTATCACAATGACGTTGTGGCACTTAAGGGGAGGCAGCCAGGGCTGCTAATATTATACCGTATACAGAACAGTCCTACAAAAAATGTATAAAACAGAACCAATAGAAGATACATATGAAGAAATTTATTGGAAGGAATTATCTTACACAATTATGGGGACTGGCTAGGTAAGTCCAAAATCCATAGGGTAGGCTGGCAGGAAAGGCAGGTTAAAACTCTTGGACATGGCCTGAACCTGCTGTCCACAGATGGAGTTTCTTTTTCATTTCAAAGAAACCTCAGCTTTAAAGACCTTCCAAAGGATCGAATCCATTCCACTCAGGTTATCTAAAGTCAGCTCCCTCCCTTAACCATCCTCTATGTGCCTACCAAGATGATCTTTCAAAAATTACATCTGATCTTGATAAATTATCTCACGCTTAAGATGATGAGGTACTCTAAGCTTTTGGTGAATTACAAAAAGAGAGATTTCTGTGATAGTCTCATGTCAAACTACTGAAATACAGCTCACATAATTATTATCCTAAATTCCATCTACCTTGGGGGTAGTGGAAGCAGCTAGTAGAGCACTTGTCAGCAAGGATTATTTTCTAAATCCACAAGCCCTTTATAATTTCACTTAAAGATATGGAATTCTTGTAGTTTTCTGATACAATCTATATATGTTCTTGGCAAACTTTATTGACAGGCATTTGATATTTATCCTAAATTCTCAAATATCTTTAAAGTGGACCACTTAGGAACTGAGCAAATATGCAAGTACCTGATACTCATTTTCTTAGTGGAAATTTAAAAAACTGTTGTCCTATTTATTTATCTGAGTTATTTTATTTTTATTATATCATATGTCATTTACAATTGCTGATCATGCCACTAAACGCGTGTGTCTGCAGTCCTCTGCTAAGAGATTAAATTAAGCCATGTAGAAAATGATGCATTTTAAAAGACCATTATTTTTGTGAACATCTTCGCTTTTATTGTCTGGTTAATTGTTGACTGAATTTCCCCCACGGCTGTGAAAATGCAACAAATAATGATGCAGTGAAAGAAGTATCAGGAAAAATCATGACTTGTTTTGGCAAAGTTCTATACTTATTATGGTTTAAGAAAATAAAGCAATGCCTTTTAGGCTCCCACACAAATGTATACACAATTCTCACATCCACACCATAACTGCCCCCTTGTTTATGGAGATAGAATTTGCATACAGTCAGATGTACAAATTTTAATTACTTAGTTTAATAACTTTTGACACATGGTTAACTTGCACCCCAAACCAGATTCGGAACATTTCTGTCACCTCAGAAATTTCCCTTTTGCCCCTTCCCATACAGTTCCCTGCCCATGGACAGACCATTATGATTTCTGACACTATGGATTACTTTAGCCTGTTGACTTCATATAAATCACAAATAATGTGTACTCCTTAGCGTCTGCCTTTGTTCACGTGACCTAATATCAGTGAGATTCATCCATGATGTTGTGTATAACAGTTATTTGTTTATAATGTTCAATAATATTAAGTTTATGAGTACATCATAATTTATTCTCCTTTTGATGAATACTGTGTTGTTTGCAGATTTGGGGTTTTATATTAAGACTGCTATCGATTTTCTTACATAAGTCTTCTTGTGCAGATACTTTCATTTCTCTTAGACAAATACCTAGGAGTAGAATTTCAGAGTCATAAGGTAGTTGTATGTTTAATTCTAAAAGGAAACTACCAAGCAGTTCTCCAAAATTGTACTGGTTAGCATTTTTAGGAGCAATGTATGAGAGCTGCTCAATTGTTCCATATTCTTGTAAACATTTGGTATTATCAGTTTTTTAGATTTTAACCTTTGTAGTGGGCAGAGAAAGGTATCTCTTTGTGGTTTTTGTTTGCGTTTTCCTGATCATCATGGTTGTTGAGCACTTTTACACGCGCATATTGATCATTTCTATATCTGTGTGTGTGTGTGTGTGTGTGTGTGTGTGTGTGAACTATATATTCAAATCTTTGGCCATTATTTTATTAAATTATTTGTCTGTTTTTGTTGATTTTAGGAGTTCTTTATGTAGTTCATGTATGACTCTGTTGGCAAATATAGGTATTGCAAACTTTTTTTCCTAGCCTATGAGTTGACTGTTTTTTTGATGAGTAAAGTTTTGTTAAATTTTAATTTTGTTGCAGTCCAATTTACTTATTTAGTTTTTTGTTGTTGTTAATGCTTTTTGTATCCTGCTAAAGAAATCATGGCCAATCCCAAGGCTGCAAAAATTGGATTTTTTTATTTTTGTAAATTCCTTCTTGTGATAGATTTTATGTTTAAGTCTGCGATCCATTTTGATTTAATTTCATGCATAGAATAATGAAAAGATTGAAATTTGTGGGTTTTTTTCCATATGGGTACCCAGTTTTTCCAGCATCGTTTCTTAAAATATCTAATGTTTGCTCACTGATTTTACCATAGGTCTTTGTTGGAAATCATTTGACACTACATATGTAGATTTATTTCTGAACTCTGTTCTGTTGCATTGATCTGCATATCTAAGGCCATTATTACGCTGTCTTGATTGTTGTAGCTTTTTAATAAGTCTTGAAATCAGGTTGTACAAGTGCTCCAATTTCATTCTTTGTCAAGTTTGATTTGACCATTCTAGATCTGTTATATTTACTTATTAATTTTAGAGTCAGTTTGTCAGTTTCTTTGAAAAATAATGCTATTTTTATTTCTACCCTTCTTTATAATATGGAGAAGAGTTTTGCAATACTTTGAAAAATCAGTCTTTTATTTCACTTATTCAACAAGATTCATCTAGTCTCTTCTGGTGACTAGTCTGTGTTTTAACAGTAAAGAGAAGAACTCCATCTTCAGAGTGGAGGAAGACAAATTATAAGTGAATTAATATACACTTAAGTACCATGGACAAAAATATAAAGGCAAAGTAATAGTGATTGGTAGATGTGGAAAGGCAGGCTGTTTTAAATAGGGATGTCATGGAAAGCCAGTATAGCTGCATGACATTTGAGTAGAAACCTGAATATGTTGAAAGGGTGAGCTATGCAAATATCTGGGGGCATAACATTGATGGGAGAGGGAAGAGCAAGTCCAAGTATTCGGAGGTGGGAACATGCCTGACAGATTTAAGAGGCAAGCAAGGAGGCCTGGGTGGCTGGAGTACGGTGAAGCAGGGGAAGGGAGAAGGAGATGAGGATGCTGTGGTCCATGGTATAGACTTGAGGGATGTACATTTTGAGCAAAGGGCCGACATAACGTTTTAAAGTTTTACAACTGGCTGCTGTGTATGAATCGACTGCTAAGAGCCAAGAATGGAAATGGGAAGAGGGATAAAAGATGATGATTCTTTGCCTTGGTTTTTAATTCTTTGTTTACTGGTACTTAATAAGTTTGGTATTTTGATGTCATGTACTAAGTGTGTGGTTTGACAAGAACTAGACCTTCCCTTATGTAACTCTGTATTTAAAAGAAAACAGTAAGTGTGGTTCTAATTTGTGGGGTTTCTTATCTTGATGCCACCCAATGTCTATTTCCATACTGTTTCATACCTTGAGTAGTGCTGCACTGCGATCGCATGTCTTGTTTTTGAGCAATCCAAATTCAAATACCTTAAAACTTGACCACTTAAAGATTCTCTGTGCATGGTTTCTTCTATATGTTAAATGATTCTTCTATATGTTACCTGTTTCTGGCCTCCTTTGAAATGCTTTCAGAAGTATTCACCCATACACATTCAGTTCTTTTCCTTTGAAAGTATGTAGTTTTGAAACAAAATGGTGGCCAGTGAGTTGATGTAGAACATATCTTCTGTATTTTTAATAAGGGATACCTTCAGATTATGACACTGTTCTTCTCCTCATCTTTATTAGTGTTATTTCTTCTAGAAAACCTGTCTTTGAATTAGGAATAATAGAGTACCTGTTGCAGATACTAGAATATTTAGGGAGTGGTAGAGAAACATTAGCAAGCGTGGTAAATTTGGTAGTGGAATTTTAGGTTGAATTGTAATAATTAATTCATCCTCTAATTTACTTATTTTAGTGACAGTTCATTAGTATGTTCTTATGTTTTTAAGATGTTCTAATTAAGAGAGTATCATGATAATAGTGGGATCATAGTTATATGCATTTAATTATATTAAAGCAAAATATTTAGCTTTGTGTGAATATTGTTAAGAAGTCAAATAAGAAAAATATTTAGTATCCAAACTTGAAGAGAACATTTCCTTCATTATATATTTGTAAATTTAGTTATTTCCAGCACCTCTCACACCAATTTTTCTGGTTTCATTTGAACATATTGCTCTTCTACTTGATATGCAGACCACAGGGATAAGGAAATGCTTCAGGATTTCATGAACAAAATAGACAGTGGTATCAACCAAACAGCTTTGAAGCTAAAAGATCCCCAGCTACCACAGTAAGAGACCAGGCTCTACCCATGCTCCTGAGGCCCACCTCTCTACAGTGACAGAACCCAGAGTGAGGTCTTAGACAAGAAGGAGCCTCTAGCTGCACCTGCTGCACAGGTCAGACCACTCAGCTATGGCCCGGGTCAATGTGACCCCTTCAGCCTTCTTGGTCACACTGGCTGATTTCCTTTTTTAAGATTTATTTATTTATTTATTTTAGAGAGAATGAGAGAGAGAGAGAGAGAGAGCCTGCACATGCCAGTGGGGAGAGGGGCTGAGAGAGAAGGAGGGAGAGAGAGAAGCAGACTCCTTGCTGAATGGGGAGCCTGATGTGGGACTGGATCCCAGGACCCTAGACTGTGACCTGAGCCGAAATCAAGAGTTGGAAGCCCAACTGACTGAGGTTCCCCCTGGCTGAATTTTTTTTAATACTTTGAAATTTAATGACTAAATTTTTGCACGATAATATGTAGTCAATGATCTGTTTCGTATTTTGGATTTTCTTTGTGCTATCATCCATGAAAAGCATGGAATGTTGCTTGCCATTAAAAAAAGATCACTTCAGCCAGGTGAAGTGCTGTCAAGCACTGGGGAGCCCTAAATTTATGTAACTAAGGTCACAGTTATTAACTAAACAAATAGAAGAAAGTAGGCAAAGACATAGCTCAAATAGAGTGACTATTTTAGAACAAAAGAAATGGTACATTCTTTATGGTTCTAAGTAAGGCATCTACAGGATATAGTTACTGTTATGCTTTATGTTTATTTCTTGCTTTTTTTTTTCTCTCTCTCTCCTGATAAAACATTCTGGGCAATATAAAAAATTGCACTAGTTTTAATAAAATAGACTCTCTTAATTCTTTCCCTACTGTTGCAGTTAATTTAGGCAATGTCAGTCTGTTACGGTTAGAATTGCTATTCAACTGAAAATGTATTATAATCTGCACACATAAAAAATCACATTATAATGAGCAAAACCAAGCTAAACATAATTGTGTCTATAACAGCACTGTGACAGGAAGTGTCTCCTGTAATGGTGATGATTTCCATATCAGTGATAATTTTATTGTCTGATTTGCATTGTCTTCTTCTTGCTGCCATATTGATGCACAGAATGTGTCTATTCGTTCCTAGGAGATATATAGATGCCAAAAAAAGTATAGTTAACTCCCTCTCCTATTCCTAGAAAAAGCTTAAGTAATTAGAAAGTAAAAAAGATGACAGCAGCCAAATTACATCCCCCAGTGCTGCACAGCACCCCCCACAACACACACACACACACACACACACACACACACACACACACCCAACTCCCTTTAATAAGTTTATGTACTTGCTGGAGGCGACTTTTGAAAATACCTAATGGCCTCAACCCTCAGGCTAAAAACATTTAACCATCTCTGCCTTTGGCCAATGCTTACTGGCTTACAGGGGCATTTTGTTGTTTTTGGGTCAGTCATCTCTAATACAGATGAGTGGAGTTTTATAACCTCTCATAAGAGCAAAGAGAAAAAAGGAAGGGAGACATTCACTCCTACTTATTGGTGTGTCACCAAATAGCCTCTTCAGCTCTTAGAGAAACATCACAATGTAGGATTCTGGATAAACAGGCAAGATAAAAACAAAACAAAGAAGATGTGGTCCATATATACAGTGGAATTTGACTTAGCCATCAGAAAGGATGAATACCCAACTTTTGTATCAACATGGACGGGTCTGGAGGAGATTTTGCTGAGTGAAATAAGTCAAGCAGAGAAAGTCAGTTATCATATGGTTTCACTTACTTGTGGAACATAAGAAATAAAATGGAGGACTCTAGGAGAAGGAAAGGAAAAGTGAATTGGGGTAAATCAGAAGGAGAGAGCAACCATGAGAGACTGTGGACTCTGAGAAGCAAACTGAAGGTTATGGAGGGGAGTGGGGAGAGGGGACGGGTGAGTCTGGTGGTGGGTATTAAGGAAGACATGTATTGAATGGAGCACTGGGTGTGGTGATTGAACAATGAATCTTGGATCACTGAAAAAATAAAATAAAATAAAATAATAAAATAAAATAGAAAATAAATGATGATGCTTAAAAAATTAAAACAAACAAACAAAAGAACCTGGAAGCAACAAAACCTACTCACCATATAGGGGATTCACCTGCTTTCCTGGCCCTTTTCTCCCTTCTATCTCAATACAGCAACTAGTTATTAAGCAGTTGCTATGTACAAAACATTATGCAAGGCATGGAGGGGTCCAAAAGGGACTAAAATAGCCCCCAGTTGTTCAAGGGGAGAGTTGGTAATAAGTTGGGTACTCAAATATTAACAAGAAAAAACTCTGGAAATCACATTTGGGATAATGTGTCTATAGTGGCATATCGTTTATATCAAGTTCAAGAACTATGTAGATTTTTTTTGAAGCAAAAACTGCTGCAAGAGCTTATAGAAACAGAGGGTTTTTTTTAAAAACTAAAGCAACTGTACATTCTACATGGCTATATCATATATTCCATGCTTACAGAGTTTGTAAAAGCATCTCTCTCAGAATGTGAATTCCCCTTTGTCAGAAGCTAAGCACGCACCCAATTATTTATGGATGCAATTTTAGTGATTGCAAATGACTTCATCTGTAGCCCAACTGGGTCTTGAGTATTAGTTGCAAGTCAAAGGTCCTCAAGTCTGGAATGCCTCTGTCAGGACCCACAGTTTCTCCTCACTCTTCATTTGTTCAAAGAAAAATGTCTTACCCGTGGCTGTTCTATAAAGAAACAAAGCCTTTGCTCCATTTTTGCCGCTTTTAGAGATATATGGATTCTGGCTTCTAATTGCATCAGTGCAATAAAGAGTTTTGTCAACCCTGAAGTGATCTCTCTCTCTCTTTTTTAAAACGTTGATAGCTTTGACACATCTTGAGTGTATAGTCCCTACAAGGTTGTAAATCTAATTATGGCCTTTAAATAGGGCAGTGGTTAATTAATTTTGAATAAAAAAGTCATAGGAGGAGAAAACCCTACATTTATTTCTATGTGCATTTCCGACTTCAGTTGAGGATGTTGGAAGAAGAAGGATCTGTGGATTGGGACAAAAAAAGGAGGAAGGCATAGAGGGAGTTGAGTGAGTTTGGCAGGAAAGTTTTAGGCCTCAGAAGGAGCCTCCTAGATTTGGTGTCAGGGGCTGAGCTTGGACAGAGGTGAGGCCAGCTTTGGAGCCCCTCATGAGCCCTAAGCACGGGAAGGTTTCAGAGAAGCACATATTCAGCAATGCCAAAGGGTGTCTGAACCATTTTCCATTTTGGGTCTAAGGTCGCAGACCAGAGTAGACCCAAAAGGCAGGCATGAACAATGCTGAGTCATGAAAGTAGGAAGACGTTGGATGAAGGACTAGCCAAAGAAAATTAAAATGCTTCTTCAACTTCATGTTAGCTTCAACAGAATGAGAACTATCTCCAAGCATCTCAGTGAAGGCTTGAGGAAAGAAAAATGAAAAAATTCTCAGGAAACAGAGATAACAAGCAGAAATTGATTGGGCAGTTTGCATGGCACAACATGTCTTTGATATTCTTTTCATTTTTTGTCTTGTTTAGTGAATGGAAACATATGAAAGCTTTCAGAGACTGACTTCTAGCTCCAGTCACTCATAACGTCTTAGATTTTCCACACCTTCAAGTCCATCACTATGGAGTTTTTAGGAACCTGCCCCTGGTAGCTGTGGGTGTCACTTTCATTTTGGAAAAAAGTATCTCAAAACAAAACAAAAAACCACAGACCTGTCTCTCGAGCAAGCATCGGTCATCATTGGAGCCTCTGCCCCAGCTCTTCATCTTTCAGGGGACCTCACCTCTCTCCCTCCACGGCCTTGCTGTGTCTGCTACTAAGTTCCCTGAGATTTGAAGAAACGAAGCCCTACTTACCCATCGTGGTGCTGAGATTTGATAGCGTTTTTTATTTATTATTATTAATATTGAATTATAGTTGACATACAATGTTCCATTAGTTTCAGGTGTACAACATGGTGATTCCATAATTCTATACCTTATGCTCTGCTCACCACAAGTGTAGCTACCATCTGTCATGATACAATGCTATTATAATACCATTGGCTATGCTTCTTATACTGTACCTTTTATCCCCGTGACTTATTTAGAGAGCAAATAGTATTAATTATTATTATTATTATTATTATTATTATTATTTTGTTTTTAGAGAGAAAGAGTGGGGTCGGGGGAAAGGAAGAGAGAAAAATCTTAAGCAGGTTCCACGCCCACCATTAGAGCCCACTGTGGGGCCTGATCCCACAACCCTGAGATCATGACCTGAGCAGAAATAAAGTGTCGGACGCTCAACCAGCTGAGTCACCCAGGTGCCCCAGAGACAACTTAAATGACAACTTAAAGGAGAGTAATTTCAGCTTAATTGGTACATATCTTTTCCTTAGTGCCGCAGTTTCTTCTGCCAGACTGTACAGACCTCTGTCACTGGGCATCTTGGCACATCCATTCTTGTTTGTCCAGCAGTGCAGATACACTTTCTTTGTAGTCCTGAACTGAATGAGCTCAACTGCCAATGTGTGGCTAGAACTGTTACTGGTACTTGAGCACAAATATTTATAATAATGTAGCCAGCATTTTCATATCCGTGTCAACAAGCTTTGGGTCCTGCAGAAGGAAGGAAGAAAAGGCTACTCTAAGCTGGATCTCTCTTGCAGGAGACCTTCGAGAAGGCGAGCCTGAGTAGCAGCAGCAGTGGAGCCGCCAGCCTGAAAAGCGAACTTTCAGAGAGCGCAGACCTGCCCCCGGAGGGCTTCCAGGCCCCTGGCGGTAAGGATGAAGACAGGGCCTGTGATGAAGTTCTGTCAGAGGAGAACTTCAACTTGGAAAATATTGATAAAGGTATTTCTAGTGAAACAGGGACAGCACGCATGCACTCTTGACTTTGGTCTCTTTCGAGGCTCATTTGCTCTTTGTTTTATTCTGTTACTCTTTAATTCACATGCAGATATATACTCAGAGCTAGATGATGAACTAGACATTTCAGACAACTCCAGCAGCTCCAGTTCAAGCCCTTTAAAAGAATCTACATTCAGTAAGTTTTCTTTGCTGGCCTGCGGGGTTTTGGTAGGTCATGGTTTGGGAATCGCTCCTGGGAGTTGAGTAAACGCCATCATATACATAAGGCGGAAGTTTGTTGTCCAGGTGCAGTGCTAATTAGGACAGGTTGGTCTAGCCCTCTGACGGGCCCAGGGGCCAGCCGGCGCTGCAATCTTCGTTGCCTCAGCTGTCAGATGAATAGTTTCATTATTTCTACCCCCCACACCCAGATTCTAACTGGAGAGTGGAGATAACTAATTTGGAGACACACTAAATAACCACAGGAATAATGGAAGTGACTTCTTCTGACTCTGTTCTTTAGGGGTTAGAGACCTGGAGAAGACATTAGTCCTGGGGTAGACTAAGTTTTGTACAATTTTATTTCCATCATATAAGTGATATATTATACTTCAAGCACTAACGTAAAATAAATATTTTAATTGTTTAGTACTATGAAAAAATAGAATATATTAATTCAGTCCGTACATTATTTTTGATTCTTAATTTAAAACAGGGAAGTAAATAGTCTGGGGTATGAGGTATAGAAAAGAAAAGAAAAAATATATTTGGATAAAATGGAAAAGTTATAAGGGAAGATAGAATTCAATTCATTCAACAAATCTGCAACTGAAAGAAAAGAGAGGTTAAAACAGAATATGAAGAAAGAATAATTCCTCTAAAAGAGTAGGTTGAAGGCATATTAATTAGGATAAGTAGAAATACTCTAAAATAAAGTTAGTGTAAACAATTTCCTCTCATTAATGGGCTATACAATGAAAATCTCATAAAAGAAGGTTTAAAATAGTCTCCCCAATGACTGAAGTAAAACCCTAAAGAGTTGCTTCATTTTTTGTTCCTTTCCAAACTTAATTGTCCCTAAAATAGTGATTAGATGTTCCATATTTTCTGGGATGATCTCAGTTTCTGTCATTGATCTATTTTCCCATAAATTCCTGTCCTGATTGGTGATTAGGAAAACATGAAAGTTATACAGGAAAAATATTCGTGCATATGTAGCAAATTCTAGAAGCAGTTAATTACTGGCTGTTTTGAGATGAATTCAGCTTTGTACGTTCTGGGTAACAATAGTGGGGATGGTCAGTGGGGAAGAGAGGAAGAAAAAGTTGGACCCTTAAAGTTGCATGTGGTAACTTATAGTTATCTTGTCAAGGGCTTTAGGATAATTATGAGATAGATATTTTATTGTATCTTGTTAGCTATTAATAACAGAGCTTCCTTGTTTAGTTTCCTTTGGAATAAGGACCTTAAACAATCCTGTCAAGTAAACAGTAATTTGAAGCATAATATTTTAACTGATACTTTTATAAATGAAGACCATCTTTAGAGTACGTAAAACTGCTCATATAATAGAATGCAGCTTTTTAAAAAAATTAATAGATAGATAAATAAAAGATTTGCACAGGGAAAATGTAAAGATATTTTTATGTTCTTGTTTCAGGCATTTTAAAGAGAAGTTTTAGTGCCTCAGGAGGAGAAAGACAATCCCAAACAAGGTGTGTACACATTGAGCTCCCAGAACTCTGCAGAGCTATTATTGGTGGCTAAACTAAAACCTGGTAGCCAGAAGTCACCATGGACAGGTGGTAGTAGAGGCTGATAGAGCCCACCCTCCCAGCACGGATTACAGTTTACCAAGAGCATACTGGAAAGAGTACTAAGCTTGGACCTGGGTTTAATCTACCTTTGTGATCATCAGCTAAGCCATTAGCCTCTTGGAGCTCAGGGCTGGACCAGAGAAGTAGGTAGTTATGCTTTATGAGACCATTTGGAGCTCTGGCTCCTTATATCTTGTTTTTCCACATCCTGAGGGTATAGGGCTCATCCTCATGGCAGATGTGGCAAACATGGCCCCCATCACCTCCACATTGCTGCCCGCAGGAAGGGGAAGGGGCACGTCTCCACAACTCAGGAGACACGACTCAGGCATTGTGTTCATCCCTTCTGCTCACATACCATTGGCCAGAACTTAATCATATGAACACATCTAGCTGTAAGAGAGGATGAATGTGTTTGGGGGATTCTGTTTTAAAAGGAAAAAGAAACTTATCTTAGGACAACCAGCAATTTCTGCAACGGTTATCTCTTGGACAAAAGACTAAAATGAAACTTCTAGGTCTGGCCTTTTGTAAGTCCCTGGTGGCCTTTGTGAGGGCAGTTTCCATGGCACTGGGTGAGGCTGGCAGGATTGGAAGCCCAATCACGGTCCTTTTTGAAGTTACAGAAGCAGGGATGAGAGAGAAGCCACCAGTGAGCCGGGCAGTTAGCTGGCGGGGGATGTTTGATGGAAAAGGGCCTTCTTAGAATCAGGATGACTGTAGGCTGGCTGGGACTCAGGAGAGGCAGCCAGTGGAGAGAAGCGATAAAGAGGGAAAGGAATTGCTGGAATATAGGCACAAAGTAGCTGGAGCCCAGAGAGCAGGTCTGGGAAAGAGGAAGGGGCAGCCCTTTTTGTGTGTCTGAAGAAAGGGAGGCAAAGATAAAATTAAGTTAGACAAGCAAAGAAGAGGGCTAGAAAAGATCATACTTGGTGGTTTCTGGTCATTTGATGAAGTTCACTGCTGTGAGGATCGTCTAGAGTTAAGGAGGGTGGTCAATGAGGAAGAACCGATATAAAAATGGGCAGACTCCTGAGCGGAGACAGCTCTGAAGTGAAGGTAACTGGCTGAGGCTGGGTTGCTGTGGGTGACCTTGGTTGGGGTGGGGGGTGGTGGCTGCACACCACGGGACAAAAGGCTAAGTCTATGCTGTGCTTTAGCAGTTGGGCTTTCTGGACCCGGCAAGGAAACATGACTCTGGTTGACTTGTGCAACAGGGAGGTTTATTTGAATGCTTTGGTGGGTTCACATAAAGAGGAGCCCAGAGAATCAAACTTAGGAAGGAATAAAAGTCAGGCAAGCCCCTGCAATCTGTGGCAGAGGCACAGGCTCAGAACAGCCCTGGTTCTGGGAGGAAGGAGCTCCTCCTGGTCTGTTTGTTCCATCCATGTGTCACCTTTCTCAGGATCCGGTGTCTGCGTGAGAGAGTCAGGGGAGCCTGGGTTGAAGTAGGACTCTATTCACTGCTGTAGGGAGGGCTGAGCTCCTGGATCGATAGCCCCTCCAAGTCCATTAGGGGTCTTGTCCATTAGGGGAGCAGGTTCTAGGTGCTGGGCAGCCAGAATGAACTCCTGTCTGCTTCTGGGCTCAAGGGTGCTGCTGGGAAGATGAATTTCAGAATGAAGAACCTGTCTAGCAAAATCCTGAGGGGTTCAGTTAGGTGGCAAAGGAGGGTTCCCATAGAAAATCATTTTTGTTTAGTCAAAGATACTATACCACTGATTACTGATTTTTTTCCACATAAGGCTCAGGAATGGTTAGCATGAAACTTTTCAGTTTCCTAACTCATTTCTAGTATTGCTAGTAACAAAACCCCAAGGAAACTGATCCAAGTGCCTAAAATACCAGAAGCGTCGTTGAGGGAAGCCTACACATTTTTTAGTGGGCTAGTGTGCAGAGGAGTGGTGGTTAGAAGTAACGGAGAGGGCAGGGGAAAGAAAAAACAGTCCCAAACCCCAAGGAGAAGGGAGAACCAGAACAGGGGATCTAGAGGACTTGGGACTTGAATGATTAGGTCCCTCAAGGAATTTCCCCAGCCTGCAGTTCCCACCCATCGCCTACCTTCTGGCATCTTGTCCTTAAGTCACCACCTCTGCTCCCACTTTCCACAGACATGGAAGCCACATGCAGGAGCCTGGAGCCGTGGGAGCTCTTTCTCTTTCGGCCCAGCAAAGGAGGAGACAGGGTTGGGAGACATGGCTATGGAGCTGGGGGTCTGAACACCTGGTACCATGGAGTCAGCTTGTCCTCCTCAATTCTGGCATCAGAGCTTCTGTCTTAACAACATCATGAGTTCAATAGACTTTTGTGAGCTGATCTGGAAATCTATCCAACTGCTTGGAACAATGTTTGCATAGGGGAACATGTCCACATGTTCTCCTGCAAAATACTTAGGAAGTGCCCTCTAGAATCTAGCCAATTCCCAATTTTGTGATCATTTATATTTCTAAGTACATGATCAAAAGGCTTTTTTTCCATTATTGGATACTTTATTCAGTTATATGAAGTTGCTTAAATGTATAGAAGAAATGCAAAACAAGTATTTTGTGCAAAAATACATTATGATATATGGGTTTTACTCCCCAGTTAAAAGAATTTTATATTAAAATGGAAATTTCCAATCAGATAAATTTAGGCATCTTGAAATTGTTAAATAATTCTGGTCTTTTTTTTTCTGAAAGGACTCATGGAAAATTGTGTTATTTGTAAGAATTCAGTTGAAGTCCAACCCTTAAAAAACAAAAGACACATATGTACTACATATTGTAGAGTTTGAGATGGTTTTTAAAAGCTAGTTATTATCTAAACATTTTATAGGAATTGGGTAAACCAGAATCAACAGAAAGGAGAAGTTCAATCTGAAGCTAATTGAAAAAGGGGATATTACAGAGTGTAATTACATTAACCCCTTTAAATTGTGGCTAATGACCAAGTCAACAGGTGAAAAATGGGAAATGACCCAAATGTTGAGGTTGATGGATCAGAAGGTGCATAGGGGAATAAGACTGGAGCTAAAATCATATTTGAAAGCTGTGCTGTGTGTGGTAGAGTGTGACATGCCATCAGGGAACACAGTTTGGTTTAAGACAAGATCTCTTCCCTCAAGGAACTCAGAGTGTAACAGGGAGACAAGGGCAGACTTCAGAAGAGAAGAAATGACAAAAGACAGCCTATGTTTCATGCCAAATGAGAGGAGAGAAGATTAATGACTTTTGACTTCCTTCCAAGCAATCCCCAGAGCTTCTTTAAATTAAAAAGAGACAACTCTAAAATGTACTTATGATTCTTTAAATTAAAAGACATTAAATAAATCTGAAGTTATTTGCAATCTAACTTGTTTAGGATTTTTCTGGGTTTCTTGGTTTATACTAATGTGAAATGTGAAGCCATCCTGCAGAATATTTAGAAGCTAAATGAGAAGTTAGTATCTAAAAGAAGATAGCCATGCTGCGTACTAGAAATTATTTAGAAGCTAAATGAGATGTTAGGATCTAAAAGAAAATAACAAAGCGACGTAATAGAAAATATTTAGATGCGAAATGAGAAGTTAGAATCTAAAACAAGATACCAAAGTTACAAAATAGAATAAAAATAAATAGAAAATCAAGCCTGTAGAGATTTGTGGCTCTTCTTTGCCACATGTGAAATGGTAGACCAGTTACAATGAGACCCAGAGCAGCTCTCCTTCTTGGGAGCCTTATTGGTTCTTTAAACAAGAGAATTGGTCTCATTGAGAAAAAGCCACAGGTAAGTGGATATTTGTCTTCAGCATATCTACTAGAGCTTAGAATTCAAACTTGGTCCTGGCTAACTAGTTCAAAGAGAATACTTAAGCATAAATTTTGAACTTTTGTCAACACAGATATCAGGGCTCAGATTTAAGCCAATTATCTGCTGAAGAACCAACGTACCTCCCTAATAAATCAGCATAGACTTGCAAATGGAACTAGGAAGGGCATCTTCTGCCCTCCTTAGAGAGATACTGGTATCAAGGCTGGTGAGAGGAAACATTACATTAGAACTGGAAGGCAACCTGGTGATCCAGGTCATCACCAGATGATTAAATGCTTTTCGGGACTATAATTCATCACAAGACCAAGAGAGAACTAGTTTTCAACTCTCAGAAGTTATATGTTCTGCCTATGAACTACTTAGCAGAAATGACATGAAGTCAACCAATAATTCTTTTGGGTTCCTTTCCTTGCCAAACTTCTCCCTAGATCTCAAGCCTCCATCCTTGAATCACAAAAGTCCTAGAAGCCAAACTGAAAACAGAGGTGCCGTATCAGTAGAGGGAACTGAGAGTTCCCTCAGGTCTGGAGCTGTAGCCATTCACGAAGCAGAGATGAATCTCCAGATCTCCATTCCCAAATCTCCAGACATGAAATCTCCCCCATCAGGATGCCATCCATATAGCAGCCATTCCCAGTACTCTCCTGACCCCCCAGAAAATCTGGAGATGTCAGTGTAGCACTTTTTATACTATAGCAGTAGACCATGGGGAGCTTCTAGTTGACCTACATTTCCTAACAATAAGCAGGTCATTCATACTGTATGTATATTCACTTAGTATAATTTGATTTTAGGCTTTTGGCTTACTAGAATAGACAGTTGATTTCACATCTTCGTTCTTTGCATGTTATTAGAGAGTCATTAGCAGGAACATCACCTGGGATACTCTTACAGATGTTTATCAATCTGAATGTCACCAAGTAACTGCTTTAGTTGCAATAGACTCATTCTACTAAGGGCTAATAGTTAGCTCTCCTGAAGATGTAGAACCATGAGATAATTAGAACTAACTAACTAACAGTAAGTTCCAGCTAGTAAATAACGAAAGGCAGACAAAAATGAACTTAATGGTATATTTTTTATATATTGCTTTTAAAGGATGCACACAGGTCCTGTGACGGTCTAGTTGAACAACTTTTCTTAAAGGAGAATGTAAGAAGTTTCTTTTAACAATTTCAAAGAGGTATAATTCACACAAAATAAACTGCACATATTTAGAATGTGCAATTTGATAAGTTGAATATGTATAGCCTTGTGAAATAACAATTAAGATGGTGAACATATCCACCTACAAGTGTTCTCATGTCCATTTTTACCTTCCCTTATGCTCCTCACTCCCCCACCCCAGGCAATCATTAATCTGCTTTTTGCACTCTAGATTAGTCAGCATTTTAGAATTTCATCTAAATAGAATTATACAGTACATACTTTTATTTGTCTGGCTTCTTTTAGGCAGCATGATTATTTGGAGATCTGTCCATGTTGTTTTCATAGTGTATCAATAGTTCATTCCTTTTTATTGTGAAGTAGTAGTCCATTGTATGGATTTATTATGATTTCTTTGCTATTCATCTGTTAATGGGCATTAGAGTTCCAATAGTTGGTTATTACAGATAAAGCTGTGATGAACATTTGTGTTTTTGTATGGATACATACTTTTTAAAGACCTCGGTTGTGGAGCCTGTGTGGCTCAGTGGGTTAAGCATCCGATTCTTGATTTTGGCGCAGGTCATGATCTCAGGGTCCTGAGGTAGAGCCCTGCGTCTGGTTCCATGCTCAGTGTGGAGTTTGCTTGAGATTCTTTCTCTCCCTCTCCCACTTCCCCTCCCACTCATGTTCTCTCTCTCTCAAATAAATAAAATTTAAAAAACTAAAAATCAATAAAATAATAAAAATCTTGGCTAAATACCTAGAAGTGAAATGACTGGAACATATGGTAGGTGTGTGCTTAACTTTTTTAAATTGCCAAACTGTTTTCTAGAGTGGTTGTACCATTTTTACATTCCCAGTTTTAGAGATTTGAACTCCACATGTACATTGAGAAAGGTTGAAGTGCATGATGGTGTTTGTGGAAATCATCTTTTGTTTTGATGTGTACATCTCTGAAATCGTAAGGAGTAAGAAAGTGGAATTCACTTTTCATAGCCATCTGTCACAAAATATCTCTTTTGAAATAATAATATTAAATAAATATCCTTATTATTACTGTTTATTTGATATTTTGTGAACATTGATGGAGTTAGTCAAGAGCTTGATTAATGTCTGTGCCAAAAACCCCCCAAAATCAATAATTAAGACTTCCTTTGAAATTTCTAACTTCAATCATTTGAAATTTCTAACTTCAATCATCTAAATCTTGCCTCCATTACTACTTGTTAGGAAAGAATTAAGAATGGGTTTGACTTTTATCAGTTTCTAATCTGGATTTTAAGTCTCAGTACATAGGAGATAGATAGTTCTCATCCAATGAACTATAACATTTTATTTCAATTTAAAAATAAATTATCCTGTATAGTGGAACTTGATAATGCACACAGGGTCTTCAACTCTTTAACTATTACACGCACTCAGTCCTGGTAAGCTTTGGCCATTGTATTATGCCTTTCTTACGAACATTCATTCATTCCTTCATTCATTCAATTAATATTTATTATTGCATACTGGCACATACCAGACGATGCCTGGTCCATCTTTGCATTTCCCAGAAAGCAGTGTATTGCACACAGGTGCCAGGCCATAAATACTTGTTAATTAATAGGTGAATGACTGTTTTCTTAGCATATATTCTATACCTCTCATTATAAAAGGACTAAAATCCCACATATTGATGTGAACCTATGAGCCTTTGCCATAACCACAGCTTAAGCTCCCCCCACTTTTTTTAAGATTCTGTTGCTTAGGTAACAAGATTTCTCCATGCCTGCTTGTATCCTGTTGCCAAGGCAACAGGGTATAGTTGGCAGGTTGGTTTGAGACACTGAATGTTTACGGTATTGGAGAAGCCTGTGGCTCGCAACTTCCTTGATAAATCGGGGTATGCATAATTTTATTCAAGAATGTGACCTGACTCTAGTCTTTGAGTCACACATCAGAGACAATTGTGGACATTTGAGACCATCCAGCATCATGTATGTGACTAGAAAGACCTTTGTGTAACCTCAGGACCTGTCAGTCTTACCTCCTTTTGGCAGAAGTCTTGCTTATTTTGACTTGTGGGTATTCTCTACTCCCCCTTTTCATAATCCATATCTAGTTTTACTTAAATCGAATAAATATGGCTTGATCACTACTTGCCAGAATCAACCTAGCCTATCTATCAAGCAGTCTTACAGAAACAATGTATTATCAATAAGACCACTTTATTCCTTTTCTGTGCTAGTTCTAAACTTTTGTGGCTAATTGCTTGTTTGTTTCTAGCTGTTCTTGGATTAGGAGTGGAGAGGCACAGGGGCACCGTTCTCCTTTCCTGTGGTGACATCACCGCTGTTAACATTACATATAGGAGACGGGAGAACTCAACCCCGCATAATGCCGTTTTTTCACACAGTATGAATTTTGCTACCTGAAAGAGACTTCTAAGCAGTAAAGTGTTAGTTAGCTCAGATGTTGTGATTACAGTAGCCTCAGAAGGCATTATCTTAATAGCGTAAGTCAACCCTCTCATTTCATAATATTAAATATTTCCCCTTTTATCAACATCATCTAGAACTAACTACTTTCCACAATTGAATTAAGTTACATAATGCACCTCTCTGGGTCCAGAAATATATTCAGAAGGATTTTACAAGATATAAAATTCTAGAACTCTATCTCCTTCAGGGCCAAGACTCCTCTGACACAGTAATTATCCAAGTAATTTACCTTGTACTTGAAGTCATTCAGTGAAAAGTTGATTTAAAAAATTTCAAAGCTAGGGGCGCCTGGGTGGCTCAGTGGGTTAAAGCCTCTGCCTTCGGCTCAGGTCATGATCTCAGGGTCCTGGGATCGAGCCCCGCTTCGGGCTCTCTGCTCAGCAGGGAGCCTGCTTCCTCCTCTCTCTCTCTCTGCCTGCCTCTCTGCCTACTTGTGATCTCTCTCTCTCTCTCTGTCAAATAAATAAAACCTTAAAAAAAAATTTCAAAGCTAATACCTTCAATCTCCACCTTACCCGTTGCTGGTTTGGAGTGGAAGTTGTAGGCTAACATTCTGATCCAGTGCTTCAGTTTCTGCTTTGGCTTATAAATTCTGGATGAAGTCACCCAGATCTGAAGAGAGTTGGAAGGGATGACCTTTCAGAATCCTTTGAAACCTCTCATTTCTCTGAAATTCGGTTTCATCAGCCTGAAGTCCTATTAGTCAATTCCCATTTCAAAAGTTTCAGAGGACACAAGCATCATTATATTAAGCCTTTCACCAGAAAACATTTCTGGAATGTTCTCTTCTTGTTAAATCATTTTTGTCTGTTTTCCAACTTATACTATCATGGGAAACCATCCTCTGCAGCCATAATGTTCTATTGGACATAAACATTCAATCCAGTTCAGTCTAGAGCAGCCTTCCCTCAGGCTCTTTATAATTTCAATCTTTTGTCCATCTGTGGAACTAACAATTGTATAGTTAAATGTTGTCACTTCTGGCTACAATGAGTCTGTTCTATTTGGAAATTTCAGATGACTAACCTTGCCATCCATAATATAATTTCCAGAGAAATTAACAGTTTTCCTGCCATATCCCTGCAAGCTTGTAAGTTCCAAGACAAAGGACTATTTCTTTTCACCATCCCTTCTGTATTGCCTGGCACAGTTTCTACACTTAGTGGGCCTTAATAAATATTGTTTTAATGAATGTGCAGTGGTTATTTTAAAGATCCCCTAAAGTTCATTAAAGAGGAATTTAGGGTTATATTAAGGAGTAACAAAGTTGGCAGCAACTCGGCATTGTCAGAATAGTCTGTTTCACATACATCCCTAGCCCATTTTTTAATACATAAAAATGTTTGAAATTTTGGATTCTTCAGGACAACTGGAATAGTCATCTACTTAGCTTGGTGTGTGAGTGGTTATCAGCTATCTAAAGTATCTGTAACCTTAGGAATAAAAGATCTCCACAAGTTACATTTTCTTCACCATTTAAGATAGTCAGGCTAAGCAGCTACAGGGCATGACTGTTAGCCTCAGGCATAATATTTATGAAGACAATGATCAAGACCTTCCAAGTAAGAGTCTGGCATGCACTGTTGAATATGAAAGCCACATGTGAATCTTGAGCAGTTGAAATGTAGCTAGTGTGACTGAGGAATGAAATTTTAAATTTCATTTTAATATTCATTTAAACATAAAACAATGTCAAATATCTCATTAGGTTTTATAGTTAGCGCCTGCTGAAATGATAATATTTTAGATAAATTTGGTTAAATAAGATACGTTCTTAAAATTAACATCGCTCTTTTATTTCTACTTTTTAAAAATTTGGTTACCAGAAAATTTAAATTTCTGTTTGTGGTTTGCATTGCATTTCTCTTGCACAGTGCTAGACTTGTCTAGAAGGCCAAGGCACAAGGTTACTCATGCATGCTGTGATATACCATGTATGCAAAGATATAAGGTGCCGAACAGCTGTTCTGCTCCTCAGTTCAGCCCAGAAGCACCCTGCCCATATTTGAATACTACTGAGACTATGCCCCTATTTGAACTTTCTGAGGGCAGGGCTTATCCATTTTCTTTCTTTAAACATGCCCCTTATCCCAGAACTGGGAGAGTTATTAACTGTATAAGGCTGGCAAGTTCCATTGATTTTTCACTGACTTGAGAACTTGGGCTGGAAAAGGGACAGAGAAAATAGTGGTATCGGGAGAGGGCTGGTTTGGTTGGGAGTTAGGAGAAGTGAAAAAGGTTAGGGAAGGAACTTGCAATTGGATGCAAAGACTTTGGTATTATTCTAGTACTCTAGTTGGGCAGTGGGTAAACGAGGGCCAATTTAGTTTTCCTTCATACTTTAGGTATGTGTTGCATTTACATACCAAGAATTCTATGCTTAAAATGAAAATGTTGGGGTAAGAGATTTATTAGCCATGTTTATTTGTATTTAAATCCCTCTCTTCATTCCTACTGAGAAGATACTTATCATGAGCCTTGAATAAAGTAAATGTTCAATATGTTTTTGTTGGACTTAAACTTTGCATTGCATTTTGTTGCATTAAATTTAGTATAGTTCTTATAACTTGTCAGGGCACAGATTTTTCTTATTTCATTCCAAAACAACTATTAAGAAATTGGCTGTAGATATAAGCAGGAAAAACAAGGTTGAAGGTTATTTATGGTTGTCCCTGGTGGTCTCTAAGGCCACCTCCAGGGGGTGGAAGGCACTGAGACCAAAAATGCAAAATGATCAGGAAGTCTAGAATTTCAGAGCAAGGCAAACAAGTGATGTTAATAACACTGGAAACTTAAGGAAAAATGTAATCCTCTTAAATGCAAAAGTCATTTTATTTCATAGGAAGATTTATAATTTCTTTTTTAAGATGACAGGAACAAAGCATAGAAAAATACTACATGTGAAATTTTAAACACTTATATTTTTTACAGACTTATTTTATTTTAAAAAGAGAGAGAGCATGCGTAGAAGTGAAGGGGGAGGGGCAGAGGGAGAGAAAGAATCTACAGCAGACTCCTCACTGAGTACGAAGCCCAACTTGGGGCTCAATCTCATGATCCAGAGTCATGACCTGAGCTGAAATCAAGAGTTGGACGCTTAACTGACTGAGCCAGCCAAGTGCCCCTAAACACCAATTTTTAATGTAACATCATCATTTTGTTTTAAGTATGATAAGAAAATTATCCAAGACACTAAGATGTAGGCTCTTAATTATTCTTAGAGCTTATGAACCACTGTGATGAGACAGAGTTCTTTGATGTGCCAGTAAAATATGAGGTCTGCTATGGGTTCGAATGGGTTTATTCTTCCTCTTTATTAAGCTTTTGAGAGCTTGAGGGAAAGGGAAAGGGATATCTTGAGGGAAAGAGAAAGGAATATCTTGAGGGAAAATAATCTTTTTTAAATTTTTATATTATAAACCACAGTAAGGTATAGGCTTTCACTCAATGTTAGTCAAATCCAAGTCGAATAAGTCTTTCTAACAGCCCCTCATTCTGTTTCAGGGACTTTGCTGGTGGAATAGGATCCAGACCAAGACCAGGTAATTTCGTGTTGGCAGTAACAAATTTGTGCATGCCTCCCTGATATTCAGTGTGATTTATGTTACAGTTTCATATCTTTCCCCCTTTTATTTCTTCAGCTTTGCTGCCTCTTGACCTGCTTCTGAAAGTACCACCCCTCATGCTCAGGGCCCACGTTAAGGAGATAGAGGCCAAGTTAGTGATGGGGTGGCAGTCCCATAGCCTTCCCGCTGTGATTCTTCGCAATCTCAAAGATCATGGTAGTACTTATTAGATCAAGTTGATGTCAAGCACACAATGGGCGAACACAGAATTATAGTTGGGCCTGAAATGTCTGAATGATTCTTGGGAGGTAATTTTAATACAAACAGCAGGAGAATTTCATTTTGCTTGTCCACCATTATTAGTTTGCCAATTTAACAGTATCAAAATGGTTTCTGTGATCACTTATTTGATTGAAATATTATAGGCTATTTCTCTAAAATTTACATTTTTGTTTGGTGGGGATGTTAACCAGTTCAATTACTTGTGCTTCAAATGTATACCTACGAAGAAAAAATAGTAATTGTTTTGCACTCATATTTCTTTTTCTTTTCTTTCTTTTTTTTTTTTTTAAAAAAGAGAGAGAAACAGGGGTGGGAGGAGCAGAGGGAGAGAGGGAATCTTAAGCAGGCTCCACATCTGCTATAGTGCCCAATGTGGGGTTCAGTCTTATAACCCTGAAATCATGACATGAGCCAAAATCAAGAGTTGGATGCTTAACCAATGGAGCCATCCAGGCACCCTACATTCATATTTCTATACACTCTATACCTATATGATATGAGGGAGTAAAGTTTATCTTTATCTCCTTTATTCTGACATAGATTGTCTTTTTTGGTTATTTCTATTTGTATTTGATGAAAACAATGTTATATAACATTGTTTTTCTAATAATTTAAAAATTGTGAATTCTTAAAACATAAAAGTAATGGTTTGGGGAAAAACAGAGTGTGTTAGTTGATGTTTCAAATTTCTATTAAAGAAGACCAAAGTTCAACAGTAATAGTTAAACTGTTAGCTGAAAGTTAACAATTCAGGGAAAATGTATGGTGATTGTGCTTTTAACATATATATGAATATATGCCTCTTTAGTATAAAGTTCTATTTTACTATTTTGGTTAATTTGGAATATTGCTCATTGCTGTTTTCATTTTGGCTTCCTTAATTCACATTCTTTTGTAGAATTAACACCTATGGTGATCATAAGTGATGTGAATTGATTTACTGTAACATTAGTCCATGTCTTCACATTTATTAAATTTACTTTGGAAGAGTTATTGACAGTCTGGGGCCATTTACACCATCAGCATAGATGCAAAAAAAGATGGTTTTGTTATTAAGATGTCCGTAGCTATCATGCTGACCATGCTGTTTGGCATAAGGTAAGTTCATATATAACATAATCATGAAGCTAAAATGGTTGTTGATTGATTTTATAATAGCAAAGGCAGAAAAATGTATTTATGTAAGCAATTCACAGTTCTGCTGTGATTCATAATAGGAATCCCTTTTCCTAAAGGGCGTATTAAATTGGCCCAGTTTAAGACTTATTTTATATCCATGAAATTGGTCAGATCTCTTGACCTGTAAACAAACTAACTGCATTATAGCACAGTTTACATGTAATATATTGTACTTCTGAGACTTAAAATGTGTTAGACCATTCTAAAATATACTGACAGATATTGTAGAATATACCATAGTGTTGTCAGTGAATGCTAAAGTTCACCCACACAGTAGCTCTGTTTCTACTAATATTATAGACACATTAGTGTATATGAGAATATTTGGGTTGGTACCTATAGGTTATTCTAATTTCAAGTAAAAAAAAAACTTGATTTTTCTCCATCATAATGCAAAATTACTTTTCTGCTTCATATAGAAGTCACACTTTTTTTTTTATTATTATTTGCCCCAGGGGTACAGGTCTGTGAATCATCAGGCTTACACATTTCACAGCATTCACCAAAGCACAAACCCTTCCCAATGTCCATCACCCATCCACCCTATCCCTACCCTCCCACCCCCCAGTAACCCTCAGTTTGTTTTGTGAGATTAGGAGTCTCTTATAGTTTGTCTCCTTCCCCATCCCATCTTATTTCATTATTCTTCCCTCCCTACCCCCACAACCCTCCACCCTGCCCCCCAAGTTCCTCATATCCTATGAGAATCATATGATAATTGTCTTTCTCTGATTGGAAGTCACACTTTTTAAAGTGCTGTGGCTAAGTTTGGATGATGATGATGATGATGATGATGATGATGACGATGATGATTATTGCTTTATCAAATCACCAAGAACTGGTACCAGCCCTATCCACTTAGCTTACCTCGTCTGCAAATCATGCTCCATTCCAGTTGTTACCTCCGTTGTCTCTAGCCTAACTAAGAAAGTGAAAGGTGACATTAATAGAGCCCTCCAACGACAGGGAAGTGTGGACCAAAGTGTCATGAGACACTATTGGTCTGGGCAGTTGTAAGTTATATAGTAAATATTTGTTACTCAGAATAGGTAAAGCACTGAAATGTGTGGATGATTAATTTTTTACAAGCAGTCTATATTAATGTATTTTCATTGATTTAACACTTGATTTCGCTTTTTTGGATAGACAGGAACACGCTTGGTTGAAAGGAACATTATGTATAACCAACAGCCACAATCTTATATTGTCTAAATGTTCCAGAAAAAATTGTCAGGGAGGGAAGAATTTTGTCAAAACCTGGGTGTGCTCCCAGGACCGTATCTAGAATGTAAACATCATTTTCCATATGCTCCTGCAGAACAAACTGTGAGAGCTGTAATTTTAGAGTACCAAGTGGCTCTATTATAATATGATTTTGTCTATCTGGTAGTCCTAATGTGAACTTCTAGCTTCATATTGTGGTGATACAAACTCCTGTAGAACAAATAACTATGGAACCATTTCAAGTTAGATCTATTATAGTCTTCCTGTTCTGTCTTTTAATACTAACTAGATTGGGTAAAGAATTTATTTTATACATATGATATATACATATGCAGATACATGCAGTTCTTTGCCAACAGAAATGGAAACTTAAGAATTTCTATTTTGCATGGATGAAAATATTAACACTAATTAACATGGACTGAATGAATGAATGAACATTTTTAACATGTTAAGTATTTTAGCTACATTTCCCTAACTTTAGTCACTGATGGATTACCTAAGTGTACAAATTTGACCATATCTGAGTATCATCTGTACTACTCTTTTCCTAATATAAGGTTTCTTAATTTGATTCACTTTCTCAACTTAAATTTAGTTCAAGGAGAGTTTATATTATTGCTACAAGTGGGAAACCAGTATAGAATCACTTGCCAAAAACAGATGGCAATTGTAAAAATAAATGAAGTGTAAGCAAAAAAATTACTAAATTCTAACTAGGTATTGTTATCTGCTTCTCCTGAGGTCTGTTTTCTTTGTTATGAAGGAAAATTAGTTACCGTTTGAGAAATGGAGATGCTATATTTGTTTTATACTAATCTACTCCTTAATATAATCAATAGAAAATTGGAGAAGTTTTGTATCTATTCTACTTACTATGTAAGATTATGCTGTATTAAGTGCTCCCTGCTTTAGGAGACTCAGTTCTTCAAAAACAATTAGTTGGTTCTGTTGTGTGTCAATCTAAGAACTGGATATTTTGAAAGGGGGGAAGCATGTGGTGTGTTGTGTCTAAAAAGAAACGGGTCTTTCCTCTTGAGGTAGGGGACATGGTGTCATATATTTGTGAAAACTAAATCATATCAAAACATATTATGAGAAATGTATCCTTTGTCAAGTACAAGATTACATTTTAATAATGTGGACGCCATTAGCATGGGTCAAATGTAAGTTTTGGTGAGTGCCAATCAAACCCAAATTTAAAGTGCAAATGTAATGTCAACTAAGAATATGGCCTAATTTGACTAGATTAACACTGACATTTTCCTCTCCCTTGCTCACTTTTCCATTTCACAGCAGCAAACAGCCAGGCACTGAGCTGATGTATGGGAATTCTTATGCTCTGCATTTTGAATAGGAATTGTCACTTCATGATTTCTGGGCTCTTAATTATGCTTTCTTACTAGATGACTGAGAAGCTATTTTTATACTTGTCTTTTGTTCATAAAGGTCAGATCTAAATAAAGTAGTCAGTGTTTCATCCAAGTATTCCAGAAAGCACAGCTTAATATTTCAGCCCTTGTCATTAGCAACCTTCAGTAGCTTACTTTCAAATCAGTTATTGACGTACAGTAATTAATACTAAATTTTGCAATTGCCAAAGTGATTTGGAGTACATGCCTTCTCTTGTTTTATTTCATGGTGATTCTTTTAGCATATAAAAAAGTGCTCACCAGATTTAAATAAAATTTCTTATAATACTCATCTATACCACACAATTTGGCATATAATTATATGCTTTTTTATATTGTTTGTTGGAATTTGGATATATTGGTTAGATTTCCCAACCAAACTGTAAGCATCTTTAGGAAAGTTTAAGTAGATCTTGGGTACTCTCTCTGAGGTCAGGCCCTTGAAAACTATTGGGTAACCGATGCAGACTACCACTGTATAAAACTGTTGTTCATACTTGCTATTGAGAGCAACTGCGTAAGTCATCATATGATGACTTAAAGAATGGGGAAAAATGATATTTTAATGTTAGATTTAAGATTGGGGAAGCAGTGGGAGACAATAAATGTCTTTTACCGGTGGTGATTTGCTTCCTAATTCTTCCTGCCAAAGGAGATAGGTCCCAGGTGAATGCTGCCTGGAGATGTAGACTTTTTTCAAGTTCTTGTAGGTTACTGTCTTTCCAAAGAGATACTCAGTCTCACAGAAGTTACTGAGGATTCCAATCCAAGACCAAAATTTGCAAATGGAAAATCAGCTATTAAATGGTAGCCCACAACCCTGCCCTGGGGGGTTTTGCCCTGGGGGAAAGGCTAAGTGGAAGGAGAGGAAGAAAGCTACACTATCCTCTGTTAGTAATAAACGGAGGTGGGTGTGGCTTCGATGGATTGTAGCAATGTACAAAATAATTGAGTCGATAGAGAAAGACAGGGCTCTGAAATTCCAAACTACTATTACTAATGCTTTTTAATGGAATTTAAAAAACAGTTTCAGAGTGTTTACAATCCCCTTTGAATTGTTGTCATATGGTAATTTGAATATTGAAGACAGTGACAAGTGAGTCAATATTAATGAGAAAGAGGCAAGAGACCTCTTTCTTCTAGCCAACCCAACCAACCACCTGACCTCTCGTCTAGCTGAGACCTCACGCATTCTTCTTAATTAAATAATTAATTAATTTGAGAGAGAGAGAGAGAGAGAGAGCATGCACCGGGGTGGGGGCAGAGGGAGACAGAGAATCCTGAAGCAGACTCCCTACTGAGTGCAGAGCCGATGTGGGGCTCGATCCCAGGACCCTGAGATCATTACCTGAGCTAAAGGCAGCTTCTTAACTGACTGAGCCATCCAGGCCCTGCTTTATTTTTTTTTTTTAATATTTTATTTATTTATTAGAAAGCACAAGCAAGAGGAGGGACAGAAGGAAAGGGACACTGAGAAGCAAACTCCCTGCTGAGCAGGGATCCCTATGTGGGGCTTGATCCCAGGACCCTGAGATCATGACTTGAGACGAAGACAGACACTTAACTGACTAAGCCACCCAGGCACCCCAGACCTCACCCATTCTTAATCGACACTCCTGACTATGGATTCCATAGATTATTTAGGATGTTTTAGAGAGCGTGTTAATTAATTGTTTAAAAATTTATATAACTACTTCTTGTTTTCTACTATATTGGAATGCAAAAACACAATTCTTCTTAAAGTTATTCTTTAGCAAGTGTCCTAGTTTTATTTAACCCATTATTGTTGGAACCAGATGGAGAATAAAAGAGCTAGTTCCAAGGGCATTTGAAGAACAGGGATTTGTAGAGTTAGTCAAGAAAGAAAACCTGAAATAACATTGTTAAATTGAGCATAAGACTGGTGAAATAAAACTGTATATTTTTGTAATTAACTTCTTGATCAGTCTATAAAGTCATACCAGTATATCAGTTTCTACAGGTTAATCACAAACACTACAGGCTGTAAACTGCCTGTACCTTTATTGGTGTGGATTATTGATTAGATATACTGGTACATTACCCAATATGTATACTGGTACATACTGGGATCAAATGGAGTTATTAGAAAATGCTCTCGCGTGTTGTCAGAGATTCAAACAATAATAATTTTGCCAGTTCCCCGTGACTGGGATACATTCTTCTTGTTCAGGTAATTGAGTGGGGCTTGGTGTGCCATCTTTTCTTTCTGTGTTGTTTTGTTTTGTTCTTTAGTTTGATTGATTAGTCTTTGTATCCATGGAGCTGAACATAGTGTGTTTTTGTACCACATTATTTTCTTCTTGAGAATTCTGGGTTACATCAATAGAGTTGACTTTTTCTAAAAAAATGTTCCCTCTAGGAGGAATAAAGGGAGCAAGCATGACTTGCATCGTCATTGTAGCATAGTGAAAGAAGTAACTAAGTCAATGGAGAAAAGTCAGGCTGTATGGACTACACCAAGTGCATATGCTGTTTTTAGGCCACAGATTCAACAACAAAAATCTAACTTTATATTTTCCCAACTCTAAACTTAATTTTTGTATTGAGCCACATTCCACATATCAGAACACATAATCAATTACCTTAAAGGTAAATTTCAGTGTGTTAGTGATTTCTTTGTCATCTTAAAATTAGACAAACTGAGGCTTGCTCTTCTCTCTGTTCTTCCCTGAGTAGCATTTTTGTCCTCGTGGTATTGGGGCTTTGAGGCTGCCTGTGTTGGTATCCGATCTGACTACTGAGTATGGTTATCCTTCCACACTGGCATCTGAAGAATGTAGTGGCACAGCCCTACCTGACTGCCAGTTCCCAGTCCACACGGTTCCATCTGTGGCCATGAATGAAAGCAAGACCTCTATAGGGCATGCTTTCTCATTCTGTCAGCTCACCATCTCAGGGGCCTGGGGGAGTTGGCTAGTTCTTCCCCACCTCTCTGGGCCTGGAGGCATGGCAACTCAGCAGGCCCTCTGACTCCCAGGGAAGCTATCTCCCTTATCTCACCCCACCCCTTGCTGTGGTGTAGGGAGCATCTCATGACTAGGGCTCTCAGAGTTCCCCATGGGGACTGAGCCCACAGCACTACCACTCTTGAATCCCCAACTTAAAGAGAACTCCATCATCCAACTCTCCCCTCCTCTTGCCACCACCCAGACTGCCCAAAGTAAGCTAGGATTTGAGTCTCTTCTTTTTTTTTTTTTTTTTAAAAAATTTTATTTATTCATTTGACACAGAGAGAGAGATTACAAGTAGGCAGAGAGGCAGGCAGAGAGAGAGGAGAGAGGAGGAAGCAGGCTCCCTGCTGAGCAGAGAGCCCGATGTGGGCCTCGATCCCAGGACCCTGGGATCATGACCTGAGCCGAAGGCAGCGGCTTTAACCCACTGAGCCACCCAGGCGCCCGGATTTGAGTCTCTTCTGAGACATCTTTTCTTCTGGTCTTTCTGTCCTCCCTCCTCAGAGAAGCTTTGTCTTCTGGCAGGGGGTGGGGGATGGGTGGGAGAGGTTGCTCGGCAACAATTCTTTTGAATCTCTCTGCCTTCTACTTAGAGTATTGCTTTTTAAAGCCCAGAAATGTACTCTCTTTGTTCTTTGGTTCCTCTCTGCCACCCCGTCTTGGGCAACGCTAGCCTCATACTCCACTGTTTGACAGTAGGAGGCTTATGAAGTCAAAAGTAAGTGTGGGAAATAATCAGCAGTAAATTCTCCACACAGCATCCTCCTTGTGTATTATGCAATCACTTCTAGGAACTTCGACCTTAAACATCCTGAGATTATATTTTATAGTTTGAAAAAGTAATTAAAGAGATAGCAAGTTTGGAAGTGAGGGAAACCATAATCCTCACACATGCACAAATTAAACATGAACAGGATGTGAGATGCATATTGCAAAGGTGATTAAGCCAGAATTCAAGAAGGAAAGGGCTTCAAAGCAGCCTTGCTTTTTTGGCCTTTAAACAGCTTGTTTCTGAAGATTCCAGTGAAAGGGGGTGAAAGAATCTGATCACCCAGTGAGTAAAAGGAGCTGAGACTTTGATGGAGCTTCCCGCCATCCTGCAGGAAATACCACCAGGGGAAGTGGGAGGAGGTGGGGCAGGATGGGGGCAAAGGGGGATAATGAGGTACAGACTGTCAAGTCTCTTCTTAATAATTTCTATCTTCTTGCAGAAGTGTTGGTCAGTCTTGGGAAGGATTCCATGCCCAAGCCCACCAGTCATCATCCTCTCTGTTACTTCCCTCTCACTCGCCATGGGATGTCATTCTCCCGGTGACTGGGATCCAATCTTCAGCAGTGTGCTTGGCTCTTGTTCCCCATGGGCAGATGGTCACCACATGCTCTTCCAAATCAGGCCTTCTGACTTCAGCTCTGGGCTTCTTCTCATGAGATCACCTTTCCTGAAACACAGTCTCCCTTATGGCTCCTCACCATCGTATATGGTGCCTGGCTACCTCTTTAGCTATGCTCAATACCGTACCTTTTTATTATATGGCACATTAGATAAACTAGACACCTTGATGATAGCTTCACTTAGCTGACTCCTGCTCTTTGCTGAAAACTGTTTCTTCCTCTCAGAAGCTGCCACTCAAGTATACCTTCCCTCACACCAAATCCATGTCCTATGCTTATGCTTATTGAAGTCTTACTAATTCTCCATGGTCTTCTCAAATGTAACTTTTGCATCAACTCTCTATCCCCCATCTTACGGTTCTCTGGGTGAACTTTTCATGAACGCTTTGTGAGTGCAATATCCTTTGTTGTACTGGTGCCTTCTACGCTGCTGGCTGTAGAGGTAGATTGTTGAACATGTGTAGTTCTGAACTACAATTCAGTTACTTTATTTCATTTTACAAAAGCTAAGGAAAGAGGCGAGAGTAAATCTGTTCACTATACTAAAATTTAAAGGGTTGCATTGTCTTTCAACGGGGCATTTGGTCAAATACAGAGAAACCAATGTATGTTTTTGCCCCATTCATAGAGCAAAAATATTCTTTGCTTCTTCAGGGAGCTCCTACCCAAAATGTTCTCTTCCGCAGTTGTTCAAAATTTCCTGACTCTTAGCAGAGAGAATTCAGAAAAAGAGGAGGTTATACTATATCTTGATCAACTTGAAGAATACAGTGTAATCCATGTTTTGTTCAAATTGTAGTAATTAACAGTTTCAGGGCTTGTGTTGTGAATTATAGTTTCGGTAGATGGGATATATAGCATAAATCAAGTCTCAAAGCACCAGGACAGGGCTCCTAACTTGGCTATTGTAATGTACCATGAGATAAAAAAGCAGAGAGAGTATACTGCACAGACTACAAAGACCTAATGCTTCCAGTTTATTACATGTAGATGCTTTCCAAAAATATTTAATCCATTAAATGTACAAAGGCCTAGATAGAACATCATGTTCAAAATAGTGACCCTTTTAAGAAGAGAAATAATATTTGAGGCCTGGGAAGGAGCATAAATATTATTTTATATTTGAGGTAACTGGAGGAACTGTCCTAGTGATGAGTCAGGAAGAGAAGTGGGAACCCCTCAGCTCCTGTCTAGACTGAGTCAGTGGCTGTTTTAGGACCTGCTTCATTTCATGGTCCAGCCATCACCTGCTCTGTGATCTCATTGGACAGTTTCCTTAGTCTTACCCTCTTTAAAAAAAAAAAAAAATTTATTTATTATTTTAGAGAGAGAGCACATGAGTGAGGGGAGGGACAGAGGGAGAGAGAGGATCTTAAGCAGCCTCTGAGCTATGTGTGGAGCCCCATGTGGGGCTTGATCTCATGATCTGAGATCATGACCTAAGCCGAAACCAAGAGTCAGAAGCCCGACCAACTGTGCCACCCAGGTGCCCCATCCAATCTTACTCTCTTTATCTGTAAGATGAGATAAGAACAACTACCTTTCAGAAGTTTTCAAGGATTAGATGAAGCTAAGTATGTAAAACCCATTCCAGTGTCTGCCCCAAGTTCATGCTGAAAAAGCACTGGTCTTCCTCCAGGTTCTATTTACTACCCTGGTAGGACTGGGGGTGGGGGGATTGCTGTTTAGGGTCATGCTCACCAGAGTAAGATAACAAATATAAGTACTTTTAAAAATTTCTGATACCTGGGCGCCTGGGTGGCTCAGTGGGTTAAAGCCGCTGCCTTCGGCTCAGGTCATGATCCCAGGGTCCTGGGATCGAGGCCCGCATCAGGCTCTCTGCTCGGCAGGGAGCCTGCTTCCTCCTCTCTCTCTGCCTGCCTCTCTGCCTACTTGTAATCTCTCTCTGTGTCAAATGAATAAATAAAATCTTTAAAAAAAAAAAAAAATTTCTGATACCTTTAAATAAATTACCTTTTATAAGGAATTTTGAAGTTTCCTTTTAAGTTTTAAAATTAAATCCACTTATTAAAGTGTTATAATAAAATTGGAAAAAAAATTAAAACTGAGTCAATTTTAAACTTTGATTTGACTTAAATTTTAATGGGACTAAATATTGTCTATCTTTTCCAGTAGGAACTACATAGATATGAATCATAAGCATACTATATATGACTGACATCAAAATATAATCAGATTCTGTGATATTTTTTAAGAGAAAATTATTTTAATAAAAATACTCAGGACAAAATTACCAACATAACTATGTGTTGCATTTTTTTGGTAAAAATTTAGGAAGCACAGTATTTTTAGTTTGCCAATCTGAAAGATTTATTGAGAGAGAATGCTTAAAAACTCAGAGCAGTATGGCTAACATTTGCTACAGACTTGGTAGTTATCAATATTTAAATAAACAATAAAAATTTAAAAAAACAGTACCTATGTGAATTTTTATCACTTCTGTTTTCCTAAAATTATTGAGGGCTAAATAAATATACATTCTGATGTAAGGAAATATAAAAATTTGTGAGCATTTGATCAGGTAGAAAAGGGGGAATAATTGTTCTCATACTCAGGATTAGCTGAAGTAGTTCCAGAAATTAAGAGGGTTTATAAATGGTACAGCCAGTATATAGAGCTATCATTCCCAGTCTCAGATTTCCTTTTTTCCTCCAGTCCTAACTAATGAGAATACTTACATCTCAGTGATCCTTCCAGAGCACCCCAGGAGTGCTGAACTGGTCCTGGGATCCTCTCTTGACATTTTACGGCAGCAGTAGGTATCTGAGAGACTGTTCTGGTGGTACCTAAGACTAAAAATTACCTTTAGTCTAGGTGATAGGGATGGGAAATACCCTTTAAATTGAAAAGAAATAATAGATTAGGTAAAAATGCTCTTAGCATATAAAATACAATAAAATCATTAGTATTTAGACTATATAAAGAGCATTTACAAATCAATAAGAAAAAGAAGCATGGGAGATTCACCAAAGAAGTACAATAGCCTCACCAGCAGTTAGGTAAACATAAAATAAAACAAATTCAGATTGGCAAAATTGAGAAGTTTGATAATACATAGTGTTGATTAAGGTGTAGAAAAATGGATTCTCTTCTGGTCAGAGTGCAAATTGATTCAGCTACTTAAATATGTATTTGGTAAAATAAGAAATATGTGTATCTGAGGGCCCAGCTATTTGATTTCTCCTTATTTCCCCTAAGAGACCTTTTGTACTTAGACACAATGAGGCATGTGCCTGTGTCCTCACGACAGCATCATTTATAATCATGAGAGACTGAAAGCAAATTAAATTCCCTTTAAGACCGAAGTGGCTAAAGTAACTATGATGCATGCAGAACATGGAGCACCCTTTAGTAGTGGTTATAAAGAATGGGTTAGAACTGTGTATGTTGATAAAAAAGAATCTCCAGGACAAACTGAGTCAAGAAGAAAAAGAAAACTGAGCTCAACCTTATGATGTGTCACCATTTATTTAAAAACAGAGAAATAAAGAAAGAAAGCATGAGGTAATACTATAGACTTTCTACAATAATAGCTTTCAAACTCTTTTAGAAATGACCTTCAACAAGGAACACATTTTATATCACAACTGAGCGGACCCTTACTGTATGCAATGCACTCTGAAGTTTTTCTGTTCTGTTCCATGTCATTCCATTCCATTTATCAAAATGCTGGTCATGACCCATTAAACTGCTTTCAGGATTCAAGCACCATTTGAAAAATACTGTTCTGAAAATACACAGTTCCATATGTAAATGGATAGAAAAGGGACCGGAAGGCAACACGCCAAGCTGATGTCAGAGGTTACTTCTGGGGAGGTGCTGGGGTGGGGGTGGGGGTTCCAGGGAGCCTCCAGCCCTTTCTGTAATACCTGGGTTGTTTTACAGTGGACATGTGTAATTAAACATTCTTAAATTGATTTTTTAGAGAGTGAACAATCAAAATTATTTTCAAAAGGCAAAGATTTACTGGGACTGAGAGGAGTGGTTGAAAGGTCATAAGAAAATTTTAAGTTGCTTTGCATAATTGAGTAGTAGTTCAGAAGACAGGCATTCTAGCTAACTATCTCTGTTTTTGTGTTTAGGGCCACAGATGAGCACATTCTTGTGGCAAGGTAGAGTCAAACCTGTGTGATATTCCACTCAAAATGTCATCACAATCTCAGAACTCTCTGCCACGCTGTGAGATTTTAACCCATTACCTATGAATGTTAAGTCCACATATCAAAAACACTGAGTAGTCGACATAAAGGTGATCCAAAAAAATCAAACCCTCCAGCTTCAGAAAATGTGAAGTTAGTGTTCCTGTAGCAACAGCATCTGGGTCACATTACACGGTCTGTAGTTTTCGGTATGGATCTGGAAAAACAAATACTTACATTTTAAGAATCATTTCTACAGGAAACACCACTGTAGAAAATTTGACACATGTACACGTGGCCATCTCTGCAGGCTGGAGCAGATACCTCCAGCATTCTGTTTTCTATTTTAGACCTACTTTAATTCTTTCTGACTTACCTTCACATTTTTACCCCCAGGGTAACTTATTAAACATCATCCTAATGTCAAGTAATTGATGCTTAGGAGTTAGACACAGTGCCTAGAGTAGGTAGATCCTTTGCATTTCAAACATTTAAACAACATATTAAATGCAGATAAACTGGAACTGGATAATTTTTTATTTGAATTTCTCAACTCAGTAAAGATGCCCGTAAAGAAAATGATATTTCTTTAAACGTTATATTGGTAATCTTTTTTGTGTTTGCGTCCTAAAGATAAATTGTCACATGCTTATAATAAAACAGGTTGAATCTTTTAATGACCACATTAAATTTTCTCTTTAAATGTTCTGAAAACAATTGTTATGGTAAAATATGCAAGCTTTCTCAGGAAACATTTATATAAGAATTGGTTTTCAAAATTTAGCTGTTACTAAAGCAATGAATTATATTTACATTTAACTTCTACAGGCTCAAGGTGGTATAGAGGGAAGTAGAGAGGACCTTTGGAGCTTCCCCCCGCCCCCAGAAAGCATGCTACTATAGGTCACACGGAGGAAGAGCAAGAGCAAGAGGAACTGGGGGAGGGGGGAGGATTTTACACATCCACATATCTGAAGTCTCTCTCCCATTTTCTCCAGTGTGGATCTGAGGGTGGGAAGAGTCAGAGGTGGCCTTGTGGCTAATCTAGAGGTTTAAGCCACTTCTTTAAGGAGTTTTATATTCCTCAAATCTAAGAATGGATGGCTTGTGGCTATGATATGTGAAGCTGGGAAAGCAGCTCATTGCAATTTGATACCAAGCTAGCCTCAAACTGTGAAAAGTGGTGTGGCTGGAGGATGAGAACTCAGAATAAGTCATGAAATGTGTCTCATTTAGACCTGGAGAAAAATCCAGGTGAAAATTTGTATGAATCAAAGGTTACTAACTTTCAGAACCTTGATTATTGCAAATTATACTTTTTTTGATTTTTGGTTTTTGTTTGTTTCTGTTCTCATTTTTGTTTTTTGTTCTGTAAGATTGCCTATTCAGCATTTGCATTAGTAGTTTTAATAAAATTAGTTTTAAAATATGGTAGTAAAGGCATAATGACTTTAAAATTTAAAAGCCTGATAGTCTGTTAACTGCACATTTCTGAAGCTCAGCTTTTCAGAGTTCACAGTATCTAAAGCACCACCGACTCCAGGTGACAGCCTGACATAATTTCAGGCAAAATTTCCAAGAGTCTTTTAGATATAAAATATTGAAGTGTTACAGGGTCTCTGCATAGTATCTCTTTGGGAGGATTAGGATCTTAGCTTAATTTTTTTTAAAGAATTTTACACCATTTTTCACTAATATCACTTTTGGAAGAGAAAACCAGGATCTTGACTAACTACAGAATTTATCATCCGCAGCATCTGCAGGGATTGCTGTGTCACAGAGGAAAGTACGACAGATCAGTGATCCTATTCAGCAGATCTTAATTCAGCTGCACAAAATCATCTATATCACACAGGTCAGTGTACAAGCTTTTTATTTCCTTTTCATCTTAAGTACAAGTTTGATGCTAATATTGTTGAAAAACTACTTTGTGGGACTTTCATTTGGAATGAATGCTGATCTTTATCCTCTCCAACTATATATATTTGGGGACATTTTGGCTTAGTGGAGGGCTGGAAAGGTCATTGGGTAAAAAAACAAATATGACAAGTTTCCCCTATGGTTCCTAACCTACTCTTTCACTGTCAGTATCCCATTAAAAATAAACTACAACACAAATGGCCCCTCAATGTGGGGGTAAAAGTGGGGACAGAGCTGGGTTCTGAACAGCTTCGCTACAGGAAAGAAAGAAAAGTAGTGCCCACTCACTGATCCTGAGGATGCTGGATTGAAACTAGAACATCTCAGAGAAATGAAAACACAAAGTCTGAGATTATTGACACTTCCTATTTCTAAGTCTCAGTGACTCTTAGGCACTGAGGAAGCAATCACTGTTTGAAAATGGCTATTAACAATTTAGAGAAATCTGTCTAATGATAAGTAAACTGAATATTCATTTATCAAAGTTGACCAAAGTCTTATGGTTAATAAGAAAAGGAATTTTTGTAGATGAAGGGTAAGCATTTGGACAAGAAAGTAGCAAGTATTTTGGAGCTTAAGATTACACATTTTATGCAGTTCGTTCATTCATTTATTCATTTGACATATAATTATTAGGTGCCTACAATTAGGTGCTACTGTTCCATACACTTGAGACATATCAAAGAGCAAAACATATAAGCATTTCCTCAGTCTAAGATCCAGAGAACCAATCTGGCAATTCTGTCAGTTGCCAATTGTGGCAATTCCAATTATACATTCAAGTACTAGAGAGAAATACCACCAGGTCCATGGACCAACTGGGCCCACTGTAAGTCATACTGGACTAATACACTTAACCTCCCCCCAAAAGGAAATAAACGAGCAAAAGATACATGCCAATTGGTGTACCACAGGGGCATTATCAGACTTTAGCCATTGGTGCTAGTTTACAGCCAGTGTCCGGTCTTCTCTGAAAGCCTGTGTATTTCCTTCTCCCCAGTGAACAGTCACTTTAATAAATGGCTGCAGGTCACTTTGGGCAAGGCTTGGAGGAAAATTTATAGCCTTTACTTAATAGCAGTGTTTCTGGGCCCTTCCTAAAGGGGTCCCAGCTTTCCCACTAATCAAGGGCTTTGGGTCTTTGAATTGACTGAAGTCTAGAAACTATGAGAGTCTGTGACTCTCCACTGTGGCAACAGCAACTCAGGTCAGTTTTCTTTCTTTCCTTCCTCCCTCCCTCCCTCCCTCCCTCCCTCCTTTCCTTCCTTCCTTCCTTCCTTCCTTCCTTCCTTCCTCCCCCTTTCCCTCTTTCTTTCATCTAACAGTCCTAGTGTTTCTTCTCTGTTATTTAGATTAAGGAATACTCTAGTAAGCTGACCACCTATATCCTTCCCAGGAACACCCTAGTCAGTTAACCACCACCAAAGATCTCTGTGGGCCAGGGCTTCCTGATTAATAGTACATCTCTCTCCCCCTTTATGGTAAATGCTCCCAATTTGTCACTGGTGGTTAAGTGCTGTCATTTGGCTTTTGCTCCTTTGGGATCCCATCATCCTCGCTAGTATCATATAGCTTCAGTGTTGTACCTGGCCTACAAATGAAAGCAACCACAGTAGTTTTTAAGGATGCTGGTGCTCCCCTCTCTAATATATTTCTCAGTGCCTTAATGACGGGAGTAGCTTCTGAGTGTTCTTGCTGAACATAATTGGGGAGCGAGTGTGAAGGTCACTCATGGTAAATCTATCCCAACATTCCTGTCCCCAGGCATTTGAATTACCTCCTTCACATACCAGGGAAGCTCTGGCATTTTATCCCTATTAAACGTAGGCTGACATTGAGTTCAAGTTTTAATACACCAACCAATTAAGCAGTTCTCTTCAGCTGCACAACTAATACATGAAATCTGAACTCTATAGTAAGAGCATCCTTGTGAATGAATTCAACCTGAACTAGTGCTATATTTCATCCCTCTTGACCTAAAACCCTGAGAGTCTACTGCGTATGTTCTCTGGGTTGCTGCTGACATATAATAGCAAAGTCTTGCAATTCTTTTGATGGGTAAGCTATTTCCTCCTGGGTCGAAGTGTGTACCAGTTCCCTGGAATCATATTGAGTCATGACCCTAGTAATGGACTTGAGCCTCATTGTTGGGGGCCTTATGAGGAATAAGCATTCCTTTTTAAGGTTTCGCTCCTCATCTGTTCCAGATGTGTTTGGTGTAAAGTTTTCAAGCAAAAGATGGCTTGATGTCTCAGACACAGACTGACAAGCTACTTCTGCTTACAGTGATAGCTCCGAGTGACTTGAATTTCAAGATTGTCACTTGTATGACAAGTTTTAGGATCCCATTCCCATTCTTTTTCCTAACTTTCACATGAGAAACTTGGCACAGTGTGCATTTAACTGACATTGTAATTTAGCAACCTGCCCAATTAAATTTATATTTGATTATCAGCCATATCGGCGCGGTGTTAGCAAGAAATAACAGGGCCTTTTAGGGCTATCATGGAATCTCTCTGGGTTTTAGCCTCTGACTTGAACCAAGAGTTAAAGGACCCAAGCTTGTCATTTTTTTCTAAGTGCTCAGATTCCCTTTGAAGAATGCATCCCCTAACCCAGTCCTTGTAGTCTTCATACTACCTAGCAGCCATGTGAAATTCTGAGGCAATTGGTTCAGTTGGCTCTTTATCATGGTGACACCCTGATTAATTACGATGCCACTGCATGCTATGGACTACCTACATCCTTGGTCCTATGGCAGAACTCAGCACTGGGCTCACTTCCAGGGGCACCATCAAACCAATTCCCAAATCCCATCTGTATGGGTCCTTCTTCTGGGACCTTCCTGGAACCACTCTGTATCAGCAAGGTCCAGTTCAGAGACAGAAACCACATGGTGATTTCAATAGGGAAGACTTAATATAAAGAATTATTTAAAAATAATAAATCAGGGTATTATTTTAAAAGGAGGGGAAAGGAATATCTAAAGAATATAGGAAGAGCAGACAAGGAAGTCACTACTCATAAGGCTGGCGCAGAGCATAGAAGAAAGGAACAAAATTAAAGAGGACAACCCCATCCTGGGCTGAGGTCCAGACCTCATTGGAAAGATCTAAGAAATCCACTGAGGTGCTGTGCTAGCACAACTTGCAAGAAAGTCTTCCTCTGGGGGATTGGGGTAAGTCATCTTTGGTGAGGTGTCTTGCTGTGGAACTTGCTGGAAATCAGCATATGAAGCTTGGACTGGGAAATGCCCTGTATGGGACCAGAGGAGGCTGTCCACTGGTAGGTGCTGTTCCATGGTACATTCTGGGCAGCTGCCTGCAAGACTGGTGCCACTGAAGTTGCCTGGGAGGGAGCACCACTTGGGGGCTCGCATTCCAGCTGACCACTCAGGGCTGCAGGACAGAGGCAAGGCAGGAGCATCTCTGGAACCAGAAAAGCAAGCCCCGTCCTCCTCCAGCATCCCTCCAGTGCTCTCCCCTGATGGAGCTGAACATCGTGGCAAGGGAGAAATTCCAGTATCACATGCAGGGTAGCGAAGGGTGGTTTTAGAGCTGAGGGGCAACTCGTGGGCAGCTGGCACACCTAGCCTGGGGGGCGGGGCAAGAGGCTCCCTTCTGTGGGACCTACTCACCTCTGAGTTCTCACTGCTTTCCCTTTGCCTTCCCCCTAGCCTGGCTCTTAACCATCACCTTTTCCCCCAAATCAGACATTCTTTTCAATCACCCTGAAGGCTAGCCTTTTGAGACTCAAGAGTCTGAAATTGATTACTTTTTCCTCCATTTTCTGCTGTCAGCCTTTCCCTTAGGCAATCCCACAGAATTGTCTACCTCATTAAATCAAAGAGGCTGTAGGGGTCCACAGCAACATGAGGGGGATGTGGAAAATTGGTTAATAAATCAAAACATAATCTGCTATACCTCTATTGAGTAAAGATATTATTATATTAAAAAATGCATTTCCATTTAAATGCTGATGTAGAAATATGGGGAAGCATTCTTAACTTTAGTGCTATGGAAATAGCTTTAAATAGCTTATTGGTTACTCAATGCTTAACTACTAAATTGAGAGAAAATAGGCTTTGAAATTTAAATATAGCTTCCATATGCCTGTCTTGCTAATTTTTATATAATAAAAAACTTTTTAATGGATGTATTCCATTTCTTTATTGGATTTCAAAGTATGTGAAAGCAAGAATGAAATGATTATAAATATCTTATTATTATGCTCTCACACTACCAGCATAACAAATGATTTCATATTTTTTGGCAAGATGGCATTCCTTGCTACAAGCTCAGACATAACCATTGTGGTTTTTATAATGTATTTCCAGAATACCTGAAAGTTTATGACATTGCAAATAGTAAGGAATGTTTCCCCTTTGGGGAACTTTAAATTACAGTGCTAACCCAAGTCAATGCTTTTCAAATAAAGGAGAAAAAAACAAGTCTAAACATTATGCTATTGTATTTGCTATAGGTTAAAGACCAAGATCAGTTTTCTGTGTCTGCTAATTACAAAGGAAAACTGCTGAAAGTAAACCTGGATCAATAAACAAACAGGCAAACAAACAACTCTTCTTGTCTGCATGTTTATTTCCAAGTCAGGCTCCCTTGCAGACTTCTGCTGGGATAGCTGCCCTGAGTCGCAGGGGGCCAGATCCCTCCTGACAACCGCAGATAACCTTACAGAGGAAACTGCTTACTTTTGGCCAGTGGTAGCCTTTCCCATCCAGTTTCCATGGAGACAGATCTTGGAAATCATCTAAAAGCAACTATTTTAAAAGGCAGGATGTTAAAATCCTTACGCTGTCTTCATTGATTTGACATCTGTTTTTATCAAAACTAAGATTATAATCTTAGGACAGCCAGCTGAGAATGAAATCAGTGGTTTATTTCCATTGCTGGAAACCAAAATCGATTTTTAGGCACATAAGGTGACCAACGTACGTATGTTACCTTTTAGTCTGAGTCCTTGTGTATGATTGCATAGTTAAGACCCATGCAGCCACGTGAAGCTCTGGATTTAATTCTGTACTTAGGGTTTGATTGCTTTGTTAAAGAAATGCTTTGAAAATCAGCATATAGCAACTTCTAAAAATTAAACAGCTGTCTCTTAGAGAACAGATAGGGAGTTCTCGTGGATCTCCTTTGGACTGCCATCTTAACAACCTCAACTGTTGCCAACAAAACAAAAAAATGTGGATGGGAACAGCAACGTGCCGTCCCTCAGATGCAGTCATACTACCTACTGTCATCAGTGAAACATACTGGTTTCTTCAGCAGTAGTGATAGATGAAATTAGAACCATCCTTACTTTCTCTTATCTGGATCTCCTGGCTTCTAACAGCAAGGGGGACAGATTAAATAGAATTGAGGGTAAAGCCATGTATCTAAGTGCAGTCATGTTTTCAGGTTTGCAAATTCTAGAAGAAAGCTTACATTTTGTGTATTTATTTATNAGAAAGCTTACATTTTGTGTATTTATTTTGATAATAATCTTTGAGTATTTTTTTAGCGTTTAGGGAAATCTCTTAAGCAGCAATATAGCAAAATAATTTGTTTTTGTAGTAAGATATTATTTAAGTCACTTCAAATGGCATCCTCTCAACTACTGATGGTCTGCTGACATATTCTTGGCGATTCTAGAGAGTGTGTCTTTAGAAAGTATCTATTTAATAATGCAAGTTCAAGAAACTCTAGTATAGAACACAGAGATCAGATTCCATTTTTTTCTGTTGTGACTTTGGTGTAGTAAAAACAAACAAAAAGTAAGCTCTTAGATGGGTGGTGTTGAGAGACTTGCCTTTTCTAGAATCAGTTTATTGGTAATATTTGGGTAGCTTCTGGGACTATTGTGTTAAAGGAAATAAAGTATGTAAAGTGTTTATAAAGTGTTAAACGGTAGTAATGCTATGGCGGTGTGTTTGCTCTAGGATAATAGTTGTGTTAAAAGACACACTACCTCAGAAAATATCTTTGCATACTACATAATGTCTTTAAACTCTGATTTCCTTACCTATAAAATAATACCTGCTTTATAAGTTTATTGTGGGGAGAAAAGTAACATAAAACACATAAAGGAGTAATCATAGTAACTGGCACATACAAATCACAGGTACTAGTATTCTGTTCTCGGTGTTATTGTCCTTAGATATAATATAATAACATACATCTTCTGCATTTGAACTATACATGAGTCATCATTCTATGTAACATTTTAAATTCTTCCATGAAACTTTAAAGATGGGTGCTGTCTATACTGACAATTTTTCCAGTAAGATAAAATAGCTTTCTAATACTGCCCTGTGTATGAATCTTTAGTTGACTGTTAACTTATTCAAGAAAGCTTTTATGAGAATTAATTCGAGCAATCAGGAGCAGTAAAAGCAATTCTAAGTTAACGAGAGGTTTATCAAGGCAAATGAATAGCAAGGATTTAAGAATATTTGAATAGTAATCTGATATTGATAGCTGCCAGTGTTGGAGTAAGTCTCCTTTGAAGGAAACTGAGGACCCACTGGTCTTCACGCCTTCAAAGTTTGCTGTGCTGCCAATTAGGTGTATCAGAGAAGGTTTGTTTCTGCCTTTCTCTTTGGCAATTAGAATCATGCAAGGCAACAACTAGACGGTCCTGGGCCAACACTGCCCTCTGGCGTTTGATGTTGGGAAATGGCAACTTCCAGTGTCTTAACAGTTGGGAATTACCAAATCCCAAAAGGTATCTCCAGGCGCTTCTCCCATCTCTTCTCCTCTCTAACCAATTCCCTTGCTAGGAAAGTGTGGGAATAACCCTTCTCTTCATTGTCTGGTCCTCCTTTTAAGTTAACCTCATTCCACTTTTGCTAATCTCTCATGCACACATATATCATGTATACTTACTTTCCTTCTCATCTGTCTCCCGACAATTTGCTCATTAATGCCAAGAGATCTCTCTCTCTGTCTCTCTCTTTCTCCCTCTCTCTCTCTCTCTCTCCACATTTCTTTATTTCCCTTTTCATCTCATGTAAAAGGACAGCAATAATTATACTATTTGCTGGGGATAGGGAGAGTGATTACATCTAAAGCAAGGTGCAAGAATGCTATAGTATTGACATAAAAAGAGCTCAGTAGAGATTCAGTGCTGTTAACTTACAGAACCTTTCAGAGTATAAGGGCTTAAGACCTTCCAGTAGAGTCTTGGTTCCTCTGTAATTAAACCTGCTTTGACTCAAAGTCAAAGGACTGACTAGGATTATAGATGCAAGCATATTTCAATTATGTTGTTTTTCTGTTTATAGCATTGCAGTGCTTATTAATGGGTCCCATATTCTATTGTGTTTAGACTGATGAACAGTTTTTCTTTGGCTATAAATCAATTTCTTTGAACCCCCATTGACCCTATTCATTTCTCTCGTACCTTTTATACATTCCCCTGCTTCATGAAACTTGAATGAATATACATTTCTTGTATTGACCGGGATATGGTAAGTTATATTATACTAAAAGGCCCTGAAATCTTTTTGCCTGATACAATAGAGGTTTATGTCTCACATAGCTAAAGTTAAACAGGTCAGGTGGCCCTCCTCCATCTTGTGGCTCTGCCATCTGGAATGGGTAGAATCCAAGCTCCTTGCCCAGGGTGGACAGGCGTGGAGGAAACCTGCTGGCTTTGCATTTCCTCATCCTCAGAATGACACATACCATTTCCATTGGCCCTAAGTAGTCACAGGCACCAAACCTGAACTATAAGTGGGACTCCTGGGTGGCTCAGTTGGTTAAGCAGCTGCCTTCGGCTCGGGTCATGATCCAAGGGTCCTGGGATCAAGTCCCACATTGGGCTCCTTGCTCAGCAGGGAGCCCGCTTCTCCCTCTGCCTGCCACTCTGCCTGCTTGTGCTCTCTCTCTGACAAATAAATAAATAAAATCTTTGGGGAAAAAAAAAAACCTAAACTATAAGAGAGTATAGAAAAATAGAGTGGGGGTGGGTAAGTGATTGTCACTACCACTTTTCTCTTTCTTTTGATATAAACTTTGAATTATATTCTTGGTTTTTTTTTTCCATTTGTTTTTTGATTTGTTTGGTTTTGCTTTTACTCTTAAGAGCACCTGCTACCACATTTGCCTCCACACTTAGCCATCTCTGCTCATACTGATTCTTTTTCATCTCCTTTCAGGTCCTCTCCATATTTTAAACAAACCAAACGTTATTTGCAGTCTGAACCCCCTTATCATTCTGACCCTATTTCTTTGCTCTCTTATCCTTCTCCCAAACTTTACTTCACCCCTCTGTGCTTTTCAGGATCTCTGGTTTCCTTGTATAAATTCAACTGCAAAGCACTACAAAATCAATTTTTTGAAGTCCCCAGTTTCACCCAATCACCATATTTTCTAAGATTTTAAGGTGACTTCCTACTAAGTTATTAAATCCAACTCATCCTGGCCCAGCCCCAGTGTATACTCATTCATTCTTTTCTTCTTGATAAAACTGGTCCCTACAATCTAACCCCTCTCCATGTTAATATTCAGGAGCATTCACAGACAGACATCTTACTATATCGTAATGCAGATATGTACTTCTGTTCTAAAGTATCAGATCCATCAGGACAAGAGCCTTGCTTCCGGTGTTTAGCAAAATTCTGGGCATGATGTAAGCACCTAAACATCTGATAGAATGCATCCTTCCTTGTGAAGTCTCTCCTTTACCAAATTCAATTTACATGTGCAATTTTGTTGTTATGTGAAAAATAATATCAATAAAATGAAAGAACAAAATAGGATAAATGGAAGCAGCCTTTTGAAAGAGAAAGGAGTAATATATTTCTTCTGGATTGTGGAATGAAAAATTATCACACCTCATCATGCTATTTGAAGTAGAATTCATATTCTTATTTAGTCCTGTTGAATTAATATTGTTACACTGACCCTTAGTGAATGCTTCCTGGGAGTCATCTGTACAGTGTTAATAATTTGCTTGTAATAATTGTTTTCTCATTTTATGCAGCTTCCTCCAGCTTTGCACCACAATTTGAAAAGAAGGGTTATAGAGAGATTCAAGAAATCCCTCTTCAGCCAGCAAAGTAACCCTTGCAATTTGAAATCTGAAATTAAAAAGGTACAGTATTTGACACCTAGGAGTTGTTCTCTGGCTAACAAAAACACATCAGAAGAGCTAAATTTTATACCTTCTCTGCTTTGTACTTTAAACTCTATCCTCTATTAAAGGATGTTATCATTGTTTGTTTTAGTCCTTTCAAGCTGCTATAAAAAAGACACCATAAACTGGGGAGTTTATAAACCACAGGGATTGCTCACAGTTCTAGAAGCTGGAAGTCCAATATCAAGGTGCCAGTATCAAGTCAGGTTTGGTATAAGCCCTCTTCCCCATTACAGACTTGTGACTTTCCTGTCCTCACTTGGTAAAGGAGGCAAGGAAACTGTCTGGGGCCTCTTCATAAGAGCACTTTTTGTAAGAGCACTTCGATGAGGGCTCTGCCCTATGGCCTAATTACTTGCAATGACCCTGCCTCCCAATACCATCACCTGGGGGGTTAGATTTCAGCATAGGAATTTAAGGGGATGCGAACATTCAGACCATAGTTCTGCTTATGATATGAAATTGAGGATGTCTTTGCCTCTGATTTTCTCACCTTTATTTCTTTGGCCATCACCTCAGAAGATTAATATAAAGTTCTTTTGGTATGATTGCATGTTTTCCTAAGAATAAATGTTATTAATATCTTTAATTTAAAAATATATTTTAGACTTTTTAAAGAGAATTCTGTCCCAGTATTTTATTAGGACGTTCTGGACAAGTCATTTAACCATCTGAAGCTGTGATTTTGATCCACCTATGGTGGAATGAACCACTATTGAGTGTTGAACAACGGGGATTGGGCACTGATCCCCTGCTCCTGCACAGCTGAAAATCTTCTTCTTCTTTTTTTCTTTTTAATATTTATTTATTCATCTTAGAGAGAGAGAGAGAGAGAGAGCATTAGCACATGCAAGTAGAGGGAGGAACAGAGGGAGAGAGAGAATCTCAAGCAGATCCCCGCTGAGTGTGGAGCCAGCCACGGGGCTTGATCTCATGACCCATAAGATCACGACCTGAGCCATGACCTAAGCCAGATGCTTAACTGACTGAGCTGACCAGGTGCCCTGAAAATCCGTGTATAACTTTTGACTCCTTAAAACCTTAACTAACTGCTTACTATTGACCAGAAGGCTTGCCAATAACATAACTAGGGGATTAACACACATTTTGTATGTTATGTATTATATACTGTATTCTTACAATAAAGTGAGCTAGAAATAAGAAATATTAAGAAAATCATAAGGAGGAGAAAATACATTTACAGTTCTGTACTGTAAGAAATCCACATATCAGTGGACCCATGTGGTTCAAATCCATGTTGTTCAAGAGCCAACTGTATTTTTAAGCTTCCTTCCATCTTCAACATTCTATAATTTCCTAGACTTCAGGTGTTCGTAAATATTTCTATTCACATACACAAAAACTGAATCACAAAGAAATTAATTCAACCAGACAGAAGGAAAATTATTTATCTAATTAGCACAACTTGATGACAGGAAAACCCTTTGTCCTGGCCAGCAGCCATTTCCATACAGACCTTGGAGGTGGTCACAAGCTCCCCTTCTCCTGTCCCAGCAAGACCTGAGGCCCATGCAGTTTAGGCCTCCTCCCGTTTTCATCTATCTATCTATCTATCTATCTATCTATCTATCTATCTATCTATCATCTAATCATCCACTTAAACTTTGAAACAGTCACGTGGCCAATGAACTTTTTCTTTAAAGTTTCTCCTTTCATGGATTCAGTCTTGAGCATAAACGTACTCCTTATTCAGGCAGTACGATGGACTCTTTGATAAGAAATGCAAACAGTGTGTTTGCTCTGTTGCCTTCCCTCCGTGGTGTCTGCACCTACACAAACCGGAGATGAGAAAAGAGATACAGCGGCTGGTAAACAAAACAGAAACCCTACCTCATCAGAGATGAAAGAGCACAATTTCTTTCTTGGGTTGTGTTGGCAAATCAGGCCAAGAAACAAAGCTTGAGAAGCTCGAAACAAGTGGATGAGACTGCAGATATTTGTTTTATGATATTTACATATTGTACCGTGAGTACCAATAAATATATTTTAGGAAGACAGATTCTCAAATCTCCCATGAAAATATTACATGTTACTAGGTTTTTATATTCTTATTGGAATGATATGCAGAATAATCCAGTTTGTACACAAATTTATTTTAACAGAAATCCCAGCTTTAAGAGATGAAAGTGCCCACAGCAGGCTGTCTGATGCACGGAGGTTTCTCCAACTCTTCCCCGATGCTGTGATTTTCCACCCGTGCACGTCCTTAAAGCAGATAGCTTGCTCTTTTGTTACTGAGGTTTACTGGTTTGCATCCCTTCCTTGCTGTGTTTCTTGTCTCTCCTGATAGAAAAAAGATTCTCTCTTGTTTAAATGGCCTCACCTGCCTTGTCGGCCTTTCCCTGTACAGTGGCGACACCTCTCAAAGCACTTACCTTCTTTCCTTGGTCTGAAAAGGAATTAATGAGGTGGTAGAGGGCGTTCAGGGAGCCCAGCTGAGGGAACTCAAGGGGGCACAGACTTAGCCTCCTTTTCAGTGTCGTTTAGAGGCAGATTAAACTCTCCTGTGAGGAATGCTATGGTCCCCTTCTCTGATAATTACACGCTTGGGGTGGTTCATACCATCACGGTGTTTACCCCCCCCCCCCCCCCCCCCCGGATCATGGAGACTGGCCTCCTCTTCTGTGCACGAAATAGATCTTCTGCCTGGAATATTAACATGCTTCCCATTCTTCACCACTGAACCCAGAGGTCAGCTCCTCCATAAAAATCTCCCTCGATTTTCTGTGTTCAAAATTAATCTCCCCTTTCTCTGTGCTTCAGGCACTTTTTCACTCATATTGTTGTGGGGTTTTTTTTTTTAATTTTTAATTTTTTTTTAAAGATTTTATTTATTTATTTGACAGAGAGAGTCAGAGTGAGAGAGGGAACACCAGCAGGGGGAGTGGGAAAGGGAGAATCAGGCTTCCTGCCAAGCAGGGAGCCTGATGTAGGGCTTGATACCAGAACCCTGGGATCATGACCTGAGCCGAAGGCAGATGCCCAACAACTGAGCCACCCAGGCACCCCTCACACTGTTGTGTTTTAAGTAGCTTTTTATCTAGCTTACTTTTCTGTTTCCCCCGAAAACAGTGACTGTGTTATATTCATCTTTGATTACCTGCAGTCTTGCACAGTGCCTGGCACATGAGAGAGCTCAATGTATGATCATCAAATATGGAATATATTCTATGTTGATAAATATATTCTGTATAATATAGTCTATATTGATTCTATTCTTTATTGATGTATATAACATATGACATATATTGACATATACCATATTTATATATTTTTATATGGATATAAAAAGAAGCCCTCCTGCCCTCATCTAAACACAAATGAGAAAAATCTGTGGCCTCTGTTTCTCTCCCTTTCTGGTCTGATCTTCTGTTTGTGACAATTTTTGTTCAGAAATGGATTTTTCATCCCCTGTATAATCTTTGGTGGAGTAGCCAGTTAGCCTTTGACTAATATAGTCACCCACTCCAGGGCCGTGGAAGAAGCAAGCAGTGATAGTTCATAAAATGCATTTGATTTCCACCTTCCCCTCTGAAACTTGTCCTGAAATCCAGGGACTCCATGTCTCCAGTTTGAGGAATCATTTTGGGATGATTGTGCCTTCTGATGAATGGCCTGAGACCCAGCAGGATATATATATAAGAGTGAAAGAATAGAAAAGCCATTTCCTAAGAAACTAAGCTCTTTATTTGTGACTTACCTAAGCTGATCTTCAGTCCAATCTGCTCAACCTTGGCTAAAAATTGTGAGGGAAATAAAATATGCGAGTAATTGTGTAGTGTTCTGGGAAACTAGGATTTTCGGCATGGGAGAAAGGAGAAACAGAAACAAGATGGAATATATTAATTCAAATTAGAATTAGAAATTCCAATATGAATGAGTATGAATTCATGATAAATCTTTTTAAAAATACACGTATTTCCTAATATTTTCACTTAGTTGTCTTGAAACTAAGCAAGCAGCACTGAGCTCCCTTAGCACCCGTGGCTCCTCAGAGATATGGCCAACTGCCGCTGTAGAGCAGGGACTAAATTAAGTGGAATGTCTTGACATAATAGATCGTGTAGTGAGGATGCCATCAAGGGTTGCTGAGGATGTGTCAAAAGGACTCAGGAGCCAACCTAAAGAGGCTCCCACCGGCTAATAGCTATTGGATAATTAGAGCATCAATAAGAATAATGACTGCAGTGGATTGAAAGCATTAGCTTAAGTTTAAATCTAAGAGTTCATGACAGAAAAAGAAAAATACCTCCTTGGTTTCCTTTGCAGGATGCTAAGTAACCAACGCATTATTTTGAAAATTATTTACAAAAGGAACGAATCAAACATTTATTGTGCCATTGCCTTATGAATTTTATCCCAGGGTAACTAAATTGATGAGAGGGAAGTTTCTCATTAAAGTAGTCCTTCAGCTAATAAGAACCAGAGGAATAAAAAAAAAAATGTCACCATTCTGCAGTCTCTAATGCAATAACAGATCTAGACATCATCTCCAGTGGCTTGCTGATGTCACAAATAAGGGGCAGCCAGACTTTATATGCCTCCTTATGGACGTGCAGCACCATCTATGAAGTATATTTGCTAAAGGCTTGGATCTGCATCTGAGGAAGCCTCTAAATATGGTTTTTGGAAATAAAGTTACTGGAACACGACCACACGCCTTTCCTCACGTGTTGTCTGTGGTCACAGTCACCATATAGGCACAACTGAGTGGCCGCAACACAGACTACACGGCCTGAGAATCTGTCAATATTTCCTATCTGACCCTTTACCAAAGAAGTTCACCAAGCCTTGCTCTACCTCGAGCTACGCACCTGTAGCAGATACACGGGACAAGAGAACATGTGAAATGACATCATGGGGATAAGCAGGAAATCCAGGCTGGGGAATTGTGCAGGGAAAATGACACTTGTTCTTAAATAAAGAAACTGCAAGGAAAGGCGAGCACTTCTCTTTGGTTCCTAATCTGTACTTCAATTCAGATCAGCAAGGTCGAGTTTACCTTACCCAGGAGCTGGCAGTCTCTTTAATCCCTAACTCCAGGTTTCCGGCTCCTTTCCAGCTAGCAGATCGCTCCTCTCCTCATGCTTTAATCAATGTCTCTTGATGCACATACTAATTATGCCTTATATTTGCCTAGCCCTTGTCAGGGCCCCGTAGAGGCATCATAAATCAGCGGTGCCCAGTGCCAACCTGTTTGGAGCAGGGCTCTCCTGCCCAGCAGGGTCAGGCCCCTGTCAGTCTTCTCCCTGGATACCACCTTCGGTGTCTGAATGGAGGCCCTGGGAGGAGGAGCTCGTGGATGTAAATAGCACAGGACAGTGGTTTGCCAGCCTTCGTTGAGTTTTGGCATTCTTTGTTAGAAACACGATCTTTGGCGGAAATGTAAACAGCGCAGCAGCAGGCTGCTTTGGGGGGCTGGGGGGTGGGAGTAGGGCTGAGGGCAGGGATGCGATGTGCATCCCATGGACACGGATGAGGGACCATCTGTGTGAAGGCGCCACGTGTACGTGTGTGGGTGCTTCCGTACCAGAGAAGAGTGAGTATAAACACTGGACGTGTCTGTTAACAAAGTGGCCTATCAAAACCTAATAAAAAAGAACAAAAAGGAGCTGTAGGTTAGAAAAGATGAAAAATAAGACTATATTATGTCTTAACCTGTTATACTCAGTCGAAGAGGACAGGAAAGTCTAAAGAAAAAAAGATCAGAGGACTGGTGAGTGTCGTGCGATGGGGCACTCACTTCTGGCCCCTAATTTCATTTATGCTGTTTCATTTCTTTTCTACCTCAGCTGATTAGGTTCCAAATAATTGGTGTAGTTGTTCTGCAGCAAAGATAACCTTATTTTATGATAGGGAAGAGAAGATACAGTTTGGGGAATTTAATGAAAATTACAGTTTTTGTTTCTCATTTAGGTTTGGCCTAAAAAGTACTAGATTCTCAATTGAACAATGAAGTGCTAAAATTGCTCAATACTTTCTCAAAATCCGTGAGTTTTGGGAAAGAGGGGTAGTAACGGTGGTACAGCCTGTTCTCTTTAATATTTGCTTGGCTTTAGTTCAAAAGTGTGTACGGTCATTGGCTCTTTAGAACTGTAGGTGTTTACTCAGAGCAGGAGAACCCTTTTATGTGAGTTCAGAAAGAGGGTCTTAAGCATTCTTCCAAAGAGAACATATATGCTAAAGATGGGAGTACCCCTCTAAGCTGAATGTTTGAGAGGCAAGAGAGGGCCCACATGTCCCTGGCCCCAGACTGCTTGACCACCTCGGGGCCTCTGCCCGCCATAGGGGCTGCTGCTCCAAACCGTTCCGTGGTAGCAACCATAGTCCCCCTCTGGATGAGCCTTTTCTTGTGTATCTGGTGTCTCCAGAATTGGACTCACCACCTTCTTCTTCCTTCCTATTGTCTGCATCGCTATCATGGGAGGCATGTTTTCCTTCTGCTCAGTCCTTAAACCTTGCAGTCAAGTTCAGCCACTCCACATTATTTCTTTTGTCCCATAAATCATTAACACCTGCGCATCTTCTTTGTGTAGGCGGATTTGCTTGCCCTTTGATGTTAAAGCCCTGGCTTATAGCCCTGGTTCTGCCACTTACTAGCTATGATCCTTGAGCAAATTCCGTCTCAGTGTCCCCATCTGTAAACCTGAGATAATGCTTACCTTAGAGGTAGTTGCAAGACCCAAATAGAATATCCGATGTGTCTGGAATGTTTAAGTACTCAATAAGTGGCTGTAGGAGCTACTGGTGTTATTAGGGGAGGGTATGCAGATCTTCCTCTTGGCTACCACCTGCTTCAGGGTCTTAGCACTTCTCTGGCGTTAGTGTCACAGCGTCTTTGCTGACTTCCCTGTTCTCCAATCCGTCTTGCCAGACTGAGTTTCTAAACATACTGGCTCTTCTTTCTTTTTTTTTTTCTTTCTTTCTTTCTTTCTTTCTTTCTTTCTTTCTTTCTTTCCTTTCTTTCTTTCTCTTTCTTTCTTTCTTTCTTTCTTTTTCTTTCTTTCTTTCTTTCTTTTTCTTTCTTTCTTTCTTTTGTTCTTTCTTTCTTCGAGCATACCGAAAAGCCTTATAAGCCTTGTTTCCTGCCTTACCGTGTAAACCCTGGCATCTAGCGTTCTAGGCCCACGTTATTTGCAGGAGCCTCCTCTGGTCTGCACCCACCCGGATGTCCCCAGCCCCATGCAGACTGTTGTGCACATTGCACCAGAATGATCATTTCAAAACAGAAATCTGACCATGTCACACATGCGCCCACCCACACAGACATAGAGAAAGCTGTTCAGGGGCTCTAAGTAGAAACTACCAATTGTCCCCACAGTATTCCCAGTCCCATTTGGTCTAAGCCCTGCCCACCTCTCTGTCCTCATCTCATACCTCTCTTGTTCTCCATGGTCTCATACCAGCCACTGGTACCGTCTATCTACCATGCAGCCTCTTCCTGAGTCTTTGCGAATGTCTGTGTTCCTGCCTTTCCAGATCTTCCCTCTGCATCCTTGACTCATTCTTTCTCATTCTTTCAGCTCTCAGCATGTCATTTTTTCAGGAAAGTCATTCCTGTTTAAGTTAAACCTACCCATTACCTCCTAGAACCACAGGCCCGCCCTTCAATGCATTCAGCACAGTTGTAATTTCACATACATTCAGATGGATATTTCATAGCTATATTCCTCCTTAACTAGGAAGTAGGCTCCGAGAGTACAATTTTTGGCCACCATTGGTTGTTTTCATTGTTTGGATCTGTGCATGGCACACAAGAGTTGATAAAAAATCCCCACTGAACTAATGAACAGCATTTGCCTCCTCCTCTTCAACCTAGATCCCCACACCTCTGTAAGGTGGACTTATATCATATCCCTTTCATCACGTTGCCACTGGTAGGCAGTGCCCAGGCTTTGCCCCCAAGTTCCACTCACCTGGAATGTCTGCTTTGCTTCCCCGAATTCACCTAAATCCATCCTTCAAGGTTCGGCTCCGGCGTTTCTGCTACAGAGCTTCTGAAAATCATGCTGGTCTTCATGAAGCACACTTCTTTTTGGAAGCTTGGAACTCCCCACCTTGTTTTACACTTCATAGTTTATTCTCCTCCTTGTTTGTGCACATTAGCCTATTTCCCCAGGCAAATGGCAAGCCACATCATTGCTTTGTTCTCCCTGGTGCCCAGCATGGTGCTGGTAAGCTGGGTAGATCATTGGTATATGTGATCCAATGGTTTCCATCTCTCTTTTGCAAGACCTGCTCGGAGCATGACATAGAGTAAGGGGCAAGAAAAGATGTGCTGAAAGAATATGTAGGTCAGAAAACAGAACTGCAAGATGTTCTGGGAAGTTTCTGGAAGAAAAATAAATGTACCTGGGATTCAAACACAAGACCAGTGAATTTTAGTCCTTGGCTTCATCCATGTGCCCATCCCTCTGAGGATTTGCAGTTCTTAAGCTGAAGGAGACTGTTAATGTAAGAGGCACCAGCATCCTCAAACAGTCCTCTTTTCAAGATTTGGATCAATGAAAAGGACTGGTCCTTATCTTTACAAAATGGCTATCTTGACCTCTCCAGCTCACAATTCACACATTTCACTGTGCAGCTTTAAACACCTTCCTGTCTGTGAACAAGATAGGATTCCAAGGTGTTTACTTAATAATTAAGTTGACTTAACTAAGCTTTCTATAATTAGGATGAGCATTTCAGGCAACCAAATTACTCCTATGTTCAACCACATGAAAAACAATCCCATCTGAAGTTATTTGGAAGGCAATACCAGGAAATCATTTTCAGCATTACAAGACATACCAAGAAAATTAGTTTGGAGCAATCTACTAGCTTGGCTGTGAGAAATACAGATTGCTTAGGCCTACCTCTCTGGCGTCCTAATACCACTGATGAGAATGTTATTAAGGCATGTGACTATCAGATCCTCCTGCATTGCAACGTGTTACAATCTTATGATCTTGTCATTTTACAGATGGGCTATTTGTTTTATCAGTTGTCACTGCAACAAGGAAAATAAATTTTCAAGAATAACAAAGGATGGAACCATAGTTTTTTTTCTAGAATGTAGTATTCGTTGGCAACATGGAGACTAGAGAACACAGAAATAATTTGTATTAGTAGTGTCCAAAGTACACAGATGGAAGAAGGATCAATTGCTCATAGAAAATGTTCTTATTAAGGTATAAAATGCAGAATGCCTCCAGTGAGGAACCTGTACAGCTCTGTGGACTTCTATGTACATATTCATCCAGGTGACCACCACCCACTTCACTAGGTAGAACATTTCGAGTAATGAAGAAGGCTCCTGTCTGCCTTTTTCTGGTCAGATCCCACCCCCTGCCACAACATAATCATTATCTTAATCTTCATTGCCTTTGGTTAGTTTTGTCTGCTTGTGAAAATGCCTCTATGTGAAGTTATATGTTATATATTCTTTGGTGTTTTTGGCTTCTTTTGACTCAAAAGATGAATGAATGGCTCAACATTCATTCATGTTGCTATTTTGTTCTTTGCAGAATCCCATTGGATAAGCACACCACAATCTATCTATACTTCTGTCTGTAGACATTTGGGTTTTCTCCAGTTTGGGGTCAGAAGTTCTCATTTCTCTTGTGTGTATACCTAAGAGTGGGATTACAGGGTCATAGGGGTTGACACTGAATCTTAATGAATACTGCCAGTTTTCTCAAGTGATTGAACCATGGTGTATTTTAATTCATGAGTAGAGTACATGAATCCAAGGTAACTGCTATTGCATAGTCTAAATTGTGCCATTTATTTCTGGTTTATTAATAAGAATTGGCATTTAAAAAATATGTTATATTAACATAGGCATGAAAACTTGACCAGCCCAAGTGCTGGTTGGAATTAAAGGTAAAAAAAGTTTGAAAAATGTTTATAGCCTAAAATTCCACTTTAAAAATTCAGCTTTGTGGGAGAGCATCAAACAATTGGAACCTTAATAAAGTCTGTCATTTAGTGAATTACTCTCTCCTTTAAAGTGTTGGCAATTATTGTTTGGAGATAAAAATTAAGCAATGGTAATTTAGAAAAATGTATTAAGAAACTTCTTTGCCTTGGTCAAACAAGAAAGCAATGTTTAAAGGAGATACACAAAAACAGTGATGTTGTGGGCTAATAAGCATATCGTTCTGCTGAATAATTAAGTTTATTCCTCATATGTCTGATACAAAGAACACTTTGATGTCCCAAGCCTATGCCATTATTTTTCTATCCATTTTTATCTCGCTCTCATAAAGCCATAAAGCGCAGTTGTTTTTATTTTTTCATGTGACCAGGGAATTGTCTACCTTGCTTTCACTGTTATTTGTCTGCCTCTGATTTAGAAGTTCTTTTGAAAGGAAAATGTGCCTTTCTCTGTTTACGTGATATAGAAAACCACAAGCACTAAATCCTCCATGCCGAGACATAGGGAAAGAGGTCTCCTGTCATCTGCTTCTGACTGTAGAATGACACGTGGCTTTGCCTTTTCTGTTCCAGTTATCTCAGGGATCTCCAGAACCGATTGAGCCCAACTTTTTCACAGCAGATTACCATTTATTACACCATTCATCAGGTGGAAACAGCCTATCCCCAGATGACCCGACAGGTAATGGTCTTCACCACAGGAAATCTGGCTTTCACAAAGAAATATATTGTTTGGATCAACAGCTATCCTTAAACGATTATCTTCAATTTAAAAGAAAAACAGAGCTTATTTTGATTATCTATGGCAATAGTTGGAAGGGATATACAGTGCGAATGTAGAAATTCCCTGCAAGATTTATCATACCCTGTTGCGGCAGCTTCCTTGATTATTTATTAATGCCATAAACAAACAGCAGAATCTGTGTGGGTGAATTGTATTTCCTTTTATTTCTTCTTATCTGATGATGGGAAATCAAATGTCCAAAAACATCCAGGGAGATAAAAAGCAGAAATGAAGAGTTTGAGTATTCAAAATGGAGAGAGAACATTTGAAACTTACCTGAAGAATCCACATCAGACATATCTAATTTGTTTTTCTTTTTTGCATAAATCTCACATAGCATAGGGATTAAAGGTGTAGAGTCTCAAAACCTGAGTGCCTAAACTTGAGTCTCAGCTCCAGCATTTAGTAGTTGACCTTGGGCAAATTATTTGACCTCTTGAACCCCAGTTTCCTTGCCTATAAGGTGGGGGTAAGCGTGGTACTTGCACTATAGGGTTATAATGAGGATCAGTGTAAACATATAAAAGCATAATGCAACTCTTCTCATGATAACTGAACTCTCAGAAGAGGTTTTCAAGCTACTCTGAGGTTTCAGAGTTCCTAAATAAGTTTCAAATCTCTATAAACTATAGTTATGTCACTCAGTGGCATAGATAGAAATGACGGCTTAAAGGGAGACTCCCCTCTTCAATTTAGGCAAATCATTTCATGTATTAATAATTCTCAAACTTTCCCTACATCTTGGACTCCTGGATAAAGCCAACCTGTAGGCAGAATTATGTTTAAAATAGTCCCTGAGAAAACCATAAGATCAAGATGAACTGCTATCTAAAGTCTTTTGCTTTGAAAAGCACCCCCAGGACAGGTCAGTCAGTCTGTAGGCCAGACTTCTTACAGTAGCTATTCTGATGAAACCGAGAGCTCTGGTGGAAATCTCAGAGCAGCCTGAGAGGCAGTTGGCAGGTGTCCAGGGCAGCTGGAGGGGACACCCTGGGGTGGAGCAGGCAAGTCCCATCCCAGCAGGCTGGCCACAGGCTCACACGGCAGAGCCTGCAGGCACTTTGGAGAACACCTTGGCCCAGAATTTTGAAGAGGAGCTGCCAGGACTCATCAGCCTCCTCCCTCCCCTCCCCTTCAACACATTCCCTCTTGTCTCTCCTAAGTGGAGGGGGTTCCTCGGCCTCCCTGCACACACCAGTGTTGATTGATTGCAGTGGAAGTTGGCCAACATTGCTTTGGGTGGCACTCAGTTGGGCGAGGTGCTAGTCTCTTATCCTTAGAACACCCACCAAAGAAAGTATTGCCTCTTGGCACGAAGTGAACTTTATTTCCCTCCAGAGAGTCATATGAAAGAGCCGGGTCTTCATTGTCTTTCCCTGTCTGTTTCAGCCTCCCTCTAAGAATTCATTTTCTTTCTAGCACACATTTACTGGTTTGGCTTGTAGCTTAAAGAGAATTTTTTGATCAGAAAACTTGCCCATCGGGTCATTTGTTTTGGGAATACTCCTCACCCGTCCTTTGTGTTCATATGCATGGGTGGGCACACGTGTGTGCGCACGTGTGCACACACAGGTGCCTCTCTGATTGCCCACTTTGTACCCTGAGGAATGCCCTGAAATCTTTGTGTATTCTTTTGTGATGGCCACCCCAAAAGCGTCCAGTTATTAAAGGAAGAGAAACAAACAAACAAAAAAAATTAAAAAATAAAGGAAGAGAAACAGAGTTTGAATATTCCAAGCAAGATAATTTGGAATGTGCTTAGAAGTACTCCTCTACATCATGACTAAACTGACTCTGTTTTCACTACGGCTCAGTTGTAATTGGCAACAAAGTCCAACTAAGAAAATGTGAACCAACGGTCAGACTTCCCATAACCTATTTATTTCAGGTCTATGTACCAGCTCTGACTTGGAGGAGGGAATAACATATGAACAGATGCAGGTGAGGTTTTTACGGTGCCTTTGAACAATTTTATTTTGTTGCTTTTAATTCAATACTAACCTGAATTTTTTTTTCAACGTCAGACTGTGATTGAAGAAGTCCTGGAGGAAAGTGGTTATTACAACTTTACATCTAACAGGTGAGTTCTAGAATTTTCTTTTAAATATGAAAGTTCAGTTGAGATCATTGGATGTTAAATCTGATTATCCTGGATTCAAGAGGTTTTTTTTTCCCAACTTTTATTTTAAATGCTTTTGTAGAATATCTTGGGTTAGGCTGATACAACTATGGGTAGAATGTATGTTGTGCATCCTTTGTGTGGATGCAGCTGCTGTTTCTCTGTTGAAAAGAAGGGGTGATAGCTGTGTGGTAATTTACTCCCAGAAAAAATAAAACATAATGAAATGGAAAAGCATTTCTAGGGTTGTTGTTGTTTTTTTTTTAATTAAGCATTCGTTCCATTCTAGTAGAGCTGTAAATTCAGATTTCCATCACTGAAATCTATCCATTATTTGTATAGAATGCAGGGGGAAATGCAACTAAACAAAGAATCACTTCTGGTGAATTTAAGATATTCTTGTGGGAAAGGGACTTGTTGTTATGTATTACCATATGCTTACTCTAAGTGAGAAACCTCAGTTTACTGGAGCTATGTATTATCTTCTCACATAGAACTATTTGTGCTCTCAAAATATAGTGTTTTATCACTTCTGTCCAGTTCTGATTCCTGCATTTTACTGTTGGGCACAGTGTTGGCCACAAAGATTTGAGTACAATTAGTTTACTTGAGAGGCAATTCTGGGAAACACTGGTAGGGAAGTGAAGAAATAATTCAGTAAAGGTTTCATTTTCAAGCAAGAAGTCACATGGCTGACTGGAGCGAGGTCCCACTGGGGAAATCTGAGAGCCAGTACTAGAACATGTACCTCAGGTATCCCACTCAAGGGCTGAGGGAGCTGGGGTATGTCCTCCTGTTTCCATTGGTCACTGTTTGCAGCCTTTCCCCAGAGAATGTTCGTTCCCTGGCATTTCTGGCCTTCTGTAAGGGTGGACAGAACAGATTCCAGAGGCCAGAGAAATCCTCAGGAAGAGAAATGCAGGTGCTGGCAGCTGGAAAGCAAGCCAGCGTGCTGTGAAGGGGCCCACATCCCCTCATCTACACCCCATCCACACCACTGATGGTGTCTACACACGAGTTGTCTCTTGACTTTTCCGAGGAGCCCCTCATAACTGCATCCTCAAACTGATCATAAGCAGCCACATCCACATTCTGTGTGGCTCCATGTTGCTTTAGTTTGTTCTCTCAAAGTGGCCTTTAATGCCTGAAGGAGCTGCCTTCCTTTCCCGCTACTGAAGCTATCTTGTGACCACTGTTTAAGTCATTCCAGAAGTTGTCTCCCAAGGTATTAGCCATGGTAAGAGACGAGGCCTCAAGAGCATCCTGTTAGGTTATTATATGGAAATTAGATTCTTTTTTGAGGTTAGTTCAGTCTCCAACTTTTTTTTTTTTTTGAACTTTTTTCAACAAGTTGTTTATATGAATCACACATAAGATTATTCAACTGCTTGCTCTTTTGGCTTGATAATATATTTCTAAAATACTACCAAATGATGAATAATTTTCATTTTCCAAAGCTATATTATTAATAGAAATCCCCGTCTTCATAATCGCTCTCCTCCCACGTTCCCTGGAGAGACTTGGAATTTTCATTTTCTATTCTTGGGCCAAGTACATCCAGCTTTCCATGGAAAGGATGATCGTCTTTGCTCTTGACTCTTAGCTCCTTATTATTTTAAGTGCCTTTGGCTTGAATGGGGGCAAAGGTCACTTTTGTCATAATTTATCTGCATATTCTCAGAGACTCAGGATCTTGGACAATGAATGGCTTCATATTTTTGCAGAAACTACACTAAGTATCAGTGAAAAACCAGGTGTGGAAGGAAGTTAGGAAACCTCTTACAAGAGCTCTTATTTTTCCTTAAAAAGTAATTTTAGTCTTATTTTTAAATTTACTTTTATCCCTTTTCAGTTTTATCCCCAAGTTTTAAAAAATTCAAACATTATTTCTACTTCCAAAGCTATACTCCTATATTAAAAGACATTGCAAATTTTCTTATTCTAAAGAATAGATAAACTGCCTAATAATGAAGACAAGTTATTTATAGTTATAGTCAGAATTATGAATAGAATATAGAGACATGGGTTAAATGATCAAATTCAAGAAAAATACAGTGGATATACCATGCAAAAAATTTTCTTAAAATGTTCCAAATTAAAATGAATCACTCACAAAATATTCTTATATCCATGATATTCCCTTTTCATTCTCTTTTAACAATGATAGACCATACCTTGAGAGAAGACTCTTCAGAGTTTACTAGTAAAAATCACCCTTGGTTGTGCTTAAAGTACTTGTTTACTGGTGTTCCAAATTAATTACCAAGAAATAAGTCAGCCTCTACTTAGAAGCACCTTAAGAGTTCACAAGCTGGAAATACACATAATTCCAAATATGAATCAAATCAGCAAATCAGTGATGATTTTCCCATAGTCAAAAGATAGAGGATGCTAAATGTCACTGGACATGAACAAGGATTTGGAATCAGAAGAATGTATTTTCCCTAATAGATTCCACAGAATAGCCAATATTATCAAAGATGCTAATAGATGTTCCCTGAAAAATAAAATTTTGTGATCAAATATATTTGGGAAACTCTGAAAGTACAGTTTTCCATTTTTGGAGGATGTTGACACACATTACCATATTATAGAGTCTAAGATGTGCTGTAAGAAATCTGCTAACCTTGTTTACCCCAGTATTTCTTCAGTCTTTCACATGCAACAAAAGTTCAGAAAGCTGCCCTAGCGCTGTGGTTAGAAATGGGAGACATGGGGCACCTGGGTGGCTCAGTGGATTAAAGCCTCAGGTCATGATCAGCTCAGCTCAGGTCAAGATCTCAGGGTCCTGGGATCGAGCCCTGCATCAGGCTCTCTCCTCAGCAGGGAGCCTGTTTTCCCCTCTCCCTCTGTCTGCCTCTCTGCCTATTTGTGATCTCTCTCTCTCTCTCTCTCTCTGTCAAATAAATAAATAAAATCTTTAAAAAAAAATGAAAAAAAGAAATGAGAAGCATGGTGTGAACTCTCCCACCAGTCACCAGCATCTACCCAGATCTGCTGTTTTTCTCTTTTTCTTTGTCATCATCTTAATTTTCATTGTCATCATCATTCCAAAATATTATTAGTGATCTTGGTCACACAGAGAATTGCATACATTATTTCAGTATTACTGAAGTTTATCGCTTCAGACAGTCTGTTCCAACTTATACGCATCTACCAAACACCCAGACAGCATCTAAAGCATGAAGCCAAGACACGGCACATTTTTAGCTTAGGTCCCAGGGTGAATATTTAGTTAGGGGTAGAGAGACGCCATCATCAGACTGAAAGCCTCAGGATAAAGCCAGTATCTATTAGCTCTCTTCAGGGACAGTTCCTGCACCTGTTTAAATAATGGGGAGACTGCTTGGACTGTTGGTTAGGAAGATTGTCTTGGGCACAAATGCTGCATTAGGAAAAGGAAATAGTAACAGAAACAGAAATAGCAGCAAGGAGCCCTTAGCAAAATGGGAGATCCCTCATTTCTGGGCTTCCGGGAAGGGGAGGTAGAATGAGTTGAGAGGAAGAAAGTAATGTAAAGACAAAAAAGCAAGCTCAAAACAAACTTGGTCAGCCCAAAGCACATTCTATTCTTGATCATTTGCAGGGATGTATGATTAAATTATATTTTGCATTCATAAACATTTAGCTTCCTTACCAGAAGGAGACAGCCTATCTTGCCTTAATTTTATCTCTGTTGTTTGTGAGAGTAAAATTGTTTGAATGTGGTGGGTGAACAGACGTCAGGCATATCCTCCTTATATACTTAGGGGTACACATTAACATTTTTAACAATGGAATCTGTGTTGAGAAGTAAAATTTGCAAAAGAAAAAGAAATCTGCAGTTTGCATTGCTTTTTTCCCCCAATTAACTGATAACATGTAAATTAGATGTTTAAGACTATAAGCTACTTTGAATGGGTGTTTATTTTTCTTCTGTAAAGGGTTATCATTTCCAATGGAGTTTATAATTTGAGAAAGACCCTGTTAGCACCAAACTTCAGCAAAATGTGGCTTTCTAAAAATATCCCATCCTATAATGTTTAGAATCATCTTTTCTTCACTGGGATTTATTTACGTATATCCTTGAGCTACTGCTTTTGAAGTTGAATGTGTGAAGTCAGATATATGTGACTACAGCAAACCCTTTCCACTTCTGAATCTTCTAGATATCACTCCTATCCATGGGGGACCAAGACTCACCCAACCAAAAGATGAAAACCCTACATTTTGAATGAACTTCGTTTTCCTAGTAAAGTTCAAGTTCTGGACTTTAGCTCTACCAGATGCCCAAGGATTGGGAGCTGCTGAAAGAGTGTGGAACAGAAAAGACCAAGATGCCTTGGCCCCTCCAGGGCCTCTTTCTGGGGATCCTGTGCTAGGTTCTGTAGCCGTGGCAGCGTGGGAAGGCTCTGCCCCCCGGACGTGGCCGACACAGGACGATGACAGGGCTCTCAGTGTGCTCCTGGGAGAAAATGCTGCAAAATTCATCTGTGGGGAGAAAACTTGCACCTCACAGAACTTTCCTCCAAGTCAAAAAAGAAATAACAACAACAAAGAAACAAACAAAAAAGTCATATTTTTCAACAGAATGTTTTATATTCAGGATTGCAGAAACTATGTTTAAAGGCATCTAGCCTTCCGTGTATAAAAATAGTTTTAGATAGAGAAAATTACAGGCCCCAGAGTAATAATATATTGGGCAATTCACTGTATTCCCCAATTTATTTTTAAGGAAATTCAAAATAGGTGATTGAACTTTGTTGTTGTTGTTTTAAGGAAAAGATTGTTTCTCTCTTAACCAGTGGGTGCTAGTGGTCTGAAGACAGTAGACAGTATTGTAACCTTTGCACAGCCTCTGGGAATAACTATCAAATTGTCAGATGTAAGCTAGACTAATAGAATATATTGCTGTACAGTGTGTGTATGTGTGTATATACATATATAGAGAGGAGGGAAGAGAGGTTTTGATTAGGCTAATGCTTTGCTGCTAATCAAACTTATAGTGTTTTTAGAGCACTTTGAAGAGCTCATAGAATCTATGAAAGAGATGCAATATTCCTTATTCTAAGTCCCTTCTCGCTAAAATTACCTACATTGTTTTAAAATTTTTATTGTTTGGGGATTTAAAATGAAAACAAGTTATATAATAAAATATAAGTCCCTTCTTTATTCATTGAGACATCCCTAAAAAAAAAACCAAAAAACAAAAAACAAAAAAAACCCAAGAAATCAGAATGCCAAATAGTGTTCCATTCCTATATAAGGAGACTTCATGATGAAAATTTCTAGATTCTTATTGGGCTAACATCTCTTCAACTGGCTTATAACTGGTGTAATATCCAGAAATGTCCTTATTGCCAAGTCAGACTGCACGTCTAACTGCATAAAGAACATTTTAATTCTATATAATTAGTAATCTGAAAGCTGAAATTATGCTTTTTATTTACTTCTCCCTGCATTCTGGTATCTTTATTTACACTGATATATTTTTAGTATGATCGAACAGGATTTAGTTCATGTACTTACAGTGGTTGAAACATAATAACCTTTTGTACAGTATAGAAAAATCTCTTAATGAGAACCCATACTACTTTACAATTTGTTCAACACTGAAAGGATATCCAAATTTCCTTTAACTAATGCCTTTGAAAATTGCCAATGAATCTTTGTCTTTAAGCCAAATTAATGATTTCAAATATACTGTAATTTAAAATAACAGATGCACTTACAGTAATGAAAAATGTCGTTTTCAGCTTTCAAACCAATTCCATTCATCTGTGAAATTTACATGTAAAATCAAAATGCTATGACTTTGTTGATTTACCCAGGTAAAATTTTATTCCTAGCTCAACTGAATTTGAACTTGCACTATTATTTTTTATATCTTCTCATGTATGGAATGGGCACATTTCCTTGTTGTGTAAGAGGCAGAGGCCTACAAGGACATAAATTTTAATTGTGATAGTAGCCTAGAAATAAACCAAGCTGTTGGGGTGAAAGTTCGAACAATAAAGTTCTTTCTCAAATGATAATATATTGTCAACAAAGTTTAGAAAAGAATACTATTAAGAGGTTACACCTTGGTTAAAAAAAAAAGAAAAGAAAGAGAGAGAGAGAGAGAGTGAGAGAGAGAGAAATGATTTATTTGAAGGTGTTTTCGAATGCATACAGTTGGTCTTATTGACCAGAAAGGGAACAAAATGTTTCCATCAAACTATTTCTTTTAGACCATAGACATGGCATTTATTATGCAAGAAGCCAGTATGAATTAACAAAGATAAACAAATGGATGTCGGCAGCATTAGGCCTGTCAACTCTATGCTGACAGATGCATTCTTTTGCCAAAGTCAAGAATGTGTTTTATTTGATTCCCTTCCTAGACTACCAGTCACTGGATCCACATTCTCCCAGTGCAAGAGTGGGCCCTAAGACAAATTTAGGCACTGGTAAGGGATCTGTCTTGTGCATGGAGTCTCATCCTAACAGCGATGTTGCCCTTTCAAAAACCCTCACTTTCTGACTTTCTGAAAAGAGGCCCCCTGCCCTCACAAGAGAACAAGAATGATCATCTTGTTTTAACTCTCCAAACTGCCCTCTAGTGCAAAGAAGTTGTTACTTGAGTGTAACAGGCCTCATAATCTTTGCTTGATTGCCTTTAAATTTTTTTCTCTTTCTCTTGTATAATCGTTAATTGTTTGTTGTGCAATGAAATCCCTGTGAATTTGTCTCATCCTCAGTCACTGAATATTTGTATGGGACAGAATATGAATCAGTCTTTCAGATCACTTTGGATACACAACTGCTTCAGTTAATGATGTTTTGCTCTACCAACTCTGTCTGAATATGTGTACTTGAAACCTTAATTTGCTTTTTAAAAGCAAAATGTTCCATTTGCAGGGAAGTTGGTGCAGCAGGCCTGTGTGCTTGCTGGTTGTTAACCTCGTAATCTTCCAGATGTGTGATATTTATTGAGGTCTCCAGGGAATAGTAACGTGGACACTAGACCCATTGCTCCTGGGTGAATTTCAGGATCTTGCTGGAGAAACGCTGCTTGAGTTTAATGCAGACACTTGTATGGCACTGGGCAGTGTGCATGCTCTGGGCATTCGAAAGCAGAACCTGATTAAGAAACATTGTTAGGCAGTCTACCCAAGTGATGGAACTGATCAGGAGGTAAGGTCTTAGAGGTACCTTCTATGACATTAAATACTATGAATTTTGATGATCAACAACAAATACAGGACCGGTTAATTACATGCAACTCCAGCAATATCATCAGTTAATCACCACTCCTATTAAGATGTGGGAAGGCAAGAATGTTGTCTAGTCAGTTGTATCAGTATTAATATGCATAGTATCCGCATCCCTCTCTTTGATATGCTGAATTGCAGACTACTTTTATCACCATCTCTTTCTCTTTTTTTGGACTGGTGAGAAACTGTGTACAGCAAATATGCTGGATTCTAGTAGAAATGGCTTCAGCTTCTATTTGAAGGCAGGAAAAACTTCTTTGTAAGCTACTTTTATTGCTTGCCTTTTATTTTTTCTATGGTGTGTATTCATGAACACAGAAATCCGCTGGAGAGGCAATGCAGAGGAACCAGACTGAGCCAGCTCCTTGGTAACCGGGAGATGCAGCTAGGAAGGGCTTGTGAGCAAGGGAAGCTCAGTGCTTCCCTATGGTGACCTTGACTCTTGGGGTGAAGTTCCGTCTAAACATGAAATTCTTCCTGTTCAACAATTAAATGTGATAAGTATATTTTATGTACCTTTAGATCTTCCAGATTGTGTCCTTTGATGGAAAAGGACAGAATTTTGGATAGATTATCTTTTCCATTACAATGTGCTACTAACAGTATGCTTACCCTTGGATGCCATTTTTCATGTTGATAGGAAGACACAGATGTCTCAGGGAAACAACTTTGTGATAAAGAAAGAAATTCTTACGTGTGTCATTGTGGTTAAATTGCATATTGTAAATAGAACTGTTATGGTTGATTACATTCCTGCTGTGGTGTTACTTTGAGATTTGCAAGAGGAATAGGAAGGATTTTATGATTCTGACGGAGTGACTGATGGATATTGCAAATTTACATGTCTTCTGGGTCCATGAGCAATGGTTATTTTAAAAATGAAGATCACATACCCTAGAAGCATAGCAGTGTTCTTGGTCTGTGAGCTAGGTTAGAATTTTTTTTTTTATTAGTGCATACATGCAGGAATGAATCAGTTTTTAACATCTTTAAAAGTTTATTGATTTGATCATAAAAGTGAACTCTATTCTCAATTGAAGACTGAAAATTATTGCTCAAATTGAACAAGCTGCCTTTTTTTGTTTTCCGTTTTGTACCACAACGCTTTGCACTGTACCCAGGACCTGTATTTAGAGGTAACAGACGTGCATTCATTATAGCAAATTCGGGACTGTGGAATGACTGTCATTTGGAAGTAGCTTACCTTTGTTTCCTCTAAACAAAGATAGTAGTTTTGTTGTTTATAGAAAACCAGTGTCACTTTGACAGGTAATCGGCAAGTGTAGGTAGATGCTTGGAATTAATGTGAGCTCACAAGTGAAAAATTAGCTGAAGGTTTTGCAAACATGTGAACTGGTCCCATAAAACAAGCAGAGAGAGGTTTGAACCAGCATAACAAGCCCAGAGGAACAACAGCTGAAGGCCTCAGCACCCCCAAGTCAGACTGCAGAGGCCACTTAAAAATAACATCCTTAATCCATGCTTTAGTTTTACATTTCGAGCACAATTTGAGTCAGAATTCTGGAAAGGAATATAATGCTTATAAATGGCTATTAAACTTTAGCTTTCCTTGCCCTTCATACAAGTATGTTTACCTCATACTTAAGTGAGTTTGGAAGGAAATGGAGCTGGTTTAGGGATCAAGAAGGAATGCGTGACATATTTGTATGAACCCCGCATGACATCAAGGGAGTCAAATATATAAAAATACTCAGAAGTGAAAGCCCAACTTGTTAGAGATAAAAGACAGTCTGTAAACAAAAACTGAGAAGTCACAGGGCAAGCAGAAGGCGAGTGGTGTCCCAGAGCCTGGCACCTCCCAGCAGGCCAGTCCCAGGGTGGCCGGTGATTGGCAAGGGCCACGCAGTTCCAGAGGCTTGACTGATTCCTGCTCTTCTGCCTCCAGGAAGCAGCAGGTCAGGTCTCTCCCCAACGTGCAGTTACTGATGGACTGGTCTCTCGGCACTGTCACCAGTGACTTGAACACCCAGAAGAGGAGTAGATGGGACCCTAAGACACCCTAATAATGTGTTGGTCCAGTCCTTAGGACTGGGTCCCCGTGAAGCATTCCAAAGACGTTGTTAGGCTCCTCTCAAGGTCACGGTTGTTTCAGTGAATGTGTTTCTGCTGCTAACACCATGTTCGCTTCCCCATCTTTTATCCACGGCCTCGGGACAGTTTTTTCTGACAAAACAAATTTTGCAAGAAATATATGTGGACGTTAACTAGATAAAAGCGGGCAGATCTGAATACATTTACACTTGGCTAGATTTGAAAAGAAGCATTTCCACATATTTCAGTTGTTTGAGAGTAAACCAATTGATAATCAGGCTTCGGAAAGATGCCATCATTTTGCTCTTCCAAACTGGGAAACAAAAATCACTTCAAAGGAAAGTCTTTTGAGTGCATTTTGTGTACTGACATTTAGTGGATCAAAGCTGAATTAGGATGCTGCCTGTATTCTGTTGTACCCAGTGGTGAGTTTGGGAAGATCAAAAGAACAGAGATGTCCTCTGGGGAAAAAAAAGAACAGCCCCCCATCTCACGTGGCCCAGAGCTTCCGTGTTCTGGACAGCCACAGGCCCACTGTGCCCACAAAATGGAAAAATACCTTCAGTTTGCTTTTTCTCCCTTACCTTGCGGGAGCATATACCCTTTTCTGTTGTAGTCCCATCTGCGGGCCTCTCTTCTGTCTGGCACATGCCCCAGCTGCCCGTTCCTACCAGAGGTGCGCATGGCTGCAAGGTTTCCTGTGGGGAGCCCTGCATCGTTACAGGGAGTGTGTGGAACTTGGGGATGGCGCGCCGGGTGGAAGGCAGAGGGATGATGGGGTTCTTGCTCTGCACGTGCTTCCGTCCTCCCCAGACCTCCCAAACACTGCTGCTGTGAGCACACTTAGGCTCCAAGGTGACAAATCCTGAGGCTCCGGAAGAGAAGAGACAGGCAATGCCTCTATGAAAGCTTTATATAAAAGACGCAAGTGGCCTTTATTTTTGCTATTGCTTAAATATGCTCTGTAATTGCTAAAGAAAATTAAAAATGTATTTTCAATCTTACTGGAAAAGAATCTCTTTTGTCAAGAGTTTGTAGCAAATGGTTGTCGCTTTTCTCTGACCAGCTCTCTCAATCTCTCCTTTATGCTTACAAGTCTTTTGGTTAAAAAAAAAAAAAAAGAAAAAAAGCTCCAAAACGGTGATCACATATGTTTACGCTCAAATATGTCCCACAGCTTTAATTGGTGGCAACTCTCTACTGCCACCAATGTTGCATAACATGTATTTCAAAACTTAGTGACTTAAAAGGACGAGCATTTATTATTTCTCCTGAGTCTGTAGGTCAGCTGGGTGTTCTGTTGATCAGAGCTGGGCTCCCTCATGTGCCTCTGGTCAGTTGACAGGTTGCCTGGTTCTGGATGATCTAGATGGACCCAGATGGGATAGGTCAGCTCTCCCCCATGTGTCTCTTACACCCTTCCAGCAACCTACCCCAGATGTGTTTTGTGGTGGCAACAAGAGCCAGTACAGAAATCCATGACTCCCTTCTCAAGCTTCTACTTGCATCAGGGAATTTCCCAATTCCCATTGGCCAAACAAAACAGATGCCAACAAAACATAGCTAAATCTCCCGTGAGCGTGGGAAAGTGATCAGGTTTTTATCACTGTGTAATAAATTGCTATAAACTTAGCAGTTAGAAATGACACAAATTCTTCATCCCTAAATTTCTGTAGGTCAGAAGTTTGAGCATGTTTTAACAGGATCCTCTCGTAGGCTGAAATCAAAGTATGGGAGGGGGGGCTAGGGTCTCATCCGAGGCTTGGGATCCTCTTCCAAGATCATGTGATCTTCAGTTCCTTGTTGGTAGGACTGCAGTCCTCAGCAGCTCAACGCCCTCTGGGTGATGTCCCCTTCCATACGGCCCTGCCCACAGACAGCTCATATCCTGACAGCTTGCTTCTTCAAGACCTGCAGGAGAGTTGATCTCTTTCCTTCCTCGTGGTTTTATAACATGCGGTTTTATAAAACTTTTATAAAGAGAGTTTTATAACACAACCAAATCAGGGGCGTGACATCCTGTCACCTTCATCAGATTCTAGTTGTTATAAACAAGTCACAGGTGCAGCTTGTACTCGAAGGGAGGGGATTATACAAGGAAATGGGTCACTGAGGTCACCTTAGGGTATGTCTGCCACAGAATGGAATACTAAAGGGCCCAGGCATCAGGAGATTTGAGAAATTGGGGCATAAAATATGAAATATTACAATATCAACACACCTGGAGAAGGAAGAATTGTGAGAAGTAGTCTCCTGAAAATGACCTCAGACCACAGGACCTGAATTCCAGAACACTTCTAGTCCCCATCCCAGGACTCAGATGTCTCCAGCAGGCTGTTTGAAAACCAGATCTAACCCAGCCAATAGACCCACAGACCTCAGTCACTGGCATGAGAAGCAGGAATGGAAATTGTTCTTCTAGAAGCCAGAGAAGCTTTCAGAGAACCACATCCTTCAAACTCCGTGCAGGGTAATCTGCCTTTTTATTTTAGTTCTTTATCAAACGGGAACAAACTTATTATTCTCAGTGATCGTGTCTGTGTAGCAGAGAGCAGGAATTAAATAAGGGAATTATAGAGTATAGCTTGATACAGCTACAAACTACAATGTAAAAAAAAATACATCAGAAGAAAAAAATACAAGCAATGAGTAAAGGAAAATGGCACCCAAACGTAAAGATTCTGTCCCTCTTCTCAAGATGGAACACACAATTTCATATTCATTTTGCTCTTTATATGAACTTTATATGAAGCTGTCCTTATCATGCAGATTTAATTTGTTACCATCCTATATGAAGACTAAAATGGCAAGAATTAATTTTGGTCATGTACTGGTTTTATCTCTTGGGCCATGCAATGTTGCCACAGATGTTTTAACATCTTTGGTATGTGCAAAAAGGTTATTTCTATAACCCAGGAAAGCAGTTGTAATTTTCATAATAAGGATCTAGGTACACATATTGTGAATTGTCCAAGGATCAAGAAACAAATCACTTAAAGTCTAAAATTCCCTAAATTTATTTGCACATGAAGCAAGGGGTAAACATGATTAAGGATCTGGGCCTTTGGCTCACACAAACTTGGGTCTGAATGCTAGCTCTAGGATTTTCTATTTGGATGACTGCAGAGCAAGGACTCAAGCTCTCCAGGGCTTAGCTTCCTCATCTATAGAAGGTAGACATTAGTGGATTCCACTTTCGAAGCTTATTGAACCTAGATTTGATGTAAGAATTAAACATCACGGTAGAAGTGAGGGACCCGGGGCGGAATCAGCCTGTATCCGCCCAGCTCCACAGCCCCCGCCCTGTTTCTGTGGCCGAGGCCTCCTGGGCGCTTTCTCTCCCGCCAGCCTGCATCTGGGTCTCTCTGGTGAGAACTGTCCTCGGGTTGCAGGACCCGGTTTTGTCTGCTGGCACTGGTGACACCTGGAAACTTCACTCTCCAGAGGCAGCCCTTAACCCCTTACAGAGATGTTCAGGGGAACGAACCCTCCAGGCCCCTCTCCCCGGACTGGGACAGCTCTGAGGTATGCTCGTCACTGTTTCACAGTTCCCTTGGAGAACTGAGTCAGTCACCCTCTGTGGAACTGTGGTAATGTGTCCTCGCCTGGCTTCCTTCCGGTCCCTGCCTCACCTCCCCACTCATCAGTTTCCCTGGCAGTGCTTCTGGATGAATTTGTCCCCTACCTCAGGACATGCTTCTAGGGAAGACCACGCAAGGCACTGGCACAAAATAAATGGCCAAATTAAAAGTCACTTAAAATTTTTGTAATGAGGAACGTGGATTGACAATCTCTTGATGGTACATGAGCCGAGGAAATGATTGGTTCACCATGTCACCATGGTCCTAGTATAGAGTCCCCATTAAGCAGGAATGGAACTAGGCACAGTGACAGCATTCTCTGGCCTCCTTTCCTTACCCCGGGTCATCGGGTACTCTGGCTGCCAGTGGGATGACAGAGATTGTTAGCAGCATAAAGGATGGATGAACAGTGCTGTGGTACCTCCCTGGCCTCCTAAAACGGTGGGGAGGCGTCCCTTCCCATCCCTAGGGAGTCAGCTGCTCCCTCCGCCCTTGCCCCTGCACTTCTATTGTTATACATCGGATCAAATGTGGTCAGAATTTCAAGAAGTCCCAGGAAGTAGCAAGAACCTTTAGATGGGGAGGAAGTGGTCTTCCTGCACCGCCATTCACCACACAGAGTTAACTCAGCTAGAGGGAAAATTCCCTGCCATCTAGAAGGAAAGGCTAGCTGACTCTCATTTGGTCTCTAAGAGAGGTGGAATGGTTTTCTCATTTGTCCTTCACCAGTTTTCCTTTGAGAATTTTTTTTTCAAATAACCTCAGCCAAAGTAAAGAACATCTTGGTATCTGCTAATTTATTTTTAAAATGCATTTGAGTTCTGTTTATTAATCCCACTGTGAACCTTTCAGATGATCATATCTTCTGCCTTTCCAAAAAACGAATTCTTATGACAAACATGAACCTTTCAGCATGAATTACATAACAAGTGACTACTCCATTGAAATGCTTATCATCATCTCTGCTCAGTTACACTATTTTCATTGGGAAAAAAATATTATGACCATCTCCAAAGGTTGCCATGTCCTGTTTTGTTCCTCTTGTCACTTGCCTGGTCAGGCCCTACCAGCAGTGTCCTTAGCATTTTGGTAACAGGTGCTCCAGTTTGGAAAGGGTATTCCAAAGTCAGCAGTGCAGAAAGGCCGAAGTGGTAGTGAAGTACTTGGTCCTTCACAGTCCGCTTGCCTAGAGAATGCCCGATACGGAGAAGAAGAGCACTCACTCCTGGCCATAGTCATTGCTCCTGAAGCATTCAGTAGGAGAACTGCCACAAGAAACACTTTCCTGGCCCCTTCTACTCCCCACACCAGTCCTTCCTCCTCCTGCCTTTGCACATCCATGCACGCGGGCACGTGCCTACACCCCCTCCACTCTCAAAAAAGTGGATGGAATCTTCCGATTCTTTTCTTATGGTTAGCATTTTTCTTGGTCAGGTGAGATGCCACGAAGCTTTATGTTGACCACATTTCCAGTTTTCCTCAAGTCTCTCATTAGTTTTTCCTTTTTTCTAATTCTAGATTTGGAGTGTGTTGGTTTATATGCTAATCCTGCTTAACTCTGTGTCTAACAGGAAGTTATCTCTGTCTACATAACACCATGACTTCAAGAGACAATACTATTTATATTATTTAGTCTTAAAGTTTGTCTCCTTTTTCACTTTCTCCTAAATTTTGAAATATTTTTAATGTATATTTTATACATTAAGGGATATGAAATACCGTGGAAACATTCTTTGTTTTCCTACTTTATCCTGTAGACTCTGTAACGGCCTTGGGAGCGTTTATAGCACCATAGATTTTTGTTTTACCCTCAGAAACAATAGAGGTGAATTGCTAACTTTGAAATGAAATTCTGACCTCATCTTTAACTAGCATTTCTATTTTGAAAAGTTTTACTGAGTTAACTCGATTAAAAAACCACACACACAAACAAATAAGAAGTTGACCAATAATATTTGAATCATAAAGTCTTTGGTCCACTTCACAGTAATCAGATTAACTTAAAGAAGTTCTAGATTTACCTAGAGCAGTCAGTTTCTGAGACTAATTTCTAAAATTCTCACCTCAAGATCCATGGTCCTACTTTGTCCTGGGGGGGAGAGGAGTGGTTACTGCGTGGCGGACAGCGTGCAAAGCACTTTCCAGATGTCCAGTCATCACGACAGGCACTGTGCAAGAGGTAGTAACTAATAGTGTTGTAGAAATGAAACAAACAAAACAAAACAAGAGAACCTGGAACCCCGTAAGAAAACCGAGATTCTGCACGGCTCTGCATGTTGTTTTCAGTCTCACAAAGGTTGAAAGATGGTGAAGGTTTAAACCCTTCGTTTATATCATCAAGATAAGATTACTCAATTTATGGGACTTAGAAAATTCTCTTTATGCCTTATTTAATAATGGTATCATTTTGCCTTTTAGGGCTGGCACCTGCTTTGTATGTTTCACTGAGGAATGCCTTATCGTAGTTACAGGATGACAATGCTCTATTCACTCTTTCCAAAGGCACAAATGCAGACCACTCTAGCATTTCAGTAATTGTTTACTGCTGGAGCATGAGCCACACCAGAATATTAGCAATCCAACTCAAATTTTAATCTTTTAGTAAGATCCTAACTTTCTATAAAGTGGTTTGATGACCCTGCTCGTGTAAACTCTTGATAAGTTGTAAGTTTGCAAGTAATACTTGCTAATTAAATGGCTCAAAAATAAATCTGGCATTTAGTCTATAAAAGTCAATGGGCAAACAACAACAACAAAAACCCACACACAACAGACTGGAGCTTTTCCTTTTAAAGACAAGGTGAGATATTCTGGCTGTGTGACCCAAGGTGAATGACTTAACCCTCACGAACATCAGTTTTCATACATAATTATGCTTTTTTCACTGTATCACCATAAGAATTAAAGGTGCTAACATATGAGCAATGGTCCAATGTGTGGTTAAGGAAACACTAAATAAATACCAGTTTTATTAAGTTGCAGTTTCCCAGAGACTAAATGACAATCTTGCTGACTCATTTAAAAGTTTTCTCATTTTTATTATTTTGTTTTTATTTTTTTAAGATGTTATTTATTTGATAGAGAGAGAGAGCACAAGCAGGCGGAGTGGGAGAGGGAGAAGCAGACTCCCCACTGAGCAGGGAGCCCAGTGTGGGATTTGATCCCAGGACACCGAGATCATGACCTGAACCGAAGGCAGATGCCTAATGGCTGAGCCACCCAAGCTCCTGAAAGTTTTCTCATTTTTAAAATGCCCCAACCAGCACTGTCTCCTTGAGGATGTCCAAGCCCGAAGACACGGTTTCCAGCGAGACAGTTCCAGAAATGTCTGTTGATACTTCAGCATCCTGTTCAATTCTGGAGCACAAGACCATGAATATCAACTGGCTCAAACAGTAAAAGGGAATTTATTAGCTCACTTAATTGAAATCTTCAGGATGGGAAAGTTTGAGGCATTGCTCCAATCTAAGGCTTGGAAGGTATCAAGAAGACCCTCTGTTTCACTTTCTTTCTCTTTCTTGGACACCCATTTCTGAATTTTGCTCTCCTCCATCATGGATTTACTTCCACACAGATCCTCTTCCCACAGTGGTTCCCGGGAACACTAGAATTACCTCTTTCCAGTTCCCAATCCTTTGGAAAGATTCCCTTACCACTTTGACAGAAATTGCAGAATTAAGTCTCAGTAGACCAAGCTGGGTAACAGGTTCTCCATTTAGGCTGAGAGAAGAGACGATGACAAGATAGGCTGACTGGCTTTGGCCTGGGTCACGTGCCTGCCTTTGAACCAATCACTGTGTCCAGGGAAATGAGATGCTCTCACAAGACCCAGGGAGAGGAGCCCAGGGGACTCCATGAATCAAGGGTGGGCAGGAGGAATCTAAGGATAACTAGGAGCTGGAATTTTGGCAGAAAAAAGTAGATGTTCATGAACTTGGCTTTGTCTTACCAGGAAGAATTTGCGTCTGACCATTGACAGAGATTTCTGGCCAAACTTTTCCTACCTCACTACTCTGTCATCTCAGGTTGCTTCCAGGTACTTAGTTAAACCATCTCTTAAGTAAAAGATTTTAGGAGGGAAGAAGTATAATCTAAGTGAATCAGGAAGCCTGGGGAACAGCTGTCTGCCAAGCTGTTGTATTTCACTTGTCCGAAAGCCCACTGGGTAATGGTAGACAAAGGAGTAACCACAAGCAAGCAGGAGGAGTAGACACATCCTTCCCTGGGGTCATTTTCCACCTCTGTTATTGCAATACCTATGATTTCCCCTCCACAGTAGCCAGCTCTTCTGCTCCCCGAGGGCGTGTGTTGGATTCTGGGTGGTGATGCTGCCCTCGTTGCTCTCCACCACTCTCCTCCTTTGGGCTGGAGTATGTCTCAGCCTTTCCCCAAACTCTACTCCTCAGCCTGCACTGCTGATTGTTAACCTGTAGGGTCAGGCTTCCAAGCCCTGGGTTGGCAGAGTGTGACTAGCAAGCTCATAGTCACACAAAACCTCTTCCCCCACCCACAACTGCTGGGATCTCGCATTGTTCCTGCTGGCCTGCCAACTGTGTCAGCTAGGGCCCTTAGCACCCTCTGTCACCCTTGTCATCAGACCCTCTTTTAGGAGTTACCTGCCTAACTGCAACCCAGGCCCCAGCCTGGCCTTTCACCCCAACCCATTTGGCTGAATCCCAAACGAACTTAGTACCTGAAGCCCAAAATAGAGCCTGCTCCTCGCCAGATACCAGAGTGGCCCCTCGGATAATGACATTCACATCAAGCCCAAGTTGTTAGTGTTGACTGGATAATGATATTTAGGTAGCATCTTTTACTCTCTCTGCTCACAGAGGGCCAACTTACCCTGTTTACACATTCCCATTCTATACCGGGCACCAAAGTTTCCAATGTACCTTGGTGCCAAGCCTGCTCACGTGACTTATGGCACTGGGGGAATTCTCCCCGTGTAAGCACGGCAAGCCTGGGTCATCCCGACTGAGAGCATCTCGTGAGCCAAGTGCTCATTCACCCCTTTACTTATTCATACAACAAATGTTCATCACATAGTCCAGTGCTTCTAAAACTTTAATAAGCATACAATTACCTGTGGAACTTAATGAAGCATAGGTTCTGATTCAGTCAGGCTGCAGTGGGGCCTGAGCTTCTGTATTTTTAAGAAGCTTCTAGATCATACACCTGCTGACATTTCATGAACGGCAGTGTCAGTAATAAGGAACATAGAAACTCAGTAAACATTTGTTGAATATAACCTGAATGAAAACCCAAAGCAAGGTTTTGAACAAAAGTTTTAGTTTAGGTAGAAAAGAGAGGCATGATGTTGGCAAGTTATTTGTAAGTGGCAGTTACGGGGTCAAAGGCTAAAGCCTTTGCCAACTGAGGTTTTTCTGGTGTGTTGCCCCTTCCATCCTTATGGTTTTTGATGCATTTCCGCTGTCTCTTGCTAAGGGAGGCAAAGCCAACTTCAGATGAGCATTTCAGTTATTTTCCATTGCCTGTTCTTTTTGAACAGTTTTCCAATATGAAGTTTTCCAATATGTTCTGTATAAGCATGGCTTTATATTCTCTCTCTCTCTCTCTCTCTCTCTCTCTCTCTCTCTCTCTCTCTCTCTCTCTCTCACATACACGCGCGATGTCAATTATTGGTGATTTATTTGTAACCAGTAACATACATCCCCAACTCTAATGGACATCAAGACGATTCATGGCACGGCATGTATAGATTACCAACAACATTACAAAACCTCAAGCCAGGAAGAAAATAGAGAGTGCCCAAGATAACCCACAAGAGACAAGGCCTCTTACCCCCACTTCATCCCTATTATTTTCTTCCTCTTTAACTGATTTTTGGCTTGATTTCTTTGCCAATGCGAATTAGCCAGACAAAGCCAAACTTCTTTTGTACCCTCAAAGTTCATTTTTCAGCTCATAGCATAATTTGTGGAGAGGTTTGCTCGTGAAGGAGGAACACACGGGGTAAAAGACAAGCCATTTCACAGAGGTTGGTTGGGAGCCCATTCTCTGTGGATCTTGGATAATCTTGCCTTGTGAAGAGCTCATTAGAGGTACCCAAGAGGTCTAGAGGAGGCTGGTGTTGGAGAGGGGATAATGGCAGTGGTGGAAGCATTAGGGTTGTCATTCCTACCTCTGAACTCCAGCTCTCCACATAAAAAACACTTTGCCCTTAACTGAAACTTGCTGGAAACGAGGAATGCTCACATAGTAGTTACCTCTCTGCCTGCCAGCCAAATGCCTCCCTTTGCTATATTCCTATACACCACAGACATTATTACCTCAGACAGGAATTATGCAGAGTTCTGGTTCCTCAGATATGTTGAGCTGGGGACATATTTTTTAAAGCAAAATTTAATGGTAAGTTTCCTATAAGCAACACCTTAAACAACTTTGTCTATCCTTCTAAATCCATACACATAACAAATTAAATTTTAGCATTTCTCTCTAGAATGGACTCTCTTGGGGTGCCTGGGTGGCTCAGTCGGTTATGCATCTGCCTTCAGGTCCTGAGGTCCTGGGATTGAGCCCCATGTCGGGCTCCCTGCTCAGTGGGGAGTCTGCTTCTCCCTCTCCTCTGCTTCTCCCTCTGCTTTCTCTCTAAAAGGAAGGAAGGAGGGAAGGAAGGAAGGAAGGAAGGAAGGAAGGAAGGAAGGAAGGGAGGGAGGGAGGGAGGGAGGGAGGAAGGAAAGATAGAATGGGCTCTCTTTCCAACTTTAAAGCAAGGATTAAATTCGAGTTCCCATTTAGCTGGTGTACCATTTCAGTTTAACCTGCCATGAACTTGAGCTCACCTGAGGTCATGAATGGAAAATGCCCACATCCCATGACCACCATTCAGCAGGCATTAGAAGACAACCAAAGACATTCATCAGCTTTTTGAGGAGGCAATGTCTGGCCTCAAAGTTTCAATGTCTTAACTGTTATAACCATTGTAGATTTAACTGGCAACCAAGGACTCAGAACTACACCCTTTGAGCAGCTAACAGTCCCTCAACAGAGTCACTGAATCGTGGACCTTTATTACAGGAAGAGCCTAGAAAGAAGCATCTAAGGGCTCCACTCTGCAGGTTATAAAACTTGTTCAATGTCACGTCATTTCAAACTCATGGAAGAAGACAGTCTGGGGAGAGCCCTCAGGCTGAATTTGGAAGCATATATTGAAAAAGCCATACTTGAATTACAAATGGCTTGGGCTGGGCTTGTTCCATTAATGCTTGCTAGCTTGGTGGTGTGTCTGGTGACAGTGTGAGGTTTTCAGCTTCTGATCTGGATGATCGTGGCCCCAAACTGGAGGATTTTAAGAATACCACAGTTATCTATATATTAGGACAGTGCGTCTCTAAGATTTTTTTTTAGGTTAGAACATCCTTTTCTGATACACATCCCGCTTCCCCCAGAAAAGAAGACATACAAAAAGTATTCACAAAGAAAGAAAAAAGCAAAACACTTATAATCCTGCCATTCAGATTTTTTTAAAGGTTTATACATTTTGTTATTATTCTTTAAAGATACTGTACATTTTCTAATCCAAGTTCTTTTTTCACTTATCAATTTAAGTGGGCACATTTTCATGTCGAGAAAACCTCATCTACACCGGGCTTCAGCAGGCTGCTGCCTGACAGCCAGATCCTGCCCACTGCCTGAGTTTGTAAGTAAAATTTAATGGGAACACAGCCATGCTCATTCATTTATGCATTGTCTCTGGCTGCTTGTGAGCTACAGTGACAGAGCTGAGTATTTGCAACGAGAACAAGCTGGCCCACGAAGCCTAAAATATTTACTATTGGCCCTTTACGGGAAGACTTGCCTGACTCCTGATCTACACCATGACTTTTTTATATTTGAGCAACATTTCACTGCATCATCATATCATTATTTATTTAACCAGTTTCTATTGAGGGACATGGAAATTGTTTCCTATTTTATTTTTTTATTAACATATAATGTATTCTTTCCTTCAGGGGTACAGGTCTGTGAATCATCAGTCTTACACAATTCACAGCACTCACCGTAGCACAAACCCTCCCCAATGTCCGTCACCCCGCCGCCCCATCCCTACCCGCCCACCCTCAGCACTATTTCCTATTTTAAACAACATTTAGATCGTTTCCCATTATGCTTAACACTGGGCTGAATATGCTCATATTTGTCTTTTTTTTTTTTTTTTTTGCATTCCATTAGGAAACTTGCTGAGGACTGGAATTTACTAAGTTAAAGGATTTTGTAATCTTTCCCTTTTAAGGGATTTTGGTAACCATTATCCCATTTTTTCCCTTTCTAGGTAGGGAAGTTTTTCTTGATGTGGTAATAGCTGAAATGGAGATGTTGCTCTGCACAGTTTCTCTTGCTTATTACATACAAAGCTATACTCAGAAAGCAAGAGAATTAAAAAGCTACATAGGCCACCTCTTGGGGCTTGGTAGTGGGACAGACCCCATTACTGAGCTCTAAATTCACAGCCTTAGGAATTGCAGGACACAAGGACTGAGGGGGTGATCCTTCCCTTTTCCATGCCATTGGTTTGGTCCTCCAGCTTGACTGAGACAGCAGTCATCATATAAATAGCCAGCTTGTTTGCGGAGGCAGCCCAGAGATAACAATGCAGTTTGCTTAGGTGGTTTGTGTCATGTCACGAAGGGCAAGCATTTGTTGAGCAATGCCTCTCCTGCAGTGGTGGGGGTTTGTCATGGGTGGAGTCTGGTCTGTCAGGTTATCACTGTTTTAGGTCCACGTCAGCCAGGGCTTGAAGTGGTGTCTATGCTTCTGCCTAGAATTGGGGCTAAGCCCTGAGTTCCTCAGAAGCCCCACTTGTAACTGGATGTATGTTGGGCATCTCATGGGTAGTGTCTGCCATCTTTCCCTAGGATGCAGGGAGGAGGCTAAGGTAGAGAGTGGAAAATGATGGGGGGCATTTCCCTTCTCTTCATTTGTCAGTCTCCTCCTATGGCTCTACAAGCATGTGTGTTCACATATACTTACACACAGCTACGCGTGCACACACACATATCTGATATTAATGTGGAGGATTCCACTCAAAAAATTGATTTGATTTTGTATGTGCTCTATGTGTTTTTGTATGTGATTTGTTGCTATGTGTGGGACAACCTTGCACTAAAATTATTCCTGGGACAAGCAGCTCCATTGCTTTTTTCTTTTCTGAGCCAACAGAAATAAATAGCTAACTCTCAGCCATCCAATGGCTACAGGTACAGCTAGTCACGCAATGAAATTCTGTCTAGCTAGAATAATGACCCATCTACTGATACACACAGCACACAGCACCACGATGGATCTCAAAAGCATTTTGGTAAGTGAAAGAAGCCAGACAGAGAAGAGTACATACTATAATGATTCCATTTACATGAAATTCTAGAAAAGGCAATGCTATAGAGCTAGAAAATAGATCAGTGGTTACCAGCGGTTTGGGGTGGGTTTCCATTAACTGCAAAGAGACACAGGATAACTCTCTGAAGTGATGAACATCTACATTTTGATTGTGATGGTGGTAACATAATTGTATAATTTGTCAAAACTTATTGGATTGTGTTCTTAAGTAGGTACATTTTATTATGTGTAAGTAATACCTTAGTGACGTTGATTATTAAAAAACAGATATATAAGTGATAAAGAAAGAAGTGGGAAGGAAAGAATCTGAGCTCATGAGTGTCTGGTTTGAATAGTTGAGTGGTGGTGCCCTTGACCATGAGGAGAAAGTAAGGGAGAGGAACAAATGTAAGAAGTGGTAGGGAGAATGAGCGTGCTGAACTGAGAGACACCCACAGAGGGAGTCCAAGTTTTGGACTGGACACTGAGACTTTGGAATTATCAGTGCATTGATGGGGGTAGACCCTGCCTATGCATGAATTTATTCAATGACAGTGAAGTGAGAGAGAAAAGGCAAGATCCAGGGCTCATCCCGAGACCACACTGATTTCTTGAGAGTCTAAATGTTAGCCCATTGTTACTCAAACTGTTGCCCGTGGACGGGCAGCAATGGTGTCATCTGAGTGTATTAGAAACGCAGAGTTTCACGCCATAATCCAGACCTATAGAATCATAATCTGCATTTTAATAAGATCTCCAGGTAATTCTTATGCACATTACAGACTGAAAAGTGCAGTTTAAGATCAACCTCAGCCCTGCTCCTTATTTCCTTGAATTTCCTTCTACAACCCAGTTGAGAGAATAAAGAAACATGGGCTGCTGAAGCCAAGGATTACATCATCAAATTAAAATTGTTTTTCATTCTTAGTTAAAAAAAAAAAACAACTCTTGTCTGCTAAGGGAGCTAAGAAATGTTAATTCAAATGTTCTCTGTTTATTCAACAGGCTGTGGTTGCTTCTGGGAAGCTGTCAAGGTTTATTTAGACTGGAGAGAAATTTTTTTTCTATTTTCTTTTCTTTTTTTAACCAAATACAGACAGAGACTAGTCCTACCTATTTCATTAGGAATTGCTTGAGAATTTATTTATTTATTTATTTATTTATTTATTTATTTAATAAAAAAGGGCTTTGTTTACTCAAAGGACATAAAAGCTTCTCCTTGAATTCTTGCAGACAGACTGTCTGTTAGAATGTTGAGCTATGAGGAATTTGGGATGAAGTACAGCAGCTGTCCCCATGTTGACCCTACAGTTGCTTCTACAAATATAGTTGTTTGTCCGAGTCCACGTCCCAGGAGAGATGGTGGGTGAGCAGGCAGACAGGAAAGCTGTCCCGTCTACTCCAGGCCTTAGGCTCACTGCCATAGGCTCCTGAGACTAGAGCTTGTCCAGGGCATTTGGTCTGCTCTCTTGCTCGTTGAACTGGTATTGTTTGTTGGTGACTTTCCCTTGAAATATGGAGAGGCTGTTGAAGAAACTGTGGCACAGTGGTAAGTGTCCAGGCTTTAGAAACACACAGACCTGGACTAGATCCCAACACTGCCACTTACTGGCTTTGTTTTGCTGCCTCCCTACCCTGAAGTCTGTTTTTGTCATCACTGAAATGGATTGTCATATGGAGCAAATGCAGTGATGGTAGGAAAAGTTTTATGTAAAAACTACAATTGATCTACCATAGGGACAGTGAAAATATGGCAGATTCTCCATACCTCCTGTTTTATAGCCCACTCCTACTCAGGGCCACTATGAAGGCATCCTCACTGTCAGAGGATGTCATATAGTCATCCCCCTGAGTGGCAACACATGGAGGTGTGCAGTGTGCAAGCTTTGTGACTGTACGCTGCTGCTTTGCACACATGTCCTCCTGCCCGTGATGTCATATTCTGGATCTGGATTTCCAGGGCCCTATTGCGTTTTCTTCCCTCTTTTCACAAATCTTATTCTTAGAGGAGGCACAGCTCTCGGTCTAGTATTTCTTACTGTGCAGAGGAGTTACTAGGTTACATACAGAGCAGAGACATGAAAAATATCTGAATGCTCTCAAGCTCAGTCCAGTTTCAATGGGAATGTTTTCTTTTTTGACAAGCATCCTAAGGAAAAGTTAAGCCTATGCGAAAATAAGGTGTAACTTCCTAAGATTCCCTGTTTGTTGGTTGTGAGACATCATTGCGTCAAGCTCTTTACTTGTGGCTCCCTCATCTTGTTGCTATGGGGTCCATCATGTGACTTACCTTGGTCTGTGGATACTAACCACACTTGCAGCAAGCACGAGTATTTGTGTGATGGGACCTAGCTCTTGTGCTTTTGCCATTTCTGTGAGAAAAACATGTCTTGACCAGCCTTCTGGTCAAAGAGAATGAGCAACGTAGGAAGCAAATCTGGCTCCACCTAGAACTCGGGGGCAGGCCCAGCCAAACTCAGCAAATGGGTGAGAATAATTATTGCTATTTGAAGCCACTGAATTTTGGAGTACTGTGAAACTCCTCCCATTTTCAACATTTCTTTGATTCCCACTGGTCCCACGATCAATTGATCCTGCCCCATTTTTACCCTCCTTTATAATCCTCATTGCCTTATTTCCCTCCCTATCCAGAATAGATTCTATGGTTCACTATTACAGTTGCTTCCTTGAATTCATGATCAACTTTATTACCTGGAAAACTCCTTCCCTGATTACATCATCCCACAACACATCTCCACAAGTGACTCTGATGCTGGTCCCAGAGCACACAACCCTGCTAGCTGGGCCCTCAGTGCCACTCAGCAGTGCCGCCATATTATTCCAGGGGCTCTGCTCACAAGCTCCCATTACTACTATTTTTACTTAGTTCACTCTTATTATCTTGTGTTTTCACTCTTACAAACTTTCAGCACCACCTCTGCCATCTTTGCTCTGACTGATGACCTTGTTTAGTCTTTCACTAGGCAGCCAGAAGCTCTTTCACTTGCTCACACTACATTATCTGGCCCAACTCTAGCCTCTAGGCTCCTCACTCCACCTTCCCTCCTCCTCCCAGGGTTGAACTACCCTTGTTCTCAAAGTCAACCCTTTCCTTACCGGCTACATCCATCTCCTTGCATGTGTTCAAAGACACTATTCCAGGAAACTGTCTTCTTTCTCTATCATTTTCTTTTCTTTTCTTCTGGATCATTCCATGCATATAAGCATGCTGTGATTTTTTCCATTTTAAAAAAGTATTTAAAAATGTCCTTTACTTGTATTCATCCTCCAGCCACCAAATCATTTGTGTTCCTCTTGTGGCAAAAATTCTTGAGAAAGTTGTGCATAGTCACTGTCTCTACCTCCTCTCCTCCCATTCCTTCTTAAACCCACTCCCCTCGGCCTCTCATCTCTATCACAGCAAAAAAACTGTTCTTGTCAAGGCCACCAGTGACTTCCATGCTGCTAAATCCAATGACTCTTCCATGTGGACCCTTTTCTCATGCCTGAAGCATTCTCTTTACTTGGATTTTGGAATTTTGGAATTTTGGAATTTCATGGTCTTCTGATTTTCTTCCTAACTGCTTTGTTCACTCTTTTTCCATCTCATCAGCTGGTTCTTCCTCTGATCTCTCAATGTTGGAGTGCCCAGGGCTCCAAGAACTTCTCTTGTCTGTTTACACTCATATCCTGCTTTAAATACCACCTATAAGCCTGTATATTATTGACTCCCAAATTTGCATCCAGCCTGAGGCTGAGCTTGAAATTCATGTTTACAACTGATAAGCTCCATGCCAATATTTACTGTGTGTCTCGAATATTCCATGTCCCATACTGTTATCTTGTTTTTCTGTCTCTCACACTTCCTCCTCTCAACGTCTTTCCCATACCTCCATTCTTTTGGCTTCCTAAACTAAAACCTTTTTAGTAAGCTTTGAGTCTTTTCTTTCTCTCACATCCCACATCTAACCCCCTTCACCAAGTCCTGCCAGCTGCACTTTCAAAATATATCCAGAATCTGATGCCATAGCATCATGTCCACCTCTACTATCCTGCCTCAAGTCATTGCCATCTCTCACCTGAATTATTGCAACAGCTTCCACTGGTCATCTGCTTTCACCTCCCACTGCTACCAACCACCATAGTGTCCACAGGCGGTCAGAGTGATCTTTATAAAACATCAGTTGGATCATGTCACTTGTCTGCTCAAAATTCCCCAAAGGTTTCCATCTCTTTCAGAGTAAAAGCCAAAATCTTTACAAGGCCCTACCTAATCAGAACTCCTTCTCCCTCTCCATACCTCCTGCCTCTCTCCTGCCTGGCTTACTCCATTTCAGCCCCAGTGGCCTCTTCATCATGCCTTGAACACGCTACACCAGATCCCACCTCTGTCCTTTGCATTCACAGTTCTCCCGCCTGGAATGCTTCCCTCCTAGGGTCATGGCTCACTTCCTCACCACTTTTAAGCATTGCATCACAAGTGGGACTTCCCTGACCCACTCCCCCCTCCACCCCATTACCAGCACCCAACCACCTACCCCAAGAGTTCCCAGCCAGCAGCTGTCATTCAAACAGGTGCTTACCAGCCGCCATGCTGTGGGAACGACACAATGTGTGAGCCCCAGGAGAGGGAGGTTAATTCTAATGAGGCATTCGAGAAGGCATCAAAGAGGCAGTAGGATTTGAGCTGGACTTCAAAGAGAAGTAGGACCAAACAGGTAGGGAAGGTGGGCAAGAATATTCTGAACTGAGACAACTGAATCGGGGGAAAAAAAAGTTTCTAGTAACTGCCTCCTTGTTGTGTGCAACAAGTTGAGTGATGGTAAATCACTCAACTTTTCTAAGCCTTGTGTCCTTGTTTGTAAAATGCAAGTCGTATTCTGTGTGGCCTGTAAGGTTCTTTCTAGGTAGAAAGATCCATGACGGATGATTGAACAGGGGTATTAGCTGGCAGAAAGAAATCACAGGCGGTTTGTTAGATTAGCTATCCTTATTTTAAAAAGCATCTTAAGGGACTGGCAAATAAGGTCACTCTGTTTTGACAGGTTGGTCCAGGTCTAGGAGCAGGACCTGGGCCGCCACGGTGAGAGGACATCGGAGTGGGAGGGGCCTCATGGGAATCTCGGAGCCTGACCGAACAGTGCGTTTATTCTACAGTTTGCCTCAGGGAAAGTCATAATCACACGCATTGTCTCATTCTTTAGAAAAGCTGTACGAACAGCAGAACCAATGTGTGGGTGCTGGATCTGGTTTACTTGGGTTCAAATCTCAACTCTGTCACTGAAGCAACCCACCTAACCTGTCTGTGCCTCAGTTTCCAAGTCTGTGAGGTAAGAACAGCAATGCCTTACTCATAGGGGCATTTCAAGTTTTAATTCTTTTAACGTTCATGAGATGTTCAAAGCAGTCCCTTGTATATGCTAAAGCAGTGAACCTTAGCTCTTCTTCTGATCACTATCTCCCTGTGACCAGTGGATGCCAGAGTTAGGAATAAACTCTGGGCCTTGATGCTCTTTCTTTTTGCCTTGATTGCTGAGAGGTGATGACAAATTTCATTCATTCCCTCACAGATAGATACTGAGGGTCTGCTCTGAGCCTGGTGTGCTGCAGGCTCGCTGGGAAGGATGAGGGGAGGAGCAATCACATTTTTCTTCCAAGCCGGTAGGAGAGGGAAGGCTCGGGAGCGTCGGCTCCTCGAGGACCAGAACTTGCCTATTTTCCTTTGAAATCCAAGCCCTGGCGAGGGGTCAGACCCAACCCAGAGGTGATCTGAAAATGTATGTGGAAGTAGATCCGGGGGAGACAGAGAGAGAAGGAAGGGGGTGGGGGGAGAACATCACAACATGCCCTGATCCCACCCACCCCCTGCCTTAGCTCTCCCACCTCTCCCCCTCCTGCTCTTTCCCGCTGGTTCTTGCTGGCTACAGAGTAAACCCCAAGTCCTCCACACGCTGGACTTCCCAGCTGGTTTCCACTGGTCCTACCCCCTCTAAGCTATTTTCTCGAGCACACAGTAACCTGTTTGTCTCTCATGCTTTGCTGCTGCCATTCCAGCTCCCGGATGTGGGGATTTCCTTCCCTCTGGAGCCGCTCATCCCTCAAGGTTCAACTCAAATGCCTTGTCTCCCCGCCAATGTTGCCAGCAGCCCATCCCTGGCCCCTCAGCACCTTTTATTATTTTGTGCATGCCAACCTGACTCCCAACATCCCGCTGCAGTGACTCTGCCTGAGAGCTCTCTCTGGCCGCAACCCGCCTCTGGGGCACACCGGCTGCCAACACCAGGGACCTAACTCAGCGCTCCTGTTCCTGTCCCTCTCCCGGACTCAGCCGCTCTCATCTGCCACCAGCAGGCTTGCTGGCGGAGCAGAACTCCAGGTCCAGATTGCCTGGGGGCTCCCCGGTTCTCCAGTAGCACCGATCTTGATAAAATGCCCCTTGTTGTGTCCCCTTTCCTCACTCTCGTCCCATTTCTCCACCTGTGGTTCCTGGAATCACGTCCAAAATTATTTACCTTCGCATCCTCATCTGAGGTTCGGCCTTCCCTCCCTTCTGGCTTTCTGAGAATTCCCCAGGAGAACAATGCTTGCCTACCTATTTTCCTATAACACTTGTACATACCTTTGGTGCAGCACTTATCACAACTTAGTGCAATTATTTGTTCATGTGACAGGCTGTGTAGGTAGAGGAGGCAAGGCTCATGTCATTCCAATCCATGCGGTCCCCTTGCTCAGTGGGCACCTGCCACACAGCAGGCCCCCAACACTTATCGAACTCAACTATTTTGGATTGACTTGCCCATCTCAGCTTCTAGCTCTATCCTGGCACTGTGAATGCAGCAGCACTTCCCTTCCCACCCCCATCTGCCCCAGCACTTTCTCTGAGAGTTAGCAGTGTTATGCTAAGGTTCCCTGGACTTCAACTGTGTAAGAAGCAGCAGTTACTGAAGAATCACAGGGAGGTCCAAAGGTTAAGCAAATGTGTCATTACAAAAAGTTCAGCCTGATAGCACTTGGGGAGCTGTGCATGTTTGTGTGGTGGTTACTAATCGGGAAGGTTAGGCTCATGAGGATGGGTCCCTGACCCAGGGAGGAAGGAAACTTGCCAACAGGAACAGGGATAAGCTCCTACTCAGGCTGGATCTCTAGGTTTCACTAAGCTTGGAGTCAGGAAGAGCATCACCCCCACCCCTACCACAAGAATGCAGGCACACAGAATGCAAGGCCCTGGCTTTTCTGGAACCTGCCACAGGGCAACCAATTTGCCTAAAATCTGAGGTGAGACAGGGACCTGCAAGAATTCATCTGGAACAGTTGACAAAATAGTGGACAGGAAGTCTGGGCTGGTGGAATAGTATGAAGCCCTTGGGGGCTGTGGACCCAGCGTTAGGAGTCAGTTGGATGGTGAGGTAGTCAGGGTTCCCAACAAGATGATATGGAGTCATGACAGCTAGAATCCACACAGCACAGCCATCCTGTTTTGCAGCTTAGACAGGACCACACTGACATTCTGCTTTGCAGCCTTTGCAGAAATGACTTCTGCAACACATCCTAAAATAAGGCAGTTAACCACAAAAGCATTTGTCAATATCACAGGCAAGGGACAGTTAAGACCTAAGCCCCCAAAAGGCAGCAAAAAAAGAAAAAAGAAAAGAAAAGAAAAGACCATCAGCACATGGACATTAACTTAATGGACAGATATGTGACCAAAGCCCTGATTGGCATGACTCATCCTGATTGAGGTAGTTCCGCAAAAGAGCTCATCAAACCTCCTTAACTTAGAAACTCCTGGGGCAACCCTCTCAGGCCCCCTCTCTCTCCAGGAGCTTTGGACTTTGCTCATAAACTTTGCTTTGCTGCCCACAACTCCTTGTCTGGTCTACTTCTTCATTCTAAGCGGCATGACCAAGAACCCCGGTCACTAAGGGCACAAAAACCCTGGAACAACAGGGAGCTCCTGCAGGTTTTTCTCTAAACCTATCAGGTGCTCACAGGGAAGACCGGGAAGGTTCCCAAGAAAACCTCTGTCTGGTGCAGACCCAGGGGAGACTAAAAGCAGTTGCTGCAGGACAAGCATAAGACTCGTGTGAGACCCTGCTCCCTTCCTATTTCTCCTATGGAGTAAAATCCTCAGTCTGGAGGGAGAGGAACAGAGATCCCTGCCCTGGGGTTTCTAAGACGTTCTACATCTTAGAACGGCAAAAACCATTGTAGTTGGGCAAGGGAACAGAAAACAAACCAAAATAAAATACCTTAAGCCCTAGGGAGGGGTGGGGGAGGGTTACAAAGGAGCTGAGAGCCTGTTGTAATGCCCAGGAGTGAGAAAATGTTCAAAAAAGGATGAGGATATGTTAAAAGGTCACAAGAGTCAAACTGAACTCCTGATATCCAAAGAGAAAACAATTTGAACAATAAAATAATTAACAAGGGTAGGTAATTAACTGAAGATCCATGAGTCCATAGTGATATAATAATATTGAATGAATAAATATGGGAGGAAAGGCAGCTCTCCCCTTTACAGAATAATTCCAGTAAAGAAATGTAGAAATAATGAAGAAAATAGATAATCATCACTAGAACATCTTAGTAATGAGACAAGGCAAGAAAAGATCCACTGATAGTTGTTAAAATGAATGAAAGGAGATTGAGGAGAGATGGAATATTTGCATAGTCTCGAAGCATCTGCCGGAAGGCATGAATCAGTTGCGAATAGTAGTAACTTTATCAGTAAGGAGACATATTGATGCAATGAAAAGGGCATGTCACCTGCGTGGTATTCTTACCCCAAATGCATAAATCAGTCTACTAATGAGAAAGCACCCCATGAACCGCAATTAAAGGATATTTTGATGTTCTTCAAAAGTGTCAAATTCATGACAATCAAGGAAGGACTGGAAACTGTTACCAGTTTGAAGGAGACTAAGGAAACATGATAACAAATTGCAGCGTAGGATTCTGAGTTTGATCCTGAAGTAAACAAGCAAAAAGGACATGAGTTAAAAGCCTAGTGAAAGCCAAATAAAATCTTAGTTTCGCTCAAAGTCTTGTGCAAATGTTAATTTACTATTTTTTGTAATCGTGCTATGGTTATGTAAGATGTTGACAATAGGGAAAGCTAGATGCATGGTATACAGGGACTGTACAGTTTTTGCAATTTCTTGTAAGTCTAAAATGATTTCAAATTAGAAATTTAGAAAGCATGCCAAAAAGTCATCTCTGTACTCTGTTCATTACCACTAAATTTTTGTTTATTGGAAAATTATTTGGAAGGCAATATACAAAAATATCACCAGTGTGTGTGTTTGGTTGATGAGATCAAAATCAGGAAAATAACATCTCAGAAGTTCTTCCAATTAATTATTTCTCTTAATTCTCAAAAACATTCTCTGCTGTAGCACGGTTTTCTACATTTCACAGATGGGAAAAAAAGCACTCAGAGGGATCAAAAGTTCTACATAAGTTTACATAGAAATCAAGAGGAAGATTCCCAAAATGAGCCTAGGTTTTTTAACTCCATGGGCCATGGATAATGCCATTTCCCCCCTCTCTTTTCTTCTTCTCTATTTGTCTCTCTTTTGGATTTATAGCTCTGTTACCATTTTAGTGGGGGGAAATGCAACAAAGTATAATAAAAAAAGAAACAAAACCTAGAACCTGAAGGTCACAGACTCTGAAATACACAGAATGAGAGGAAAAAATAGAGTTCCAGCCCTGGAACACCAAATATGGACGTTAGGCAACAGTTCAGCTGCATTTCTTAAAGCTCTTGGGAATTACACTGACCTTGCAGACCAAGATCTGTGGTGTTTCTCTTATTTCCTGGTTTCAATGCTCAATGACACATTAGTCCCTGGAATACATTAGGAATATACTAAATAAGAATTCTAAACCTTTTTTTTTTTTTTTTTTTTTTTTTGGAGGAACAGCAGGACAGACCCCTAAAGAATCTGGTGAGAGCAGCTGCAGTGCTCTCCACAGAAATGCATACATAAAATGCATTTCCAGGCCCCCAAAGGCCTAGACCAATACAATAGAAGTCATATCCTACTGAAACCAGTCCTCCCGTGTCTCCAGATCATTCATCCAAAACTGTGCTACCCAATAGAAATAGCATGTGAGCGACATATGTAATTTTAAATTCCAGTAGTCCTATGAAAAAGTTTTACAAAAATGAATTTTAATACTATCTTTTATTGGATCCAGTGTTTCCCAAATATGATCATCTCTCAACATGTCTTCAATATGAACATTATTAAGGTTTTTTACTGTGTTTTTGTTTGCTTGCTTTGCTTTGTTCGTCACTGAGAAAACAAAGTTCCACGTCTGGTGTGGAATTTGATATTTATAACACATCTCGCTTTGAGCTAGTTACATTTCCCGGGCTCAGTAAGCCACAGGTGGTCAGTATCATTGCAGACACGTAGTCTGTGAAAGGTGAGGGTAGAAAAGGCCCAGAGAGGAGCATTTCTTGAAGAAAGTGGAGGGCTGTGGTTTTGTCTTCTCTCCATTCCCTGGGGAGTTAGGAGGAGGGTGCTTCCTCTCGTGTCAAGCCAAGTGAAAGAACTCCAACAGACCTTCTCCAAGAGCTTGGTGCACACCCCCTTGGAATTGGTACGACATAAAGCCTGGGATGTAAAATCCTCCCGGGAAGGACCTGAAGTGTAGAGAAATGGCCGGAACACTTTTCCTGGAGGAAGCACAAAGCACAGGACTAAGAGGAAGGCCGTGGGCCCTGGGGGCAAGTAGACCCACTGGAGGGAGCTGGCTGGAGCTCATTTTTGAAAGTGGGCTGCCCAAGCTCCTCCTCCAAAATACTGGAGAGATCCCTTTATGTGCCGATGTGGCACGAACACAGGTAGCTGGAGGAGATGACCTGCCCACCTACAGTGATGGCTGCCGGAGCAAGAGCCTCTGAGAATCCACAGCGAAGTCTCCAGATGCAGAGCCTGCTAGAAGAAAGGCTCTACCGGGGTAAGGGCTTATGTCTGTTTTGTTCACTGATGTCTTCAAGTGCCTAAAATAATGTGCAATAACTTCTATTGTATCATAGTCAACATTCATGATGATTCATATGAGAAGGAATCACCTGGTCCTGAAGCGAGGTCACAGCAGGACCACACATGGCTGCCCTTTTTCTAACCCCCTCTCTTTGGTTGGCCAGTTTGGGAGCAGAGTGAGAAACACAAGGAGGTACCTCCACTCCCTGAGCCAAGCTTCTGAAAGTCCTAAAGCAGGGGAAGGGTAGAAGCTCTCTTTGAATTACAGCCTGCTCATCTGTAAAATGGGCACAACACTCTGCCCTTGGTAGAGTTAGAGGATTTGTGTTCTTGGTCACGCCACTTGCAAGAATGAAGTTCTTGGTCACACCACTTGGAAGAATGAAGAGGGAGGCCGGGTGAGGAGTGGTGGGCAGCAAAGAAAGGTTTATTGAGCAATAGCACAAAGCTCCCGGAGATGGAGTGGACCTCAGAGGGTTGCTATTTTGGTGTTTAAATCTAGGGGTTTTGATAAGCTCTTTTGCAGAACAATCTTGAGCATCCTGACTGTGGGCCCCCTGCGGACTGGCTTCGTGGGTGTGCCAATCAGGGCTTTGATCTGCACCTGTCCACCCATCAGCATATTGTTCGCGTGTTGATGGACTTTGGGGCTGACATTGGGAGACTAATTGCCTTGACTTGTAATGGTGACCAATGTTTTATGGTTAATTGTTCCGTTTCAGGATGTTTTGAAAAAAGCCACTCCTGCAGAGGCTGCCAGACAGGTCGCTCTCGGGGTCTTGTCATAGCTGTAAAACACAATGCTGGTGTGGTTTTGTCTTCACTGGCCTGGCTGTTTAGCTCTGTTGTTGGGGACCCTGGCCCTGACTACCTGATTGTTCAATGAACTCCGAATAGAGTTGTGACATCAAACAACCCACACAGCAATGCCTCCTGCTGTGTCTGGTACATGGTACGTGTAATAAATGTGGATTTTCTTCCCTCCTGCTGCCCTTCCTCCATTAAAAAAATTGTTTAAATTTATTTATTTGTCAGAAAGAGAGAGATAGAGCACAAGCTGGTGGGAAAGGGTAGAGAGAGAAGCAGACTCCTTGATGAGCAGGGACCCCAATGTGGGACTTGATCCCAGGACCCTGGGATCATGACCTGAGCCAAAGGCAGAAGCTTAACCGACTGAGCCACCCAGGCACCCCATACCCTTCCTCCATTTTAGAGATTGCAAAATTTCCAGGCTAACCTGAGCAGACACGGAGACCCAAGGCCGTATGCTTCAGGGTAGAGCAGGCCCACATCACAGTGGGAATGTCCTGAATGGGCCCTGATTCCTTTTAGGAAGGCCTTATGACTCCATGTTCTCCTTCTGACTCTTCACTTCAAGGAAAACACCGCTCTAAGCCCAGGCACAGTGGCCTCACCTGGAGCCTTCGGTTTCAGATTTTGAATGGGAAACAGCAAGATGACTGCACTATCGAGAACTTCTCTTCTCTCTCCCTCCAGGAGAGGCTGGACTGGCCAAAAAAGAGAAAGCAGTCCTTTTCACAGAGCTGTATCGGAGGGGACCAGCACTGGCTGTGGCTTTGCCCGACCCAAACAAGGTTCCGCAAGCCACAGATACACAAGCATCTCCCCAACCTCTTTAAGAACAGGCACGCTTTACGCCGTGTTGTGAGTTTCAAGGGGGCTCATGCCCATAATGTTCTTAGCAAACTGCCAGGCATATAAGAAATGCTCTAAAATGCAAACTTCATTATTTCATGGAATTTGCCCGTCTGCACCCAATAGGGCATCTCCCATCTGGCTTGAGTACTTGCTGAGTCTTATGTCATTCTTCCCAGGAAGAGGTGAGGAGCAGGTATGTTTAATGCTGAGAGAACATTCACATGAGGGCTCTACCTGCTTCATCACTGGGCCGCAGATCTAGCTCCATCTAGTATATTTCCCACATTTCTCACTTGAGCTCTTCCTGACCTATTGGAGGAAGAAAGAATATACCCTAATGTAAGCTCTTCCCGCTCCACTTACAGATTTTCCTAGAACTCTGGGGTTTATTCGTCTCCAATGTGGGCACTGCTGATTTCAAACACCAGGCAGAGGAAATTGGAGAGTCTGGTCAGGAACAAGCAGGCCTGTCATTTGGCTATCATCGGTCCTGTGGATGTCCTACCATCCTGTGCCTTGGAGCCGTCCCCATCCACCGCTGTCATAACAGTCTTGATTATTCCTTCATTGCCTGCAGAAGTGGCTGCATGCGGTTCTCTGCACTCATGAGCCCACCTGTCCGAGCCCTGCTCCCACTGCCCAGCTGCTGTGCCGGAGGGCCTGGCCGCAAGTTGGCGTGTTGCTGAGGCCAGATGGTGAAACAGGGAGAGGGCATTCCTGGCAGAGGAGACAGCAGGTAGTGTGGAAACATGGGCCTTCTGGGCAGTGTGCCATGGGCCTTGTGGGTGCTGGAGTGTTGAGGCTTCCTAAGAACAGGGAATAGAGGAGAGATGAGTTGGACGGGTGGCATGAATTTGGACAGCTGGAGCGAGATCGTAAGGGTTCTTGGATGTCTGCCAAGCCATTTGAACTCTATCACATAGGTGACATGATGACCACAGAGGCTGCTAAGTCTGAGAGCGACAGGGCTGAGTGGTGCTTGGGAATTGGGATGTTGAGTTGGGACTGCCATTGACATTCCAACTTTGGAAGGTGCCAACTGGAAGGGGAGTTCTTGGGAGGCACCAGCGTCTAATCGGACTGCGCTCATTTTCGTTCTGATGATTTACCACCTCAGACCCAAGGAACACAGCTGGCTGTGATCGCGCACACAGGCACTTGTGAACACATATGTGTCACAGAGTGAATCAGGGCTCTGTCCTTGGACATACCTCAGGGTTTGGCACTGAGTATGGCAGCTGCCTAAACAGCTCCTAGAGTTTCGAGGACCCAATTCCTGAACACTTATTATGTGCTAAGCACCAGGCTAAGTATTTAGGGCACACTATTTTCTTCCTCTGTAGTCCCCAGGTTAGCAAAGTTGACTGATTTTTTTTTAAGATTTTGTTTATTTTTTTTTTATTTGACTGAGAGAGAGAGAGAGAGAGAGAGAGCTCTAGTGGGGTGGGAGTGGGGAGTGAGAAGCAGGCTCCCCATGGAGCAGGGAGTCCTATGCGGGGCTTGATCCCAGGACCCCAGGATCATGACCTCAGCCACAGGTGGATGCTTAACTGACTGAGCCATCAAGGCATCCCCAAAATTGATTGATTTTTAACCAAATCATTAGAATACAATGTAATCAGAGCTACAACAGGGATGTATGAAGCATGTTGGAGGGAGAAGTTGTGGAGAAAGTGGGAGGAGAGGTCACAGGAGACCGGAGACTCTGTAAAGTCTTTGCATGGAAGTCTCACTTTGAAATCTTTGCTTCCCTCTCCACTGAGCTCATTTTTTTTACCAAATGTTCCGAGGAATCTAAGCATAAGTTGGCAACTGTTCTTGTGCAAAGAGCTTCAAGTCCCGCTTAAATGGAATTTTGTCTCGGTCATGGAAAAGCTGCCGAACTTTCCAGGAATGTGATTAATCGTATTTTGCTAGTGTCTAGAATCCTCTAGGACTCCAGTGGAGGTGGGTTTTGTTCTATAGCGGTGATTGCACACCAGGATGTCCAAACTCAAGTGCCTACAGGGACAGGCAGCAACTGAGCAGGGCGGGGACCAAGGAGAGTGCGGCCACATGTCCTGAAGGGGGGGCAGCCGCTGCTGGGCTCTGGTGAACTTGCCAGGTCCTACTCTCTTTTGCAAACTTTGGCAATTAATTAAAAAACACATATATTAAGGCTCCAGGTGGGCTTTTTAGCATGTAAAGCATGTCCACAGGTAGTCTGTTTATGACCTCTGGTTTTAGAAACCCTCAGGATGTCACATCATTTGCCATAGTCACTAAGACTAATCATAGACGAGCCCCAAACCAAGGAGAGTCAGAAGTAAGAGCTCATCTCACATTTGAGGCATAGCCTACATTTAAGAAGAAAACTCATCTGTCAACCCTACAGTGACAGCTTGGCAAAGGACAGTCCTCTCTAGTTCATGCCCCTGTTCTCTGTGTTTCTCCCAGGGCCCACCCATTAGATAGAGGACGGCAGGGTCTCCAAGGCTAGGGAAAGCCAATGTCAGCGGAGCTCCAGGTGTTGGCGGCGTCTCTCATAGTGACAGCGGAGGAATCAGGCAGTTTGAATGGATGTGGTTTTCTTTCCCTCTGCATTTCTTAATTTTTGTTGTTGATTGCCTGTTAGCTTTATAGCTTTTAGTCTTAGAGACAGGAATAAATAAAAATGAAAGATTTTTGTTGGATTCCAGGCAAAGAATTTGGAAATCATAGAATCTGTTACTATAGAGACCATCTGGCCCATCCCTTTCGTTTAACAGAGGGGAAACTGAGGCTGCAGGGTGATGCTATTCTCTCACCGGCGGTGACCTCTAGAGAGTTCACAAGGAGTTTCCGAGGCTGTGGAGTGCTGAGTTGCATCAAGACTTTCATTGGGAAGTTGGGTCTCCATCTTGCTACTTGTGTTGGAACAGAAGGACTCTCGGTCTTTCGGGTCGAATCCTGTGAACACTTGGTTGAGCAGAAGGCAGTTATTATAACAATATTGAGGAACTGTTAATACATTTCAGGTTTATAACTGATATGTGAACTTGACCTAGATAGGCCAATGCTATAAGCCAACTCTGCTGGAGAGAGAAGGCAGGGACTCGCACCATTGGAGGGGCTTGAAAGGACACCTCAAACGTGTCTGATCATCCATCCTAGGATTTTCCATCTTTGAGGCCAGCAACTTTCTAGGTTTTCAGTACCCTATCCTCAGACTCGTGGGGCTCCTGATTGCTCTGGATCATTGACAAGGATCAATTGACTCATGCAGTCATTCATGTAGACTGAGCACATTTGGGGAGGTGTCCAGTGATATCACTGTTACTGGAGGACCCACAGGCTCATCTCTGGCTACTGTGGGAGAACACTATCTATTGATGACCTCAGAAGGACAGTAGGTACCTGCTAGAGGCAATAGTATGGTACATTCTCCACTGGCACCCAGAGGGGCTCCAAACATTGACTCAGCTCCTGAGAGCTCCCTGGTGCTGTCACCTGACCCCCTCCCGCAGGCAGGTTCTGAGGAATCTTGTGACACTGGTTACTGTTACCGGTTCCATGGTCCCTTCCAGCCTCTCCGCACAATCTTCCATGAGCCCTCTGCCCCACCCCCAGTCTCTTCCTGGTCTAGTCTCCCCCTCCCCCCAATGCTCTAAAATGGAATGGGGGTAGCCAGCTTTTCATCCCGAAATCTATTATTGATCACAAAGCATTTTTTCTTTTGCTACTCAAAATAGCCAGGTTCTCGTGAAGAAAGCTTTCCTTTTCAAAGCAGCTGTCTTCGCCAAGGACCTCAGATACGCATTTTGAAAGTCAAGGCTGTGCTGCCACCCTTTGTTTTTCTCTGCACTTCTCTGTGGCAACCCTCCCTTGAAGGCAGCCTATAGAACAGGAAGTCCTTGTTGCTGTGTGCATGCTGGGGTCAGGACAGCAGTGAACGGGACTGCAGGAGAATCATGCACAGGTTAATTGAAAACTTTTTACCTTGTTTCGTGGAGAATTTAGATCACCTCCCAACCACCCCTGATGTTTGCCAGTGGTCCACATAATTAGAGAGAAATTGGGGCCTTGTTACCTTAAGTTAGCCGGATTCTTGCATGGCTTCCCATTTCATGTGTTGCTTTGTTGTGATTGGAATATAAATTATTTTACCCAAGAAGAGCAATGTGTAGACCTTTTCTATAGGAATAACATTCTTGGAAAGCAGCCCTGGGGTCCTTGCCCTTGTCTCTTCAGAAGTTGTTTTAAGGTGGGTCACTGAGGCATCTCCTACCCGAGAGCAGAGAATTTGAGGAGGGCCTCATGGCTACGAGTGAGAGAAAGAGCATATTCAGAAGCTAATAGGGGCCTGAGATAGAAAAATTATATTGTCTGTGGTTTTCGAGGTCGATGCTTGTTAGTCTCCAGTATGTTCTTTTTTTAAAAAAAAGATTTTATATATTTATTTGACAGAGAGAAAGACAGCGAGAGAGGGGACACAGAAGCCAGGAAAGCGGGAGAGGGAGAAGCAGGCTTCCCACTGAGCAGGGAGCCCGATGTGGGACTCGATCCCAGGACTCTGGGATCATGATCTGAGCCGAAGGCAGACGCCTAACGACTGAGCCACCCAAGTGCCTCTCTCGAGTATATTCTTGAAGGAAAACTTTGTGTCTTTAATTGAGATATGGGATAGAATTTGAGCAATTATCAGCCTTTCTACTAGGAAAAGAAAATCCTGCGTTGAACTCATTATTATTATTTCTTCACTTCTGTTTCCATTACTCCAACTGTAGGTGTTTTTCCTGCTTAATAGGCTGTCTCTAACTAGAGGTTGACACGGGTGAGAGATGGCAACTGTTGCTTGTTGTGCACTGAACAAGTGTTAAGGAATTGCAAGGTCCATTTGAGACTGTAGATCCCTCCCACGTGGCTAGTGTTAACATGGACTATGGCTGAGAAATTCAAATAGGTCCCTGCCTTCTCCAGCCAGCTTCTGGTTCCCCAGGTTCATGGGTCAGGTCTCACCTCCCCTTGGGCTTCCTTCAGTAGGGACTGGAGTCAGTCACAGGGTGCACCGTGTTAGGTTCTCTTCCTGGACACTCACCCTAGCCTCCTGCAGGGTCTCAGCCTGTGCATGTGTCTGGAATTCTCATTCTCTGCCTCACTTCTTGCCCAGTTCTTTGAGGAGGTTGGATTTGCTCCCTCTGACCCAGCTACTGGCTTGAATTCTGGATGACAAGGGACCCAATGCTAAGAAACCCTATGGCATTAAATGTTGGCTTTCCCGCATTACCACTAGATATCCGTGGGTAGTTTCTCTTGGTTTCAAATTTCCTCTTCTGTCTCATCCACACAGCAGTGTAGCTAAAAGTCTGAAGTAGGGGGTTTGAGGTCAGATTACCCTGGAATATTTCCTGGTTCTTCCCCTTGATAGCTTTGTGACCTTGGGAAAGTTATTCAATTTTCCTTGGGCTTCATTTTCTCTTCCAGAGAATAACAACAGTTTCTGTGTGGTAGACACAGTTTTATTGTTTCTTTCTAACTGAACTCCAGCACCATTTGGGTCTCCATCCTTCCTCCATAGACCCTCAGGGAGAGTGAGCTTTGCATCACTTGCTTCATGAACGGGCCCGTGTCCTAATAACGTTCACAGAGAATTGAGGGGAAATCTGCTGATCGCCATTTCCCTGACTCTTAAGAAAGAGCCATGAGGAGAGTTACTTTTCCAGCTAGATATGGGATGTGACAACCCAGAGCTACTGTAGCCATCTTGCTACATCTCATTACACTTGCAACCAACAGTGAGGATGGAAGGGCATGGACACACGCAGATACCTAGTATTTGCTGGATCAACCTAGACCTGATGTCTGTACTTCCACTGGCTATCCTCTTACTGAAAGAATAGATTTACTTCCTAGTTAAGTCAGTTTGAGTAAGAGGTTTTATTTCTTTTGGCTAAAAGAAGCTTATTAATTAGTTAACTAATTAATTTATAGAGAAAGTGGGAGTGGGACAAAGGGATAGAGAGAATCTTAAGCAGCCACTTAACCCACACTGGGTTTGATCTCACAACCCAGAAATCTGACCTGAGCCGAAATCAAGGCTTGGTTGCTTAACCAACTGAGCCACACAGGCACCCCTGGCCAAAAGGTTCTTAACTTACAATCAGAGTTATTGACAGTAGTATATGAGAATAAAGCATTTAAAGTACTAAGCATATAGTTGATGCACATCACCTATTATTGTGAATATTATTCTTATTATAACTCAACGGACTCTCATGGGTCTGCCTTTGGGAACTGGGCCTACCGGCTCCGACCTTTCCCATTTAGTACTGGCATGTTTGTTCATAAATCCCTTGCTGCTGAAATCCCAGGGTGTTCTGTTCTTGATCCTTCCTGAGCCATGATTACCAGAAGAGGGAAGAAGAGCAGTATGTGTCCATTGGAAAGACATGACTCATTCCCAGATTCTGCAGGCACCGGGTGGAATTCATTTTGGGCTGTGTGTGTGTGTGTGTGTGTGTGTGTGTCCTTACCGCTGGTATTCCTTTAGGATTTCTCTGCATGATTGTCCATTTCAACTCATTTATACCTCCATGGACCTGGCTGGATTCTCACTTACCATCTAGTTGCTCCCGGGCTTGCTTTCCTAGTCTGCTGTCAGACGGACATGTTTGTATAACCCTGATTCGCAGAGACGCTGTGAGGGCCCTTAACTTTCCAGCCATCCACCTGGAGGGTTCATCTTCTATCTGTATTTGCTTTATGTCCTCCCTCCCCTGCCTGTTATCGCATAGACACCCAGAACCCTGGGGGATGATCCTTGAAGCAAACCAAGCTGGGGGCATTGTCCACACAGATACGTTGTCATAAAGAACTAAAATGCACATCTCCTTACAATTACCAAACATAAATTAGTTCATTCAATTAAAATTCACAAACACATTGAACATTACCAAAGTGTAAATGATGCCTTTTCAAATTAACATATCATTGGTGTTTTCGTATGCTCAGCCTATTCACACCTGGGTTTTGAAAACTAATTTTTTCCTTATTCCTGGTCATTGTTACCAATTTATTTGTCCCTCTGTTTGAAAGCCATGAAGTTAGGAAGACTTCTGACTGCAGTGCTGTGATGTTCACGTTACCTTTTCTTTTCTTTCTTTCTTTCTTTTTGGTTTGTTTTGCTTTTCAAAATGAATATAAGATTTGATGGAGACCTGAGAAGCCAGGAATCGAGAACTGGTGTAGGCTGGAATAGAAAATGAAGAATTTCAGGTGTCAGCTGTCAGAGCAGGAGTAATATTTCAAACCCTATTAGGATTCTATAATTAGGGAGCAGTTATCCCAACCTGAAGAATATTATAATTGGATGATATCAGCTGGGAGATAAGTAAGGAGTTATCATGGCCGGATTTAAACTTCTTATTTCTTAAGCTAATTCAATGTCTAATTTTAGAGGTGTGAATCTGCAACGTCCCCACAAAGGGGAAATCCACATCCCCAATTCCTTCCAGGATCTCATAATAATTCCTTACATGTAGACCATCCTTTATGGTTATCTCACTGACATCACCTTGAAGTCCATAACATGCTCTCTTGATCAAGATAGTCACTGCCAGTTGCCTGTCCCAGACTATGGCAGATGACCTAGAAAAAATGTAAATAGACAGATAATCCTCCAAGCCCACGCAGCCCGCAGTCTTAACGCCAACATTTCTGCCTGGATGTGAATAAGCCGCATGTCAGATGGTCAAAAAATTAGAGGGTTTCTGTTCTCCTTCTGGGCTCTTTCTCTGCTGCAAGGGATGGCAAGCAGTGAAGACGGTTGTGGAAGCCTTAAGTAAGCAGCTGGCAGGGTCTGACGCCCATAGTCTCATTTACGTTTTATAATCTGCGGTACTTCAACCCTAGTGCGTAAGAATCCCTTCGGCAAGTTGGCAACAAGTCCCAGTGACCAGGCTACATCCCAGAGCAAGACCTTGGTATTTTCTGAGCCCCCCAGGGGGTTCCACTTTGCAACAGGATGACAGCCAGGGCTTGAAGAGGCCCCTTTGGCCACCTGCAAGGTGGGGTCCGGTAACCGTAACTGACTTACTCAAGACCACGTTTTGGAGCTAAGACTGGAAAGCAAATCTGTTTGCGTCCAAGGTCATGCTTGTTTGCTTCCATGTCTCTGCCTCTCAGGAAATCGAAGAATATCGCATAAGGGCTAATATATTTAAAGCGTGTGGTCCACTATTTCTGTTAACTAACCTTACTTTATTTCATTTCATTTCATTCCATTTCTCATATGGCTGGTTTTCTAGAAATGATCCATGGCAAAAGGCAGCCATGGCACAGCTTTTGTGGAGAACCAGTGGTTGTAGGATGCATGTTTCTGGGTCAATGGATATTTCCTATACACCCCCCAGGACCCCAAATGCCACATTTAGCTGTGTGGAGGCTTCCCTGGTTCTTGTCACAGGTTTTCCTTGTGGCTACACTCCCAGAAACAGATGCTGAGTTGACAGCCCTGATGCTCAGGCTGAAAAGCAGACACCTTTGCCACTTCTAGCTGGGGCCTGATGATAGTCGAGATGAGAAGTGCCCCCCACCTGCCTTCTCCTCTCCTAATCTACTGAGCTGCAGTCCTTAGCATTTAAATAAATAAAAGCTCTTAGGTTCCTGGGTCTGTGCAGCCAATTTCCTCTTGGCAATTTTAAACCTCAGAGATTGCCCAGTGTGACAGAAAACACTCCAAGCGAGACTGAATTTTAAGGAGGAAATGAAGCAAGTGGCTTGTGTGAGAGCAACAGGGTGGATTGTGAACTTTATTTGTCCTTCTGGTTCTTGAATCAGCAGGGAGAGGCTATGACCATCAGGCTGCCTCTTCTTACCAAAATTTCCCAGGAACAGAGCCTATGGCTGGCGAAGAAGGTGGAAGGGTGGCAGAGAGATGGAGGACAGTGGGGAGCCAAGGGGGATTAAACTGTCGGAAAGCAGCTGCACCCCCTGGCAGCTGGGAGGCTGCAGATTGCAAAAGAGGCTTCTTGCTCTCCTAGAGCTCTTTTGCAGGTAATCTCAGCAGCCATTTCTCCCTAGACCAGCAGTTAGCGTTTCCGCCTGACAGCTGAGATGGGCAGAGATCATCGAAGCCATGGGTCTGCTTTATCACCAAAGCCTTTCAGGTTGACAGAGCTCCTTTTATTCATTTCTCTTAACAACCAATTTCCAGGAGGCTGTGGTGGTTGCACTTGGTTGGTGATGAGAGCAGTCCAGATAGGTGTCCTGGTGGAGCCGGCAGGTGGGGACTTTCTGCTGGCTGTTCGAAAATGCACAGCACATCCTGTGGTCAGACAGGAGTTCCAAGAAATAATTGTGCCTCCAAGGAGGTAGCTTCCGACATGGTCTTAGTCTGTGCCTCATTCTGGGAACTGTTTGGAAGAGCCTACTGTACCTTCTGAGTAGGAAAGAGTGCTGGTCGCCTCTCTCCAATGAGGGAAATGTAAAAACTTGGAGAAGAGAGTGATTTCATATGCAACCTTCACAGTATGGTGATGAAGTGGGCAGCCTCAGGAGTCAGACACACCTGTAGTTAAAATCCAGGGGCATCACCCCAGGGAATAATTTTGTCTTTCCCAACTTCATTATCTGTATGTAATGGGTGTAAGGTATTAACAAGAGCTGTGGTTTTCAAACTTTATTTGCATTAGAATTGCCTGGAAGACTGGTGGAATATAAATTGCTAGCCTTCACCCTCAGAATTTGATTGAGTAGGTCTGGGGTGAAGTTTGATCATTTGCATTTCTTATTAGTTCCCTAGTGATGCTGCTGCTGCTGGTCTGGGGATAACATTCATTAATTTTGTAGATTTCTATTAAACCATGTATCCAGCATTTATCTAGACATGGGTCATAGTAGTGAGCAAAACAAAATTCTTGTCCCCAAAAGGTTTGTATCTAGTTGTAAGAGATGACAATAAAAAAATAAATACATAAATATACAGTAATGTAAAGATGCAGCATGAGAAGCATGTGGGGGAGGAAGAAATTTCCCTCTGTCTAAGCTTCTTCCTCTGTTCTAAGGTTTTTCCAGGAAAAAAAAAAACCCACAGTTTTATTAAGTTCACAGGGAAGCCCAATAATGAAATTTAGACCTAAAGAAATGACCAAGGCAGGCAGTTTTTATACTTTTTTTAGACAAAGAGACAATATATCTGTGAGGAATTGGCAGGACAAAGAAAACTTATATTTGGGAGTTTCAATTAATAAGAAATCTAAGCAGAACTTGCACTGCAGAGGTAAAAAAAAGTTATAAGGATTGTTTGTACAGCCTTCTCAGCTCTCAATTTCCCATCTCTGATCATAAGGATCTCTTTGTCTACTGGTATTGGAAGAGTGCTTTTTGCATGACAGATTTATTTCATGCTTTCTGGAAACAAAGGTGGTGGGGTTGTTAGAGTATTATAAGTAACTTTTACAAAAAATAATCAATATGCCAAAGTGGTACATTTTGAAGGAGCTCACCCTTGGCCCCTACAAATAACATTTAAAAATTAGAACAGGATTAGGGCTGCTGTGATGAGGTTATGGTGGGACTATCATTCTACATACAATGGTCAAGGTAGAATTTACCAATATACTGACATTTGAGCACCAATCTGAGAGAATGACTCATCTTTCTCGATATCTGGAAAGAGTGTTTTAGGCAAGCAAAACAGCAAGTCCAAAAGTACCTGAGGCAGGAATGTACTATATATGTTTAAAAAACAATGAAGTGACCACGACTGCTTGATGAGGAGTAATCACAGAAGAGAATGGGTGGGGTGAGATCTCTAGGACATTAAAATGGGAAGCCAGTGGAGAGTTTGATCAGAGGGGGAAGCTGACCTGACTTCCATCATAAAAGCTCTACTCTGGCTGCTGTGCTGAGTGAGGATGGCTTGCAGTCCAGTGAGGATGGAGGCATGGAGATTAGGCCGGAGGCTACTGCAATAACCTGAGTGATACATAATGGTAGCTTGGACCATGGTTGGGAGGAGTGGTTAAAATTCTGAATAACTTATGTTGGTAGAGCTAACAAGATTTACCAATGGATTTGATGTGGGATAAGAAGAAAAAGAGGAGTCAAGAATTACTCCAGGTTCAGCTTGGATATCTGGAAAAATGAGATTCTGTTGGCACAGACAGAGAAGACAGGGGGAAGTAAAGTGTGCAGGAAAGGGTTAACCCAGCAGGTCTGCGTTTCTCAAATCCTGCACACTGCAGAGAAGCTAGTCTTCATGACTGGTCTTTGGCCAGCTCCTGGGAGATAACCTCTGAGCTCCTGGGATATTCTGCCTGATAAGAGCCCTCTTGTATGTCTGAAGGGTTGGTTGGATCAGGAGATACCAACGTGAGTGAAGTAGACTAACAACAGAGATAAGATTATCCTAATATTATTATTGCAGTGAATGACTGTTTACTCTCAGGGGCTAGAGACTGAGTGACTGAGGTCAGTCATGTGGTCACTGAATGTTTACGTGATTACCCCCCCACACACACACACACACATCCCTATAAAATCCTCGAATATTGGAAAGTTGGGTGAGCTTCCTTGGTTGGCAATGCTGTGTATGAGTTGTCATATATCAATTCGCCCATCCTGGGTGAACTAAGTGTGCCCCCACATGACTCCTCTGGGAGGGGTTCCTGAAAGCTTGCATATGGTTTCTTCTGAACATGTACCTTTCTTCATTTGCTGATTTTAATCTGTATCCTTTCACTGTAATAAACTACAGCTGTGAGGATAACAGCTCTTCCCATTCCTGTCAATCCTTTTAATGAATCCTTAAGCCCGAGGGTGGTCTTGGGGACCCAAGGGAAAACTGAGAATTTGGTTTGGGACATACGAAGGTATGGTATGAGGTACTTACTATAGATCCAAATAGAAATGTCTGCTAAATTGTTGGATATATAAGTCTGGAGTTCAGGGGGGAGATTTGACCTGAAGATGTGTGAGAGAAGACTAGTACAAAATCTATTGCTCTCTATAGTCCTCAGTGTTCTCATTTTCCACAGGATTAGTTTACACTAGAACGTAGCAGCTAGGACTCCTTCTAGAGGTGATATTTAGGATTTCAAGTTCTCTTTCTACCTCAGAGTGTTTGCTTTTAGCTTCTTATTTAGGAACATGTTTCCATGAGGATACCAGCCTTCTGTCTTCTGGCCAGTCAGTGTTCCAGTCAGTGTTCTAGCTGCCTTCTGATCAGTCTAGACCTTTGCCAAGGAAGGACAGAAGTGATAGGAAGGCTAATCCTGCTGTCACTTGAACCAGTGATCATGAAGGGCAAACACGCAAAGAGGATTGGGTTGGGGGTTAGCATTTGTAGAAAAGGACCTTTTTTATGAAGTGGTGAGAAATATATCATATGCGTCAACACCTTCTTGGCTACTGCCTACAGACTTTCAATATAGACATTATAATCAGATGAACTCAGTGAGGACAAGTGAGTGTGTAGATAGTTAAGCTATTAAGATCATTAAGTATCCACATTTAGCAACTGAGTTTTAAGCTGGGGCTTCTATTCATGCTTATGGTGACCCAGTGTTGTGGCTCTTATAGGACTGAGGGGTTTCTCATGATGTGGGACCTTCAGGCTAAGACCAGGAAAGCCTCAAACAAACCAGGATAAGTTGGTCACCCTCGCTGACCCTGAGAAACATATTTCACTTTTGTCTCCTCATATGTGAAATGGAAATAATGGTACCTATTCACAGGGTGGATTATTCACTAGGTGGTTATGAGGATTCAATTAGGTAGTGTGTTCAAAAGAAATAGCATAGAGGGGCTTCCCAATAAACATTTGTGCTCTCCCTTCATGGTGTGGTAAGAATGGGTTTTGTCACCATCCAGGGCTCTATTAAAGATAGGCTGGACTGTTAAATAAATAACTCCAAGAACATCTTATTTTATACTGCACCTAGATGCTTAAAAAGAAACGCTTTCGCATTTTTTTTTGGTCACACTTAATGCAAATAACGGTGCTGCCTTTTGCAGACAGGAAACTCTGACACACTTTAGAGTTATAGACTTAGACTTTAGAGTTATAGACTTAGAATAAAGTTACAGAAAAAAACATCTCTTTGACAAAATGTAACATGGTCACTGTCTCAACAAAGCAGTGTGGAGTTCTGGAAAGACATTAACTTTGGAGTGAGCCGCATCTGGCTTTGAGTCCTGGCTCCACCACATACTGACTCTGTGATAAGAGTTAGGATAAGCCAGGGCTCTAACATTAAATACTGTGGTTTCAAGCCCAGGATATAGGTATTTATGGCTACCTCAGGAATTAAAATGATAATTTGTTAAGTGAAACCTTTTATGGCTGTAATAACCACACACACACACACACACACACACACACACACACACACACACACATGAGGAACAGATTATTTTTCAGCTGAAGGCTTTTTTCATCTATCTCCAACCCACAAAATGTCTCCTCAGGGATTGTGAAAAATAGAAGAGGTGCTGGCTTGTGTTAGTGAATTCTGTCTTTCTCCAGACCAGACCTAACTTAGGTCCCCAACACTCACCCTGATAAGACCATTGTCTATAAAAGACCTATGGTACTCTAGCCGACTCTCTTGGTGTTCCAGAATGCAAACCTCTTTTATGTGGTCCTTCCAAAAGCTAAAAATGACTTTGTAGATTACCTACTGAAAATAATGAACTTGTGCAGAGAAACATAATTATATCAGGTGTTGGCACACTTTCTCTTAAAGGGTCAGTTAGTAAATGTTTTAGGCTTTGGGGAGCCATAGGGGTTCTTTGACAAGTACTCAATTCTGCTATTGTAGCAGGAAAGCAGCCTCAGACCATGCTTAAAAAAATGGACATGGTTGTGTTCCAATAAGAACACAAAAACAGGTGATTGCCATGGGCTTTAGTTAACTGGTCCCTGTTCTATACTGCCCAATCCTTTATACAGATTTATTTATTTGAGAGAGAGAGAGTGCCTGCAAGTAGGGGGAGGGGCAGAGGGAGAGAGAGAATCTCAAGCAGACTCTGCACTGAATGTGTAGCCCCACGTGGGGCTTGTTCTCACAACCCTGAGATGGTGACTTGAACTGAAACCAAGAGTCAGATGCTTAACTGACTGAGCCACCCCGCCACCCCTATATATTACCCAATCCTTTAAAACACATTTTAAATGTAGTTCATAAGTGATAAAATGTGTTCTTTCACTTAAAAATAGTGGCTAACCCTATTATAGTTATGACTTGAAGTAGTTCGCTTCTTTTTCATGTTGATTTCTGAGCCCTTTCTCTTTGTCTGTGGTTGTTGCAGCCTTCTGGAGAGTCTGAGGTATTGAAATAATTTCCCCACACTGACTTGTCCCTCCTACCCCAACACACCCACCTCCATACCTGCCTCTTAGAGAATCTACGTTGCCTGATGTCCCAGAAGGGCAGCCCTACAACTCATGAGGCCACAGTGAACAGACTAGGGGAGAATATTTAACCAAGATAGGCCACAAAGATTTTCTTTGTGGAGACTTTGGAAAAAGGATGAATAAAGTCACTTATTTCTAAGGAGTTTATTTTGAATGTCAGGCTGACACAAATACTGAGGCTGTCATCTTGGGATGTTCATGAGTGAGCACAGATGTTTTTCTGCAGAAGAAAAGAGAAGAATGAAGCCTATAGGCAATGCGATCCTGGAGCTAAAAACAGGATGCAAGAAAAGTGGTAAGGAGAGACTAAAGACATGGGCTAAACTAGACTCAGGTCCTGTTCCCAAGAGTCCATCTGTACTGTTTTGCAATCGAATTCCATGAGATTCTTATGGAAAATGGAGAAATTCCATTTTCATGCAAGTCTTTAGATGGGTTTCTGTTCCTTTTATCTTTACAACTCCTCCCTAAGACACTGTCAGACTCCTTTTTAGTGTCTTGCTTCTTCTCTGCTTTAAAAGGCTCCTGTGACTTGCTGCCTGTTGGGACACCTGACATTTATACGATCTTCATGAAGACTTAGAATAAAGTTACAGAAAAAGAAAATTTCTTGACAAAATGTACCATGGTCACTGTCTCAACAAAGCAGTGTGGAGTTCTGGAAAGACATTAACTTTGGAGTGAGCTGCATCTGGCTTTGAGTCCTGGCTCCACCACATACTAACTGTGATTATGGGCCAATTATTTAACTTTCTGGAGTCCAAATTTCCTTACAAGTAAAATAGAGACACTAGTATCTCTCTCTTAAGATTGGGATGAGATAAAATGAAAGAAGGTAGCTAGAGACCATGGCACATAGAGTTGGGGCTCAGTGCAAAGTAGATCTATAAACAACTCACATCATTTTTATTAGATAATCAAAGTGAGGGCTCAAGATGTCTTCCTGGAAGAGGAATCATAGCAGACACCATGTAGGAAGGGAGGGGAAACAAACCTCTTTAGGTCTGAGAGAGGGTTAGAAAGCAGGTTTTTTGGTGTCATCAGGGAACACCCGTCTAGTGAAGTCTCAAGAATTGAGGTCGATGATAGGATCTGGGCAAAGTCAGGTGTCACAGATACATATTACTGTGGCCGAGGAGCTTTGCATATATATGGTGCAAAGTAGAAACCTCCCTCTTAGGGCTATCGGTATGCTCACTCGCCCAGTCTTCCCGGTACATGTGAAATTAGAGCTCTCTGCAGCTCCGTTCTCCTGTCTTAGAATTTTCTCCTCTGCACACTTGGGAATGCTTTTTCTTTCATTTTAAATTAATCCTCATATTTTTCTCCAGTATCATTAACTCTGAAGGCCTATTCCAAATGACCATTCAGCTTCTTCGATTGTAGTTCCTCTCTCCCGTGTCTAATTTCCTGTAGTTCTGTATTCATGTTTCTTGCCCACCACTCAGCGCGGTCTGCCCTATCAACAGACATTGTAAACTGTTAAAAGTTCCCAACCCCAGGGCACATGGGTGGCTCAGTCATTAAGCATCTGCCTTCGGCTTGGGTCATGATCCCAGCNTCTGTATTCATGTTTCTTGCCCACCACTCAGCGCGGTCTGCCCTATCAACAGACATTGTAAATTGTTAAAAGTTCCCAACCCCAGGGCACATGGGTGGCTCAGTCATTAAGCATCTGCCTTTGGCTTGGGTCATGATCCCAGGGTCCTGGGATCGAGCCCCTCTTCGAGCTCCCTGCTCAGCGGAAAGCCTGCTTCTCCCTCTCCCACTCCCCCTGCTGTGTTCCCTCTCTCTCTGTGTCTCTCTCTGTCAAATAAATAAAATCTTAAAAAAAAAATTTCCAACCCCTTGTCCCATTCTGCTAGAGACTTTGACTTTGCCTGTCTGCAATTCCCAATTCTGTCATTGGTGTATAGGATCTTGTCATTGATGGACTATATATTGGGCCTTTGCAAATGTAGAATTTGGAGGCTTCGAAAGGACCAGTGGCCACCCTGTTGGTTTCCTATCCAATACCAGTTCATTCGTCTTTGCTAACAGAGCCCAGTTTTGGTCAGGTACCAGGCGGGTAGCTGAACAATTCGGGTTTTTTTGTTTCTAAGATTTTATTTATTTATTTGACAGAGAGAGACACAGAGAGAGAGGGAACACAAGCAGGAGGAGTGGGAGTGGGAGAGGGAGAAGCAGGCTTCTCGCCAAGCAGGGATCCCAATTTGGGGCTCGATCCCAGGACCCTGGGAACATGACCTGAGCTGAAGGCAGAAGCTCAACGACTGAGCCACCCAGGTGCCCCTCATCAGTGAAATGTTAACGATCTTGTCCACCATATTGTGTGGTAGCCCTTTCACAGGATCTTTTAAAAATTCTGAAATTTGAAAACGTTTCTCTCTGCTTACTAATCAACTTTCACTATAGTAATTAGTAACAATTTTGTAATTCGACATTTTTGTCTTCTTCCTTTGACTGCCAGGAAACTCAGAGCTAAGCCAGGTCTTTTGTTGAAACAAAAATCCTTAATCCAGTGTAATGGCTTTGGACATACTGACAGAGAGCGATGGCCCAGGCTTCCAAAAGTAGAATGTGGATAATCATTGTTATTCTACCATGCTCTACGGAGGGATCCCAGCTCATAATTATGTCCATATCCTTTCACATGGACCAAGGAGATCTGAGTAAGTCTCCTTATCTTCTAAAGTTATCTTGTCCACTCTCCTCCTGTGATAGAACTTCTATTAAAAAATATCGAAGTCTTCAAAAACAATTCTACAGAGAACCATTCTCTTTTTCACCTTTGAAACTTTTGCGTACACATCTTATTTTGCCTGAAATATTCTCCCCATTCTCCATATTCGCTCAGGTCCCTCTTCCCCACAAAACACTCCTTTCGTCTGCTTAGTCCAAAATTCCTTCAGGAGTAGAATGTCACTTCCTCAAGAAAGCATACTCTGCTCTCCTGGCGCTGGGTTAGGCCCCCTCCCGCAGGTCCACGAAGCACCTTGCTCTCCCTACCGTGGTTCCTGTCACATTGAATGGCACGTGCCTGGTGACCTCTGCCTCCCTAAGGATATTGCCCATTCCTGGAGGACAGGTGTGTGTCCTTCCTGCTCATAGTGTAGCGCAGAGCTGACACCAAGTGGGTGCCCTGAAAGACTCGTTCATTGACTGAATGAACAAGAGGAGTCTATGGGCCTGAGGTTGTGGCAGAGAGGCCGTGGGGCAGAGGCTGCCTCTCAGAGCTTTGAGAGAGCGAAGGGCAGGGTTGCAGCTGCAGCCCCCTGCTGGGTGTGGGCAGTATAACCTGAGTAGCTGCAATCAGCCTTCTGATTCAGAGCACACGCTGGGCTTCAGGGGGATTTGCTATGGAGGTGAAAATAGAAAGACTCAAATACTCAGGAGTAAGTAAGACAAAGTGAAGTTTCAGTGGTTGTCATTAGGGTCTCCCTTTTATATACACGGCGGCCACAATGAGCTAATTAGGAAGTTAACAAGCCCCTGATTTGAGCTAATACCTGGCTTGATTGCATCCCATCATCATTATTGTGGTAAGGGGTGAATTTAAATGAAAGTTTCCACCTCGATATGACATAATGAACTGATGACTGTGGAGATTTGATTGGAGCCCATCTATCCCTCTTCCAAACACACATTAACCTTCTCCGCAGGAGAAAACAGAGCTTCTGGATGTCTCAGGAAACAAAGCAGGGCTTGGCCCCACATTGGCGGTGATCAGGAAGCCTGGCTGGCAGAGTGGTCCGGCAGATGCTGGTGCCATATTTAGAGTGCTGAAGGAAAATCCCCCACAGACAATTTACTGACCTACTAGACGTTTATTCAGCCATTCATGGGCCTGGCAGTATCCATTCGAGCAGATAAGAAAGGAGCTTCGAAGGCCTCAGCAAGGTGATAGACCACACAGGGCAAGGACACGAGAGTTAGACTGCGCATTTGCTGATTGGTTCAAGCAGGGTTGCTTTATTTACACGGAGCAAAGGGAAGTCTCGCAGCTGGGTGAGGTACCTCGTGCCAGCTGGCAAGTGCTGATTGGACGAAACAGGCCCTCCTTTTCTGGGAGATCGGAGCCTAGAAATCTGTTAAATTGAAGTGTGACAGAACTTAGCATGAGTGACTGCCTCTTGGGCCGAATCTGGTGACTTTCATAAGAGTGAAGCTCTTATTAATCAAAAGGCTTCCTGCAAAGTAGATTGAGCATACTGTGTATAGTCTAAGAATAAATGCCTTTTTCTTTTTTTAAATCTCTGTATCCGTCTTTGAGGGCTGGACATCCGGGTTCTTGGCACAGTCTCTGACAGAGAAGGCACTCAGTATGAATTTGTTGAAAGAATGAGTGCATGGGTGAATGAGGAGAGTCCTGTATGTTGAGTGGGCATTGGTGATAATGAGGAGGACATGATTCTTCCTTGCACACCTAAGTATCGTGTGACATCATATAAAAAATGCATCTTCTCTTTACAACACCTCTGTGAAATTGGTGAGATGTCCTCTTTTTCCCAATAGCAGTTTCACCTTTTGTCAACTGTATAACCTTAAATAAGGTAACTGACTCTCCTTGGCCCTTAATCCTCCTCGTCAGTAGAATGGGAATAAATATATATATTTTTATACAGATGTTATGAGAATTGAGTAAAACGTAAGGTATGTAAAGTACTTGGCAAATAGTGCATATCCAATGTTCAGCAGTGTTCCCTCAGTAGGTATTTCTGGGGTAACCGAATAGCAGGTTTAAGGGCATTGGTGTCCAAGGGTTCTTCAGCAGTTCCTAGTTGTGCTGACATAGTCATGCAACTTTTTGTTCAGGTTTTGTGAAAAGGTGATCGTCCAAAATATTCCCTGCATCAAAGATCTGAGGGCATTCCACACACGAGAGTTCAGCGGTCTGGAGCATCAGGAGTGGGAACTCCAGCCACGGTCACTACCAGGCTACAGCCCAGCCAGAAGGGGAGAAGCTTCCAGGGGAAGGTGGCACTGATTGGCACGGTCACTCTCTTTCTCGGTGGTGATGCCTGGTCACCCAGCCCTGGCTGGCTAGGGACTGCTCTCTGGGGGAGAGCCCCACGCTCCCAGGAGGAATGTGAAGCATCTGGTACTTTATCCCGATTCATGGGCTGAAAGGGAGACGGATGAGGCTGTCTTTTTGTGGCACTTTTTTGCCCCCAGGAGGATCTCTGGAAATTTCACTGCATCCTTGTAATGTGTTGGGGCGGGGGGAGGACGGGAAGACAGCATCGGTTTTCTCCTGCAAATCTTCTTTATCGCCTGGCGTATTTCTTTGTAGTTTCTTGAAACTGCAAAATTGGGAATGACAAAACATGCAAAAATGAATCATAGGTAAGAGTGATTCAGGTTCAAAAATGACAAAACGGGCTGTAGGTGGGATGCAGCTTAAAATGGAACATGAACAGGAACGAGGCTTTCCTTTCCCTTTGCATTCTTACTTCCACTCCACTTTCCAACCGTTATCTAGGAATAGAGGCTGAAGACAACGGGGGAAGTACATGTAATCCACTCGTGCAGGGCATGCGAGGGATCAAATCATAAAATCACACAATTTGGAGGAGAGCAAAGAAAACAAGGGTGAGGCCAGGGATGAAGGCTGCAATGAATACACACACACACACACACACACACACACACACACACACACACGTAATACTGAATTTTATACACGGGTTATAGTACTAAAGCTTGGATTACATTATCCTCTCTTTCAGTGTGCAATCAGGAATTAAAGGAGAAGACAAAAAAGAGGAGAGCAAGATATGGAAGACGGCATACTTTTGGCTTTTAGTTATGGAACAAGTCAGGTGAAGGCTGATATTCTAAGGAAGGAGCGAGCGATCACACCCGGCACTAGCCTAGCTGGGGTGTTGGCTACTTGTGTTGATATACCAAACCACCCCAAACTCCAGGACTTGAAGCAGCAAGCATTTATTCTTATTTCCTGTGTCTGTTGGTCCACTAGTCAAGCCAGCTTGGTGGCAGCTCTGCAAGCTGTGGGTGTCACTTGGCTTAGCTTCTCCCTTTATACTGGGCTCAGGTCTCCCTCCTGGAGAGCCGTCCTCAGGTCTGAGATAAGAAGGCAGATGTGACCTGGGGAAACTCCTCTCATGTTAATGGCAGAAGTGCAAGAAGGAAAAAGGAAACAGGTGATGCCTTTCAAGGCCTAGGCTTGGAATTGGCACATTGCCACTCCTATCCACTTCCAACCTTGGCTATTCTCTTGGCCAAGACCAACGTGAAGAGAGGGAGAGAAAGTAAGAAGAACACCTCTGGGAGGAAGAACTATTCATTTGCTTAGCAAAGGATGTGGATACAAAGATGGGTACAAATGGTGCCACTCACTCAATCTGTCCTGATTAAGCGTGGTCTGAGCTTTTCGTCTTCTGCTTTGGGAAGTGTTAAGGAAGGAAGACTGGACAGAGCTGCTTGCCCCACTGGGGCAAGAACTCCAATTACATACCTTTTGGCTGCCTTAGCATGAAGAATAAATTACTTCAAAAAAGGGCAACCCACCACAAAAAAGAAATGATAATTATGTCACATGGTAGAGGTGCTATCACTGAATGGCAATCCTATTACAATACTTAAATGTATCAAATCAACATGTTGTACACCTTAAATTGACACAATATTATATGAAAGATATATTTCAATTAGACAAAGGAAAGGTAATATATGAATGCCTTCTATCCTGGGGGGTCACGGGATAGACAAGTTGAATTGCCCATTTAGGTTACTCCGTTTACACTGGCTCACTAAGGAGTCACTATTGCTCAGAAGTATACAACAAAGTTTGATAGTTTCTGTAAGAGGACTGACAAAACGTGGCCCAAGCCTCCCACAACAGAGCTGTTCCAGGAAAGTTGGTAACAAAGTGCATTTGCCTTTAGTGGATTCTATTTCCCATTGTACGAATACGATCTCTGCAGTGAGGGTAAAGTCCTCTCAACTCCTTGCCTTGATTACATTCATTGATAATTTCTTTTTGAGAGTATCTTTATGATTACTTTCTCGGTTTGTCTAGGGAATTGGAATGTCAGTGTGTTTTACCTGGTGGGAGTTGTAGATTCCGGGAGCAGCTTCTTCTCTGACACTTTGCTGTCTCAAGGGTCTCGTCTCTGGCAGTGACTGACAGTCTGTCTCCTTTTTTCTGTCACAAGATGATTACCTTTGGTGTTCCAGTTAAAGATGGCCTTGAATTTAAGGTAACCTTACTGTATTATTTTCTATTTCTATTTTTTGCCCTTCATTGTTTTGTAACGTTTGCTTCTTATTTTAAAAGAAAATACAGATAAAGGCAACCACAGAATACAAATGTACAAGTTGGTGAAATATGATAAAGTGAACACCCATGAAATCACCGCCCACGTCAACAAAGACAGTGTTGCTGATACCCCGGGAAACTTCCAGGTGCTTCTCCCAGCAGCAGGCCCTCAAAAGTAAGCAGCACCTTAACTCTTGAATAATAATTTTCTTTCATTTCTTGGTGGTTTCATTTCTCAAAGGTTTATTCTTTAATATAATAGTTTAAACTTGCCCAAGTTTAATAACAATTTTTTTTAAATCTCCTTTTAAATCTATAGATTTGCCTTTTATCGTTTTCTTTCCTTACATTTTATCTGCTAACCGACCTAGGCCATTTGACCTGTAGTTTTGCACATTCTGGGTTTTATGGATTGTATAATGATGGTGGAGTTCAACTCTGTCCCTCTGTATTTCATGCAAATCTACAACAAAATGAAGTTTCATCAGATTTAGCTTCACTCCCCTTGGCCAGAGTCTAGGTAATGTGTTCTTTTATCAAGAGGTACATAGTCATCTATTTTATCAGGAGTTGATGCTTCAATCCATTAGCTTTTTGGGGGTTACAAATGGTAATGCTCTAAGTCTAGCATTTTATTTGCATTTATGAGCTTGAATCATTTTATTAAGAGATATTTCCCTTCATCTACTATTTGGTCGCTCAGTGGTACAGTCCACATAGGAAAGGCAACTTTATTTAGTTGCTAGTTTTTAAAACAATGAATTTGTTTTCTGTAATGCTTTGAAAGTAACCAATTTTTATATCATTACTAATTCATGATTTGGTGCATTTGATGAGTTTGCGGTTTTTATCTTTACCGAAGCTCAGTCTGTACCAAATGTGGCCAGTGGGAGCTTTTTCAGTTTGGCTCACAAATGCCTTTCCACATGAACCCATTGGTCTTTGATATCTTCTTTACTATATGGTAGGAGTTTCTAGGCTCGTCTCATGCATTCCCTGGTCTGGTCAACAACCTGGGTGCTAGGAATAGTCCTTGCTATCAGGCTTATCATTCTTTTTTTGTTGTTGTTGTTTTTCTTTGTTTTCCTGGCTGTATTTGAAGGATTCCTTGCCACTTAGTTTTGTTGTAAGTATGGTTTGGCGGCTTTGCTCTGTTTTTATGTTGGACTTTGGGAAGAAACAAAAGCTCTGACGCTTTTATTATGGCTATATTTACATCTGATCTTACTATTTGATGTAGAGATACATTAAATAATATGAAAATAAAATCTGTCATATTAACCAGTGAATGAGAGAATGTGTACTTTTTGGTTTTGTAATGACCTTACTCTAAATAAGATGTTTGGGATTACCTGTATTATACGGTTAATGGTTTTTTGTTTGTTTGTTTTTGTTTTTTAGAGAGGGAGAGAGGGAGAGTGGGGACCGGCAACAGGAGAGGGAGAGAGAATCTGGAGCAGACTCCATGCCCAGTGCCCAGTCTCACAACCCTGAGATCAGGACCCAAGCCAAAATCAAGAGTCAGATGCTTAACCGACTGAGCCACCCAGGTGCCTCTACAGTTAATGTCCTGAAATTTCATTCTCTGTGTCTCCTTTTGTGTCTATTGTCAGAAATGAACTACAGACAAATACTGCATGACATCACTTACATGTGGAATCTAAAAAAATAAATACAAAAAAAAAGAATCTCATAGGAAAAGAGAGCAGACTTGTGATGAGCAGAAATGGAAGGTGGGGAGAGGAAACTGGAGAAAGGTAGTTGGCAGGTACAAATTTCCAGTTATAAGACAAATAAGTACTAGGGATATAAGGTACAACATGTTGACTATAGCAAACGTTGCTGCATGGTATATAGGAAGGTTATAAAGAGAGTAAATCTTATGAGTTCTTATCACAAGGAGAATTTTTTCCCTATTTATTGTATCCATATGAGAAGATGGTTGTTAGCTGAATCTATTGTAATAATCATTTCACAATATATGTAAATCAAGCCATTATACTCTATGCCCTATATGTACACAGTGATGTATGTCAATTGTTTCTCAATAAAATTGATTTTAAAAAGAACAAAAGAACAATACCTTATAACAAGTGCCACCATTAATCTTTTGTTTATCTTACTTTGAATACTTCTTTAACTTAAGGATTTCAATAACATTAAATGACTTAGTTTAGTATTTGGATAATTCTTCAAACTGGATCTTATTTTCTATAGTCTCAGGAGAGTGCCTTGCAAGTACATTTTGATCTTACTTTGGCTTCCCCTTGCCATATCTGATGCCCAGTAAGCTGCTTCAGGAAGCCTCCACTGCCAACCCAGCAAAATGAGGATGGCATTGGCTCTGGATGCTTCTACTACTTCTAGTCCTTGGGATGCTAATGATGGTGTTTTATTCTACAAAGAGGCATGTAAATGAACCTTCTTTCTAAAGGTGTTCCACTTCAATTGGACCCCGAAGAACTTTTCTTTGGACCCAGAATATCAAAAGTCCTCTTTGATCCACTTCCCTTTTAATGACTCCTCTCACCAAAGGGATTCTAAAATCAATGAAAAGGAACCAGTGGGGAACAGACTTCTTTTAATTCATCTTGTGTATCATTTTTTTTCTTCTTCAAATTCTTCTTTCATAGTTTCCTCTGTCTTCTCCCACTTATATTTATAAAAAAGTTTTCATGTATGCAAATGGAGATAAGTGGATACAGGAACTGGGTAAGGGGGGGGCGGTATTCCTTGCATTAATGGTAGCCATCCTGCAAAATCCATTCTATTTAGAATGAGTACTATATAGGTCCAAAAAGGTGCTGTAAGTCTTCAGTTTTAATGTACTGCACTAGCTAGCGCTTTTGTCTGGCCAGCTTGCTTTCCTAATATCCTTCTCTTGGTTCATTTGAATAATCCCTCCCCATGCCAAGTGGTCCTGTTGGTGTCATAATAGCAAAGCCCCCTGCCACCCTTCACAAGGGTGGGCACTTGATCAGGGTTGGCTAATAAGATTTTTCCTTTATCTTAGTTATAGTGATTGATACAATCATAAGCAAGTGACCCAAACAGAGCTAGGGTTAATGTATACACTGGGTTTGGAGAATGTTAGTTTGGAGTTTCTGGCAGCCATCTTGCTGCTGCATGAAGGGAAGCTGTATAAAGAATAAAGCCACAAAGAGAGAAGCAGGACTGATAAGATGGAGAGAGACAAAAAGAAGCAGGACCGATAAGATGGAAAGAGATAAAAAGCCCAGACCTTAAGCTAGCCACATCTCTATTTCTTCTAGTTAATGAATCAAAAATGAAGGCTCAAGATACTTCCAACTTGAATTTTCAGGGGTAGCTTCATGAAGTTGGCTTTTCCCTGTGGGAGTTTTAGATGAACCTGCTTTGGGAGAAGGGAGAGAGAAAGGATAGAATAGAAACTAAAAATACAGTGATCTGGATAGCAAAAGAGTCATTGGAGTGGGAGTGAGAATGAAGAATCTCCCTCTTAGAGCTCAAAGAACAGAACGGAAGGGATTCTGGGATAAAAAGCTTAAAATCCTGCTATCACAGATTGTGTCTCAATTATCTACCCTGTCCTTTATTCATGTCCTTCACCATGTGACTTTGCAGTTCCCTCCGAATGTTAGCAAAGAGTGCTTCTCTGCCTCTTGATGTTGGGTTTGACCATGTACTTTACTTTGGTCAATAGAATGGGGTAGAAATGATGATGTTCAGACCAAGATTAGGTCTCAAGCAGATTTGTTTTGCTTTTGCTCTTGGGCCTTTGCCATCTCCATAAGAAGAACATGTTTGAACTCATTACTAGTCCAGAGAGAGGGATGGGAGACTTGTAGAGCAGTGCTGAGCCCAGCCTAGGTTGGCAGATTCTCAGAAAGCTACAGGGTGAGTGGGGGAGTTCAGCCACACCTAGCTTACATCAGCCAGCTCACAGATCTATGAGAATACACCACTGTTGTTCTAAAGCATGGATTTTGGGGGCTTTATGTCTCATAGCACTATTATGGCCATAGTTAATGGATATACCTGCCAACAAATGACCTGATGCTTAGTCATTTTGGATATTTGCAAGTCTTATGAAGAAAACGTAGGGGACTTGGAAATCCTGTGCAGAATGGGGCATAAAGGGAAAACCTGACTTTCTGCTTAAGGTAGAACTCTGCTGAATTAGCAGGGAATTTCACTACGGCTAGGCAGAAATGGAGAAAGTGGATAAAACCTAATAGATGGAAAGAGAGAGGATGTGGCTATGATTTATAAATATATTGATTATGTCCTATTTATTTGATTTTGTCTATTGAAGAACCCCAGGATGTGAGATTTGTTTTTGTTGTTGTTGTTTGTTTGTTGTTACCCCTTACCTAGATAAGTGTAGAATTTGCTCCTTAAATATTTTTGGTCACCAGCCTTCTTTCACTCTTGTAGATACTCTGGCTGTAAGCATCCATCTATCCATCCACTTGTTTTCTGCTATTAATGTCAGTCTATGTCACCAAAGCATAAAATTCTTAGGAACCTCTAAATGATGGACCACACAGAAATGCAACATTTTAGTATTCCATAAATGGAAAAGCCAAGTACTTTTTCAGAGTGATTAAATTCAGCAACTAACCCATTATTGTCATAATTACTTTTTAATTTGCTGCAAAGTTAGAGCACAGCTGGCTGTGACACTGGAAAAAAAAATGGACTTCTTGTGGCTTTTAGAGGCAGAGGGATTAAATCAAGTATGACAATAGCAAGATGTGCTGGTCGGTCAGTATAAAAGCCTAAAGGTATTTGACCTCCTTTTCAGAAGTTAGTAGGATAATCTAGCTTTTTGTGTGCTAAACCCATGTCAAGTCCATGGCTGTGGTCCTTGGCACTTCCCTTCGCTTCTAATCATAATCAAATAATGGGTTTCCCCTCATTAGTAACTGCAAATCACAAGGTGTGATCTTGATAGAGTCAATTCTCTTCTCTGAGTTCAGTATTCTTACCTGTAAAAGGAGGTTTTTATATAAAATTATCTCTAAGGCCACCTTCTGTACTAAAACTGTATAACACTCAAAAGACAGGCTAAGGAGGACTTAAAGTACATGAATAAAGACCAAGGAACCAATTGGAACCTGTCTGGAGTTGAAAGGTTGTAAATAGAACTTCCAGTTAGCACAGTTTTGGGCAAGGAAGTGTCTGAAACTAGCAGGCCACATTTCCCAAATCCTTTTAAGAGCAGGTTGGCTGTGGGGCTCAGATTCTGACAAATTTGCAGATTCTCCCTGAAGAGGTAGATTTTCAGGGGCTCTAAGGTAGCTTCTAGACAAAAATTTATCTTATGGTAAGAAGGAGCCAGGCCTAAAGAGCTTGATCATTTGTATCAGTCAGAAGTCAAGCAGCAGAAAAAAACCAACTCTAAATTCTTTAGGAATTAGATCTTAAATAGTCTTAGAGCTTATTAAGTGTCTATGGAAGGCTGGTGCCTTTGTGTCTGATCCTGGGCAGACAGTTGGGAAGGGAAGATCAAACGTAGTAGCAGAGATCAAGGGCAAAATGAAATCTGCAAGGATGAGCTGCTATCCATGTCTATTCCTCACTTCATATAATTCCAGGGAAGAGGGTGGCCTACGAAAGATGCTAGTGCCCCTCCCCACAGAGCCAAAAACACACCTAGTCCAGGTCTAGAGAGAAGCTGAAGGAGGAGATCTGGTGGAACCTGAATTAGCTGCCAGCCCAGCTGCTGCCCCACACCACCCAAGTCAGCCAGGGACCAATGACAATGTGTATGAGCAGCATCAGTTCCTGGCCACACACCTACCCTCAGAGCTTAACAAAATTGCTGTGGAGGCTCTTCCACTCCCCAAACCTCAGTGAAATTTCTCTGTGGCCAATCCTAACCTAGAACCACATAGTCAGGGAATTTCGGGAAATGTTGTTCGGGCTTAGATGAACTGGCACAGCGTAAAGCCACTGCCTCTTTTAATAAAGCCTTAGGAGGCTTCTGAGCGCAGTAAGAAGGCTATTAGTCGACTCCAGTTCCAGCCTAATTGAGGCCTTGGGAAAGAGAGAATTATAGTAAACACTGGAACAATGAATTCAATCCATTCTGTTACACATTGACATGCAAGCACCACTGCTAATCAAGCCTCAGGGAGAGGGCATTTCTTTTCTGCTCACTTTACCACAGAATGAATATAGTAGAATTGGCGAAGGAACAAAAATAGGACTTGGAAATGAATTCCAGAAGTGTAATGAAGTAGACACTTCTTTCAGGGTCAAAAGATCAACCCCAAAGGGAGCAGACAATCCCTTAGGTTTGTGAACAGAAATTACCAGAAGGAAAGGGGTCATACTGCAGCCACCATAACTTAAGGACTGGCACAACTAAAGAAACAAATAAAGAGAATTATGGTAATTTACATTGTGCAACTTTATGATAAACATTTTAAAAATCTGTGTGCAGTAATGTTTATCTAAGCTAATGAATCCAAAAACTAATGATGTGCTATATGCTGGCTAATTGAATATAATAAAAAAAAGAAAAGAAAAGAAAATACAAATGACTAAAGCTGACTTTGGAAGATAAAGAAAATCTAAGAAGACCAGTTGCCAAGGACACAACTGGGGATGTGGTCAAAGAATTTTCCACTCAGTAAATATCCATGTCATACTTTGTCCATTAAATTCTTCAGTCCCTTAAATGATGGATTATTTTGAGTATATCTTAAATATTCCAGAGCACAGAAAAATAAGGGAAATTAAGTAGATGCTTTTGGTATCCCACCTAGATCTCCTTTCATGTTCCAGAGTACCCATTCTTGAGCTGCTATGATTATTGAAGGCTAATGGCTCACACTTGCACCTTGCACAGGAGAACTGCCCCTGCCTCTGGGAGCCACCTCACCCAGAAATACCTGAGGGGTTCTGTTTATTTCCATGGAGGAGCTCACAGCACATGATGCCCTATGGTGAAGGGACAAACCCTAGTCCCCCTACCTCAAAATGGCACAGCTCTGTGACACCATTTACATGCAGGAGTTCCCTGTGGAATTAGATAGAAGATATGGCATGACTTCTTTGTCTGCCATATCCTGCCCTACTCTGCTTCCATCCCTGCCTCACTGATTTCTTCTGGAAGAAACCTCTCAATAAATAGGTTGTACAGGATCTTTGTCTCAGTCTTTGCTTCCATGACTTAAAGAGAAAGGCTTTCTATTTTTTTCCCATAAAGTAATAATCATCAGTTTAACATAAAAAAGAAAAAAAAAGTATCTTGAGTAGTGATTCAAAATCCTAATAAAATAACCACAGATGGAATTTAGTACTAAATCATGACCATATGGATTTAATTTCATGAATGCCAGGACAACTCAGTGTTTTAATGCTTTGAAGGCCATCTTCTCCTTATTAATATTTAAAAAATGATGAGATCATGATAGCATATATACTTAAAAAAATAAACCTTTCCTTTTCATCTTTCACATCTACAAATCTATCATGAGTTGAATAACTCTTCCTTATGAAGGCTATTGTCAATCAAATCATAATGCAGCATTTCCTGCAATATGGTACCATTCAGAAATGCAAATATGTGGAATTTCAAGGACAGAAAGCATTGAAAGTGGGCCCTGGGGAAGGACAATTTATTGCCTACAACATGAATCCTCCAGGCTTGGCTATTGCCCCGTTGACAAGTTCTGATGTTGTGCTTTTGTACCAAGTAGCCTGGAAGCTGAGGACCATGCAGCAAATTAACAGAGTGGCCTGGGGGCTACAGGAGCGATCAATCCTTAGGTACATGAATGAAGAGAAGAGTGGCAAAGTTACAAGCTCTACCAAGGCTTGAAGATCTGTAAGCAGTGAATTGGCAGGGGCCACATGCATAGAAGCCTCAACACAGGCTAGGTGAGTCCTTGGCAACTCCAGCTCTACGGACCGTCCCTCGAAGGAGCCACTGCTCTGAGTGTTACCACGGGGCCAATTTTTTAGGACTACCTTCATATCTGATAGACACATCTTAGGAACATACGTTTTTGGCAAGTACATTTTTCTTTTTATAAAAGTAAAGTAAGTCCACTTTATAAAACACAGATAAGCAAAAGGTAAAGATTACTATCACGTGTAATTAATTCCAACATCCGAGAAAAGATCACGGTGACAGTTCCGCCATACTTCCTTCTGGGCTCTCTAGCTTGCTGTCTAGCTATCTACCTGTCTATTTACTCATCGACTGGTCCCCCCACATGTCTGTGAATAATCTAATATCATGTATTATATATATGTGGTACATATGGTTTGCCAATATATTATTTATTGTACATTATCAAATTCTTTTAGGAAAATGATATTATATCATCCAATTCTTTATTGTAGCCTGCTTGAAAAAATTAACTTAAACATCATTCCTTAAGGTGAATTCATATTGCTTTACAACGTTTAATGGCTATTTAGTGTTCCTTCCTGTGAATGCACTACAATTTAGGTAATAAATCCTCTCTGGTTGGGCTTTAGATTTTTCCAAATTTTTGCTATTATAAACAATACTAATGTGCAAATCTTGTGGCTCGATCTTTGATCATATTCTTAATTGCTTCTTGAAGGCAAACTGAGAAGTGGAAATGCTGGATCAAAGGCTGAGTACTTTGAAAAGAGCATTGTCCTATTTTAAATGTTTTGAGGATTCTCTATGCTGTTTTCCACAATGGCTATACCAGTTTTCATTCCTATCAGCAGTGTACAAGGATCTCCTTCTCCACACACCCCCATGTTTACTGCAGCATTATTCACAATAACTGAGACATGGAAACAACCGAAGTATCTGTCAATGAGTGGATAATAATATGTGAGATATATAGATCTATCTGTCTATACACACACACATACACACCCTGGAATGTCATACAGGAAATCCTGGCATTTTTAACAACATGGATAAACTTGAACATTATGCTAAATAAGACATGCACATATTATTACACAATCTCACTTCTATGCAGAATCTAAATTAGTTGAACTCATAAAAGCAGAGACTCGAAAATCGTTTCCATAGGCTAAGAAGTGGGGGAAATGGGGAGATGTTAATCATAGGGTACAAAGTTTCAGTTATGTGGGATGAGTAAGTTCTGGAGATCTAATGTACAGTATGGTAACTCTAGTTTCATAATACTGTACTGTATACTAAGGGTTGATCCAAATTGTTCTTATTCCCAAAAATAAGATTCCCACCCAAAGTGGTTCCTTAAATTGTTGCCTTTTTGTGTATATAATCTTGAAGGGCCTGATGACTTGAAGGGTATGGTTGCTTTGGCTTCTGCCCTGGGACTCTCAGAGGTCCGATTGTTCTTCTGTCCCATAAGGGGGCAGGGGGGGGGTCCTTGGTGTGCTTCTTCAGGAGGTTTTCACTTATGGAAACCAAAGATTTTGTCTTTACAGTTTTGTTCTTACCTAGAGAATTGGTAACTTAAGAAGATCCCTCAGAAAATTAACCTAAAGCCTGGTAGAATTTGGATAATAAATTCAATTTAAGTTGCTCCAAGTCTAAATGTATACTAGTAAAGAGTCAAAATAGAATTTGGAGGTGAGGGAGAGGTTGAAGTCAGAGAAAACATTAAGATTTTGAGCCTAGGTCATTGATTTTTTCTTCCTTTATGGAAGACTAGCTGGATATTTTAAGTTTGATTATTTCTAACTCTTAAGGAACAGTATGGTTCTGGAGGCTAGAATGGGCTGGAAATGCTGGAAATAGTTATTTACTAGGCCCATGAATTCATTGTTTTAAAGACCAACAAAGTAAGTAGAAAGATGTATTTTGTTTCATTACATTCTTAGAGAATGCAGCCAAAACAAGAAACAAAAAAGCAAGGGGTGATGATCACAAGGTTTAGGATGGAGTTACTATTTTGAAAGTTGAAATATGATAGGGAGTTTAGGTGTAGAAAGAACACAAAGATATAAGTAGATACTAGTTATAGGTACTGTTCTAGTCTTTACATTATTAGATGGTGGGTTCACAGGTATTAAATTAGATAATATTTAGGAAATAATAAATATAATGCCAAAAGAGGACCATGGGTGGATCAAGGATGGTCATGTTTCATGAATCATAAATTATGTTTAAACTAAAACTTCTCAACTAAAAGAGAGGGAAAGAGGGAGATGGAGAGAAGGAGAAAGGGAAAAAAAGGAGAGAGGGAGAGAGAGAGAGAGAGAACATAAATACAGCCATTGTGTTTCAAAGGTATTGAAGCTTATTTATACTTATTAATTTATTTTTTGTTGTTTGTTTGTTTAGGACAAGCAAGGTGGTTATGAAGGCTGTGCAGAAAGGAATAAGATAAAATGAAAAGCATGGATAAAAATATGTATTTGAGTTATTCATTAATTTCCATGGCCCTTTTCATTTTCACATGTAATCCCTTTGAGGACTAATGACACACCAAAGGTTGAGACACAATTTTTCTGAATCTCTCAACTCTTCTACTTCCTAGCTGTGACCTTGAACACGTTCTCTAAACTATGACGCAGTTTCTTGACTTGAAAATGGAGACTCTAATCCTTGTCTTCCAAGAGTGGTGGTAAGAAATGAAGGTAATACAGAAACAATGCCTGGGGCGCAAATTGTGCGGAGCTAACAGTAGGAGTTTCTGTTGTTAAGGGCATTATTGTAATGGAACATTCCACCTGACTTTTCCCAGGTTGAGAAACTAGAACCTAAGATTGAGGGGAAAGGGTAAAATAACATGGGGGGGGGAGGGGATGGTAGTACAAGCCCCATAATCCAAATGAAGCTGAAAAAGGATTGGTGACCTGACACTCCTTCTAGGGCTTACTAAGTGTGGGCAACCACATTGGCTCTGCTAACCTCCTGTATTCTGCAGCCACACTCCTTTCCTGGTCTGGGACTTTCAGTCAATTACTTATTCAACAAATACCTATTGAGCACCTATTCTCTGACAGATACTGTACTAGGCACTAGGATCCAGCAGTGAATAAATTAGACACAAATGAAAAATCAAGAGACTGGGGTAGGGGTAAAGAAACCTTTACATTTTAGAAAGATCTTTAGCCTAGTGGGATGTGTTTTGTGTGGTTGGTTGGTTGGTTGGTTGGTTGGTTTTTCCTATAAAATAAGAGGGAATCCTAAGCAAAGAGAGAGAGGCATGAAGGAATATTTCATATAGAGGAAAATGGATTTGACAACTGATTAAGTTGAAGCCACTGAACTGTCCTAGATCTAGAATTATAACAACTGAAAGTGATCATAAAATTGTAGAATCTTCCTAGTGTTACAGGATGGAAAAGTGGTTGGGAAAAAAAAATACGATGCAGAATACAATACCTCATGGATCAATAAGCCAATCACCATCATCAAAACCGTTGAATTTAGGGGCAAAGCATCTCTTGCCAAAGGGATGATAATATGAGGCTTAAGGAGGCTAAAGCAAAACTATTGCTTGGAAAATAATAATTTACTGTGTTGCATGAAGATGGCTCTCACAGAGCCAGCCTCGTTTCCAGTGTCTAGCTTCCCGAGTAGAGTTCTCAGGTTACTGCGACAATCCTCAGGGGCAATTGGGGTCCATATTTCAGGCCTTTTTGAGAACACATCTGCAAGGAATTAGCTTGGGGATTAGTGGAGCTGGTGTGTCCTCTCTTCTTTGGCAAGAAAGTGGATGAGTCAACTAATAATTCTATTCTTCCATGAAGAAAGAATTAAGAACGCACAAAGTGACTTCCTTCGCAAAGCAAAGTATGCTTGTCTCTTGTGCCCATTTCTGGAGGGGTTCTCAGGCTATTGGGAAATTAATCTGCTGAAACAAAATGGTCAGAATTGGGTCAGGATTCAGAAGCTGTCTACTTGACAGCATGGCTGTGTCCAAGCAGGCTCCACTTTCTAAAGACTCGGGATGGATGTGAGCGATGAGCACCATAGCATAGGATATCATGGACTCTTTTCTAGAATTATGGGGCTTGCCTTCTGCTGAGGAATACTAGATTCAGATTACATACCTACCTTTTCCGGATTCTTATCTGAGCATCTTGAGCAGAAAAGAAAATCCCTGCCAGGGTCCAAGCAATGGCATATTTGCCTGTATAGTTTTGTCTGGATTTGGGGATTGTACAAAATGTTAAAAGTAATTTTGATGCCTCCTAAAGTAACCAAAAAAAAAAAAAAAGAAAGAAAAGAAAGAAAGAAAGGAAAAAGAGGAAAGGAAGTCAGAGAATTTAAAAATGAATCTCTCTGTTATTGGCTTGTCTACAAGAGTTGTAGCACTTTGTAGTCAATATCATTTCTGTTCCTTCCCCCACAACTCAACTTCCTCTAACGCATGTGCGTGTTGGGCCCTTCTTTTGTTTTTCCCCTTGCTCATTCTTCAGGTTTCAACTGGGATGTCGTTAAGTAGTGGAATCGTTGTATACAACTATACACAGAAATGTACAAATATACACTTAGATACTCTTAGCTCAGCCAGTAGTAAAGAAGTATAAGATAATTTTTTAGAGTATCACTACCCAGATCCAACCTCCCAGAGGGCTGACACCATTGATTTTATGTCAGAACTACAGATGGAAGACCAGGGTACTGGATAATTAAAAATAAATAAAGCCTCAAATTTTAAAAGAGTCTCTTTCAGAATTTCTCAAGCATTTTGCTCTCAGGACCCCTTATACTTTTAAAAATTATTGAGGACCCTAGGAACCTCTGTTTATGTAAGATATAGCTCTGTATGTCTATCATATCAGAAGCTAAAACTGAAAACTTTAAAAGATTTGTTATCAGTGAGGAGGTATAAGAAGTGATCTCTGCACATGAGATGCTTAAGGGATAGCACCAATAGTCACTCTAGTAGTGTTTTTTTTAAATTAATGATAATAATGGTAATAACTATGAAGGAATGATGACAACTTACCTTTATTTAACACTTCCAATATGCCAAGGATATGGCCTAAGGACTTTACACCTACAATTACATTTAATCTTTACAGCAAATCCATAAGGCAGTGGATTTGTTTCCTAGGGCTGCTGTGAGCAAAAGTACAAACTAAGTGAATTAAAACAATAGAAGTGCATTCTCTCACAATTCTGCAGGCTAGAAGTCCAAAATCAAGGTGTTGGTAAGGCCGTGCTTTCTCTGAAGGCTGTAGGGGACAATCCACTCTGTATCTTTTTCTTAGCTTCTGGTGTTGTCGACAATCTTTGGCATTACTTGGTTTTTACATGCATCCTTTCAATCTCTGCCCCCACCATCAAATGGTATTCTCCCTGTGAGTCTCACCTCACTGAGAAGGACACCAGTCTCATCGAGTTTAGGGTCTATGACCCTGTTTCCAAATTGGGTCACATCCTTGGGATTTTTTCGTTTGTTTTTTTTACTCTGACTCTTCTGTCTTTTAAGGCTGCTTTTGATTATACGTTGGGTCCACTTAGCTAATCCAAAATAATCTCCCCATCTCAAAATCCTTACGTTAGTCACATCTACAAAGTCCCTCTGCCAAGTAACATATTCACAGATTTTAGGGATCAGGATGTGGACTTCTTGGGCATCATTAGTCTGCCTGCCACAACAGCTAGCGAGGAGAGCAGAGAAGGGAGCAATCAGTGTTGATAGGACCTCGTTGAGCAGAGGAGGGTTCGAGTTAGTTCTTAAAGATGGGGAGCTCTTCACGATGTGGAGAGGAGTGCAGGCAGCCTGGGCAGCGTGAGCGAGAACAGGATGGTCACGAGGAGCTTGGGGTGAACACACTGGGCAGGAAGGAGGTAGGTTTACCTGAAGGAAAGGGGTGTGAACTGGAAGATGAAGGGAACTAAAACTGTGAGAGATTGGGCCGAAGGCTCACATTTTCAACCAGGACGTGGAGGATAGTGCCTCCTTTTCTACAACTACCATTTTGGTATGATTTGTGGATGGTCTATGTTGGAAATTAGGAATGGATTATGGATTAACTATTTCTCTGAGATTCTTTAACAGAGCTTTTTTTTTTTTTTCTGATTAATCTTTCTCACTCTGTTTTTCCTGAGGTACTCACTTTTCTTTTTCCCTTAACTGAGTTGTAGCTTTGTAGCAGACACTGTCAGTACCCCCGTCTCAACTCCTGGCCCTCATCCCCTTAATTTCCAACCACCAGCAGTTATTTTGTTTAATGTCTTCCTCTGCCAGGTAGTCAGAACTTGTGTGGAATTTACCACTCCTCAAATGACTGAGGAGGTAGGTGTATAAATTCCATTTCCTTTGCACCCCACAGATGGGGTAACTCTGAAGAGTGTGTCCCTACACTGCTCCAAGAGGTCCTCAGCAAGTTAAGCTCCAGTTGCCCATAAAGTTCTCTGAACACATTCTGGCTCTTTCCTTTACCTGTCTTGCTTCTCCTCTCCCCTGTGAGTGTTTGTTGGGATCACCTCCCAGATAAACTACTTGCACTTGAATCTGTGACTTGGAGAGGCTTGAATCATGTGTCTGGGGGAACCCAAACTAAAACAGGCTTTCGTAAATCCCTGATTCAACCTCTCTGAAAGTTAAAAAAAAAAAAAAAAGCCAAGGGGAAAAGTATTTTTTAGAAAAAAGTAAGAGAAGAGATAGGTGCAAAGAGGAAGGGGTACACATTCTGATAGAAGGGACTATTTCATAGATGACAGTCCTTATTAGTAATGTCCCATAAAATATCTTATATAACATACCCAGAAAATAAATCATTGTCAGGGTCAGAGTGTTACATAAGACATGTGGTCTGTAGAAGCTCTGGAAGGGAGCCAATCAAGGACATTGGGCCTCTGTAGTGGACATGTTTGCAGTTCTTAACCAGTTCCGATAACCTTATAATGTTAGGATTAGCAAGGAGGTCAGCTGGGCTCTGATTTGCTCATGATTCCTATAGGTACTCATTATTATGGAAGGACACAGTGCCAGAAATACCAATTTTCGGTAAAACTGGTCACCTGAGTAACTCCTGGAAGAAGATCCCACATGATTGCCCCTGAATACCACTGAAGGTATTGGGCAACCATTTATTTTTCCCTCCCAGGGATTCTGTGTGATATTACCCTGGAAAATGCATAATGGTCAGTTTCCTTAACCCCACGGAAGCCTGCACTACATTGAAATTTATTCCTGCCGTGACTCTCCTTTTACTGGCTGAAAAACAAGCAAAGTATTACTGTTTGAACAGAAACTCAAAATTGTCTTTTAAATCTGCGATGTCAATTTTAAATGAACATTTGTTTCTGGAAATGAATACCAACTTCATCTTATTTGACTGTGACTCTTAATGTCTTATGCTATTGTTTATTCTTAAAAAGACTAACGAGTTAAATGCAGTGTGCAAACAAATTGGAGATAGGTTGGAAACTTTCTGCAGACTGCTATGACTTAGACTGAAACTTCAAGAGGCAGAGGAAGAGAAAGATTTGGAATGGTTGAGAGGACGGGGTGGGTAGGCGCTGGGAAAGAGGAATGTATACTACTGACAGGCGCAAGACTTGCAGAGGGCTTTGCTTGCCACTGTGATGAGTGTAAACTTTATCGTGCAGTTAATATTGATACACTGAATCACTATTTTGATGCAGTCAGAATGATAAATGGGAGGCCTTCCAAAGATTTTCTTTCTCTGCCATGATTTCCTTTTCATTCAGAGACATCATGCAGGATAGATTGGGTAGACCCTTATGAGATAGCTTTGACCATTTTGTAGGTCAAAACAGTCAGATATGCTCCATTTCATGGGATTTCACCTAAAGTATTCTAAGTGAAGTAACTAGAACTGGCTTGAAACTTCTGGGTTTGGAGTAGAAACTAGAACATGTTCTTCCTGTCCATTGGCCGCTGCTGCATCCTGCCAGCTGGATGAGGGCAACACCCAGGGGAGGAGCCCCCAGGACTTTGAATACTCTCCCTTCCTTGCCCCCCGCTGGGTAGAGTCAGCTTGCAGGCCCCCATCAGGGGACCCCTGCTGATTTCGCCCCTCTTCTAAAGACAGCTTCTCAGGGGGAGGGAGTGTCAGCATGCAATGCTATCTCCTTAAACTTTCCAGGCACAGGAAGAGCAGCTGGCATCTTCAAAAGACTACTCTTATCCCGCGGAATCTCCCAGAAATATCCCCAGCCCTTCCTGGCAATCGCAGGACCAGATGGCCTGTGGTGAGCCCCTGTGAGAAGGGGAAGGGGCTGATCTGTCAAGCTTTTAATTGAAGTGTGAGAAGTGGGGCGGGGGAGAGGGGAATTGAAGGAAGGAGGGAAAGAAGAAGGAGAAAGAATGACGGAGGAGAGAAGGAATTGGAACCAGAAGCTTGGAAACAGAAAATGAGTTTGCTAGATATATGTCCCTCTGCAAATCTTACATGAGAAAAATGAGGGCAGTTGAATGATCCAAATTTCAAACAAGAAACAATTTTTATTTATTCAAACAAGAAACAAGATTTATTTATCTATTATTTTGTGCTTTGCTCTATATGAAAAACATTCTAAAAAAGTCTGAAACATCTCACCTATATTGAAAAGAATAAAATTATATTTAATCAATGGTTGAGCAATGATGTGGAAAGGTCATAATATTTCTGGATTAGAGTTTGGGCTGTCTCTCAAGCTAGCTACAGAGCTATGTGCCTTTTCTTTTTTTCTTTCTGGGCCTCAATTGTTTTCTTTCTTGTCAGTTATATAGGTTCGTTATTAAAGGTGGGTAGGGTTTGGGAAGAAAGTAGGTGGGCAGGACTTTGGCCTCCCACCCCATCTCCCTTGGACCATGACAGTGCTGGAACCTTTCTCTCTCACTCTCTCTCTCTCTTTGGTTTTTGGTTTTGGTCCCTTTCTCCATTTAGTGAAGTCAACAAGGCCCTTCTCCGTCCTGTCCATAGTTCACCTAACGGAAAGACCTCTAGACTTCTCCATGTTTCTATGAACCTCTATCAAATTGCTTACTTAAGATTCTATGAGGCATCCTCTCTCCCTCCTTCAGTGGAGACTTGTCATCATTGATGGTAAAACCCAGAAAATAAGCATGCCTGCTAAATGAAATGCATTTCCTACTCCCAGAGCATCTTGGTGAATATGGCCTGATTTGGCATTTGAATGTAATGGCCTGAAAATAAGACTTCAGACCAAAATAAATGAGATTGATGGAAATACATTGTCAGTGCACAGAATTTAAGGCATCTGGTAGATTTTCTATTACCCATTTTTCCACTTGGGGAGAAAGATGAGTTTCTGCTGCTTTCTCCGAGTGCAGCAGAGGGAAGGTTGTGGTTTTGGTTGAGAAAGCACTCTTATTATCCGCCCCTATTTTTAGAATTTTTAGACGTCTAACTTATTGACTTGAGTTTATAATTTAGGCCTGTAACCTTTAGAAAAAAATGATCCTTCCCCCTTGAAACTTCTTATGCATGATTTTAGCCCAGAGGAGAATTTGTTTGAAAGTGTAGCAAAATCTGCCTTATCATCACAGTTACAGAGCTATTCAAAGAGAAAGAGTGATATTTTATCTGTAATCTCCTGCTATACTCTATAGATTCCCCACTTTACGAAGTCACATTTAAGGATACATGGTATACACACAAAAGGGAAATGTTGCGTTTCACATATTTGCCCACTGATTCATCCAATATATATTATTTGATGTCTGTTTTCTGTTTAGAGAGCATATTTGGAGTATATGACAGATGTTGGAGGCAGTTATGTGAGGTGTTATAGAGACAACCCTTTAGAATAAGCTGGAGTCGCTCTATTAGATATGTTGGGCCTATTTATGGAGTGGGTGCACCTGTCCCTCGACTGCTCTGAGCTGGCCTGATAAGGGCCGAAAGCAGCATCTTTCTTCAACAACTTGTCTTCCCTGTGGGATCTGTATTTCCAGGAGATGCCCAAGAGATTATACCTTCCTGCTGGGATTAGCCACACCTGATGGCTAAGTGAAATGGAGCACAAGAGCCTGAACCATTGGCTCATGGTGAAACAGCTCCACGGCCCCTTCCCTCCTACAGAGCTCCTTGTGGTCTTGGTCTGAGGCTGGACCTCAGCTAAGATCACATTCTTGCTCAGCGGTTTCACCTGCTGTGTCCAGCTTTTCTCACTCTCTTATGGTTGTTTTCCTCATGGGGGCACTAAATCACTTGCACAAGAATCCTCATCTTCGCTTCAGCTGCTGGGGAAACTCTCGTAAGACAGTAGTATTTATTTTGTTAATTAATTTGGCTTTGTTCTTATTACAAAATAATGCATATTCATGGTTGAAAATAGGAAAATCCATAGAATTAAAAGGACAAAATAAGATAAAAGGACAAAAAAGTATGTAAGTCTAGACTCCAAGGATGACCATTGTTGACCATGGCAAATATCCTTTCGTTTGGAAAATGTCTGCAGGAGCTGTTACAGTGATGACCCTCAATGGGCAGTATCTCCCGTGTCTGTGCCCTTGTTCCATCCCCTCCTATTGCCTTGATCATGTGATTTGCTCTTGTCAGTGGAATCCTAGCAAACATGATGCAAACAGAACCTCGGCAAGAGCTTGATGCACCTCTTGGGGCTATTAGGAACTGTACTTTCTTACTTTTTTTTTTTTTAAGATTTTTATTTATCTATTTGACCGAGAGAGAGAGCATAAGGAGGCAGAGCAGCAGGCAGAAGGAGAGGGAGAAGCGACTCCTAGCTGAGCAGGGAGCCTGATGTGGGACTCGATCCTACGACCCTGGGATCATAACCTGAGCCAAAGGCAGACACTTAACCAACTGAGCCACCCAGGTGCCTCATGTATTTTCTTATTCTTGATGCCCTGGCATTTGGGGCTTTGATCTGAGAGACACTGTCCCTCCCAGGCTCTCGAATATCTGGAGATAGTAAATGACTTTCCTGTGAAGGCATCTTTGATGCCCAACATGAACCAACCAATCCGGGGCCCACAAGGCCAACTATTTTTAATCTATGTCACACATCAAGCCACTATTCCACCTGATGTTGTTTCTAGGGATCTTGATAGACTGCTTCCTTCATGACCATCATTTCTGTGTGAATGTCATACCGGATGTCAGATGGATCCCAGGCACATTTTTAGAACAGGGTTTATTTTCCAAGAACACTCTTATTTTAAAGCCAGTCACTGTGCATAAAGAAGTTCGGGCAACACTCCTGAATGACGAGTGAGACCCCGGAGTCCATTTGGAGGCTTTCGCGTCGGCAGAGCTCTTAACTGAATGCAGCTGCATGAGTGAGCTCAGGGCCTCTGCATGGGGCAGAGCTGTTCATCAGAGCCCAGTCAACCCCCTGCATTGTGAGCAATCATGCCATTGTACAGCAGAAGATTACTGAAACCATGTCATTGGGCAGGACCTTGTGCCTCTGGGTCTGCCTTTCACCCCATGTGCACACACACACCTCCTTCCCCACTCCTCCAACCTAGGGAAGGTGATTTTACTGATGAGATTCTATATTAATCATGGGGTCATGTTTACTAATGGGCCTTTTCACTGTCATTAAAGGGTGAGTCTCCTCCATTAGTTCATGTTTACTGGCTCCTCTCATTCCTTGCGGTGAGATCAATAAGCTAAGTCAGGTCTGACTCTCCTCTCTGCCTGGATGCACACCTAAGTGAATCCCTCCTTTTGGCTGTGGTGGGGAGACAGAGGCCCCACATAGATTCCCAGTTCCTTTCTTCTTTTCCCCCTCCCCTTCCCCTTCCCCTCCCCCTTCTTCCTCCTCCCCCTTTCCCTTCCCCTTCCCCT
>LNAC01000439.1:836320-870696 GCA_002007465.1 Ailurus styani | reverse complement strand
CTTTCCCTTCCCCCTTCCCCTCCCCCTTTCTCCTCCTCCCCCTCCTCTCCCTCCATCCTCCTCTCCTCCTCCTCCTCCTCCTTCTTCTTCTCCTTCGAGGGAGAGAGTGAGGGGGTGAGTAGGGAGGGGTAGAAGGAGAGGGAAAAAGAGAACAGCGAGCATGTTACATGCCCATCACAGAGGTCTGTGTAGGGTTTGAGCTCACAGCCCTGAGAACCTGACCTGAGCAGAAATCAAGAATCAGATGCTTAACTGACTGAGCCACCCAGACACCCCCCCCCCAGTTCACTTTTAACTGAGAAGAAGTCTTATGGACATCTCAGGCACTGACCCAGCTAATAAATTGGTACTCTGTTTATTATTGGAATTTATTCCTTGAATTTTTCTTCTTTGGAAAAGCTGAAAGAAATTGGGAAACTTGCCAGGGCAAAAGCCAGGCATTCCTGAGTTCCCTGACCCAATTAACACTTAACAAACTCAGAATCCTATGCACATTTTCACCTTTTACGCTTTGCTTTTACCATAATAAAGTCATCATTTTTGCAACCTCTTTTTTAGCCAAAAATATGCTACAAGTATCTGTATCAATAAAAAATCTGCAGTGTGATTTTCAGTGGCAAAATCCTATTCCATTATATGGATACACAATATTTTCTTAAACTGGTAAATTGTGAAAACTTAGTCTGCTTTTCTGTTATTATTAAAAAAAAAAAAAGATACCGTGCTGTATATTCTTGAAACTGAACGCTTGAAGGCATCCTTAATTATTTTCTTAGGATATAGTCATAGAAATGGAATTTGGGATCCAAAGTGTACGTGAATTTTCTTTTTAAAGATTTATTTACTTATTTTAGAGAGAGAAAGAGAAAGAACACTTCAGTGGGAGGGGCAGAGGGAGCCCTATGCAGGGCTTGATCCCAAGACCTTGAGATCACGACCTGAACTGAAACCAAGAGTCGGATGTTTAACCAACTGAGCCACCCAGGTGCCCTGGGTATGTAAAAATTTTTGAGCATTTTGTAAGTATTGCCAAATTCCACATCTCCCCCCAGACAGGTTGTACCCACTTTGTCCTCTCAGCAGTATATGAATATGACCATTGTCCATAATGTTCACCATCATTGATATTTTTATTTATTACCAGTTTTATAAGGAAGATACTTTCCTAATGTCTTCATTTCCATTTTTTAATTATAAATAAAGCTAAATGGTTTTCATATGCATATGCTTCTTGCTCTGCAGCTTGACTCTTCATAATATATTTACAAAATTTTTTAATTCCTATGTATCATCATGTTTCCAGAAAACATGTATTTGGCCCTCACTTTTGTGAATTATGGGATAAATTTATGGACAACTTTCACTTGACCTTGTTGAAAGGTAAAAACAAATGTTTAAGTGCATTTTTTGAATACACATTTAACTTGATGGTGGAATTCCAACACAAATCCAAGTCCTCTGCAGTCGAGGAAGGAAAGGAGATTCTTAATGTTATTCTTTTAAATCCAGTGTTAGTGCAAGACATGATTAAGTTTTAAAAAAATGATTCTCTAACTAGTTGGAGAAGTATCAGATCTGGAAAAATACTGAAAAAAGTGTTGCTGTAGTTCCAGAATTCCCATGAGAGCATTTGGAAAACTTGGAACATTCTTTTCATAACCTCCTGCACCTGCTGTTGCTTGATTCAGCCTTTTGGATCTATGCCTTTGGTTCAAGTGTGGAGAGATCTCTCCACCGGGATTTGTAGTGTGAATGGTATATCCTGAAATTCATTTTTATCCCAAGGAAGTTGATGACAGCAAGAATTGAAAAGAAGCCATCTTGAGCACAATTTCCAAATTGTTTTCATCTTTCTTTCCTTCTGGTAATCTCACCCTCCTTAGTGTTGGTTTATAACCTCCTCTGGGGCTTCCTGGGCACCATCTAAAACTGGCCCCCATGTGTGGAGGGCAGGGAGAGATGGAAGAAAGAGCCAGGCCATTCCAGGTGGGCAGGGGGTAGGTTTAATAAGCAAAAGGAACCTACATATGAGGGCTGTCTGGGCAGCAGCAAGACAGGGGGTTCCTGCACCCACCAACCAAACCTTTCGAGTTTACATAGAGGCCTTAACTGGGTTCAGTCATATAAACCATGAAGATACTCTCAAAACCACATCACCATGTTAAAGTGGTGTCCTGTGCCCTTGGAGCAACCTCTGAGAGTAGAAAAGGCAAGCAGACCCCACATTTCAAAGACAGAGGCCGGGGTGAGGAGCCGCCAATGGCCTGTGTCCAGTTGATGGGTCAATGGGTGGTCACATCTTTTTTATGACTTTACCCAACACTTAGCCTTCTAGACAGCTCTATTTTCAGCTTTGCATCTGCAGACTGAACCAGAGAAGATCTCTGGAGGACAGCAGTCATGTTCTATTCTATGTGATCAAAGGCCAATTGTGCATCCGAACATGGTTCTCATGGGCCATTTTCTTCTGATTTTTATCATAAAGCTCACAGCAATTACACTGACTGAACAAGGCAAATTTTGTTCAGATTGCTCCTCAAATAAACACAGCATAGTATGTATTAAAAGCATGTAGGTTTCAGATAACAGCATTTGGGGGGGGGGGGGGGGGAAGCCCATGATTCGTTTTCTTCCCTCTTACTCCTTTGTGTGTCCAAGAGAGTAAGACAGCAGCACAGGGACCAATCTGTGATGAATTACTTTTCTGATGGTATCATCAAGGGACCTTTTGTGAAATGTGGTGCTTGATGTTTTTGACATGTATTTTAGACTCTGAACACCTTCAAGACCTCTGATTTGAGGTTGGTGATTCCTTATGGTTCTCATATCAATGAATCTATCTAACCGTCTTCATTTTTAGCTCATACAAAATTTCTGGTAATGAGTCTTTCAATATAATTTAGTATTTCATGGACTTATCCTCTAAGAACTTCTTTTGTTTCTCTGTTAAATTTTTTTTCCATGAAAGGGGAGTTATGTCTTATTTTAGTGATTTCTTTCTCTTTTGAAAAGCAAACCAATTCTTTGCCAAATAAATGTGGGCTCTGGGGATCGTCAGGCAACTTTCTTGAAAACTTGTCAGCCAAGTAGAAAGTCTCTCTTGGGGCCCAACTTTGTAGTTCTCTTCTTCGCATTTAGGGTGAGACTCAAAAACAAATTTGGAATTTTATTTACAGTTCTGCTTGAGCAAAGAGTACCTTTTTTGGCTATAGTCTTCCTAGATGATGCAGCTCAAACACAATAATATTTGAAGACTTTTTATATCTGTCAGGCAGCCACCCGTCCTTTGATTTCAAAAGAACTACATCTGCTCCCTGAAAGTAGTTCAGAATAGCGCCTGGAAAAGACTGGCTTTAATAGTGAAAAGGAAAAGAAAACGATAGGTACAAGTTAAAGGATGGGGAAAAAATTCATGTTTTTGTTCTTTAACCCAGATAAACTACTAGAAATGTATTGTTAATCTCTGTCACGTCCATCCTCTTGCCATTGACCCTTGGAACTGTTAAAGCAAGAAGCAATGAAAATAGAGGAGGGGGTAGAGGAGGGTGCCTCTCCTAGCTGGTTTTGGAGCAGGACACTGCCCTCCTCTGCAGACTTTGTTCCACCATTGTATTCTTTCCCCAACTCCACGTTCTCAAATGTGCCTTGTTGAACGATCTGCTAGGACAGATCATAACAGATGCTAAAAATAAACAAATTGTGCCTAATGCTATCAAGCAAAGAGCTAGTAACAAAAGCAACCATCGCCACCACTGCCATTTTTGAGTCATTGCTATGTGTTCAGTCCTGTGTTTTATTGAACCCATTATATCCACTGATTCATATAATAAACCCACCTGTAAAGCTAGAAGATTGAGGAATTTTATTAACCCCATTTTATAGATGAGGACACTGAGGCTTATTAAGATGGAAAAATCACTTGGAAAATCTACAGCTGATAAGGAGTGGAGCCAGATTTTAAACTCAGATCAGGTTTACTTCAGACTGCCTATCTTTCCTCGTTGTGCTGATGGGATCACTAGGCAAAGAGCTCTAGGATCATAGATACTGAAAGGGAACTTCTCTACTCACCTCATTTTACCAATAGGAAACCTGAGGCCAAGACCTGGGAAGAGTAAGTCTTAAGGCATTTGGTTTTGTGATAGCAAATACATTAACATAGGTCTTTCCTGATTAAAAAACAAATTTTTAAAATAATTTTTAAGCACTTGAATTTGAGGGAATATAACCTAAATTTAAAATATGTATTTATTTCCTTTTTTTGAAAATCTTAATTCTACAATTTATTTTTCAGCATTACAAGTCCAGGTTTCTCCAAAATATACCTCATACCTTTCTGTAAGATACCACTGGGTGCTCCGTCACACTGAGCATAAGTGCACCATTTGGAAGATGTATTAGTTTTTTTTTTTTTTTTTGCTGTGTAATGAATTACCACAAATTTAGCATCCTAAAACAATATAGATTCATTATCTCACAGTTTCTGTGGGTCAGGAGATCAGACAAAGATTGTAGTCCTCTGCTCAGGGTCCCACAAGGCTGCAGTCTTTGGTGCAGGCCATTCCTTTCTGGAATTCTGGATTCTCTCCCAAGCTCAAATGGTTTTGGGCCAAATTCAGCTCTGCAGTTCTAGGATTGAGGTCCCTGCTTTCTTGCAGGTTGTTAGCCAGGGACCTGAGCAGGTAGCAGCTCCTGGTTGTGTGGCTCTCTCAGATACTATTGTATTTGATTCAGGCTGCTATGACCAAGTACTATAGCCTGGATGGCTTATAAACAACAGAAATTCATTTCTTACAGTTCTTGAGCCTGGAATTCTGAAATCAGCATCCAGCAGAGTTGGATAAAGATCCTCTACCAGTTTTTCAGATTGTTACCTTCTCCTCATGTCCTTACACATGATAGAAAGAGAGCAAGGCTCTCTAACCTCTTTTTACAAGGGTACTAATACTCTTCATGAAGGCTCATTCATGATCATTAGATCGTGATCACCCTCACGCTCTAATCACCTCCCAAAGACTCCATCTCCAAATACTATCTCAATAAGGACTAGATTTCAACATATGAATTTTGGAGGCAGGGAGCACAAATAGTCCATGACAGAGACCCTTTCACAATACGGCCATTTACTTCTTCAAAGCCCACAGGAGAATCTCTCTGTCCCTTATACCTGAGGTGACATAATCATAAGATTGGCTATCTCCTCACCTTTGCCATATTCTCTTGGCCAGAAGCACGTCACAGGCTCCAAGTGCACTTAAAGGGGTTGATACAAGGGTACAACTCATTGATGGTCTTCTTAGAATTCTGCCTTCCACAGGAGAGAAAGTTCAGAGGTGACCACAATTTCCAAGATAATGTAGAACTGAACGTGATAGAATGTCCACACTGTGGGAACTCAGGATGAGTCTGGCCTCATGGGTCTCAGCCTGAGGAACTTTAAGCAAATAGCTCCATCCCTTGATGAGAGTAATGTAATTAGTTTAGGGTAAGGCCTGGGGGTCACTTTTAAAAAATCTTGCCAAATGATTGAAATATGTCCAGGGCTGAAAAACACTGACTTAGCCCAACAACTTTATTTCAAAGATGGGGACTTGAAGTCCAGGAAGCCTGCATCTTCCTGAAGGACATGCATCCCATTAGTGGTAAAGGCAAGATTAGACCCAGGTCTCCTAGCTATGTCAGGCCTTCTTCCTCCTGGACAAACATATGGCACCTTGTGGAAATTATCTGATTTGTCGTGGGGGCTTTTAGAGGCAAAAAGTTCCCCAAATTGTAGGTAGAGTTAACCAAAGCCAGCATAAATTCTCTCTGTTGCTGTATAGTCATCTTCTTAGTACCAATATGGATTTCGCAGATGGAGCTTTCTGTCACCAGCTTCAAGAGGGAAAACATAAATAAAATTCACTTATTTTTGAAGAGTTGGTATAAAACAATTCTTGGTGTTTGGGGAGATGTATTTTCCATTGTGGCTTAAATCATAAATTATTTGATGCCTATGTAGGATGTTGTTCATTTTCTGACATGGATGAAATGGGTACCTAGACTGTGTTATTTAGAAAGGTGGTTATGGGGGTACCTAACTTGCTCAATTGGTTAAGCATCCAACTCTTGGTTTCAGATAGGATCATGATCTTGGGGTTGTGGGATCGACCATCCTGTCAGGCTCAGTGCTGAGTCTGCCTGAGATTCTCTGCCTCTCCCTCTTCATCTGCCCCTCCCCCTACACTCTCTCTCATGAATAAATAAATAAAATCTTTTTATTAAAAGATTTTATTTATTTATTTGACACAGAGAGAGAGATCACAAATAGGCAGAGAGACAGGCAGAGAGAGAGGAGGAAGCAGGCTCCCTGCTGAGCAGAGAACCTGATGTGGGTCTCAATCCCAGGATCCTGAGATCATGACCTGAGCTGAAGGCAGAGGCTTTAACCCACTGAGCCACCCAGGTGCCCTAAATAAATAAAATCTTTAAAAAAAACCAAAACTGTGCTCTTTTAGCAACATATAGACCTGAAAGGGAAACCCATAGCACTTGATGGGTTCATATATCCTGGTTTAATGGTCGGTGGATCAATCCTTTTCCTGGGTTTGGTCATGTCTGTTTTTAAATGCATTCTTCTGCCTTGCCATTCACCATCTCTACTACTACAGACTCGTGTCCTTCAGCCTTAATTTTCTCTGAGTTTGGAGAGTAAAGTCCCAGCCAGTAGAGAAAGAAATAGGCCCTTATAGAATCAGAAACCTATTATAATTCTCTGTTCCTTGCTTGGCTTTGACAACACGTATCTAGAGCCACAAAAGCCCTGGACATGAGCTTCTCCTGGCTCTCAGGCTCATTGGGAATTATCTGTCCCTTTATTTGACCAGGAAATTCTTACTGTGTTGTATCAGATAAAGATAACGGGAACCAGTGGGAGTCTGGCACTAGCTTCAAATTATTCCAGGTCAGTGAGGGAGAAGGAGATAGCCTGGTCTTTTTGCCATTTCCTCACTGGACTAGCCTAGTCCTGAAGGTCAGAACCTAGACCTAAGGATCCCATAAGTCTTTCCAGATGGCAATAACAAGGATTGGATATCCATCCAGAATTTCTCATTGAAAAGCCCAAGGATGTGATCATGTATTTAAGATGAACATAACCATACTGAGTTTAATCTAGAGTAAGGAAAAGCATGTTAACTCGTTTTGATTGAAAACTCCTCTAGCTAAGTTGAAACATATCTGCAATTTCTGTAGAGACCTAAATAGGAAATTAAAATAGCATGTAATCATGATAATCACCATGGAAAGACAGCATGAGTTCCCAGAAGCCCAAGGGCAATAATAATTAATGCTCCTGAAATTTATGCAGGTTTTTTTTTTTTAAGTGGCAATTTGCTTTCCTTTTCCTCAAAAGAAATTGTTACCAGTAACTGAGAAATGCAGCTCTCACTCTAAAGAGACACATGGCTACAGCCGTCTGGGCCTAAGAAGAAACCAGTTCATAAAATCAGCTCTCTGGACTGATACAGGTCACAAGACATTGAAGATTATTTCTCAGAAGACTAAATGTATAAATGCTGTAGCCTTTCCTCCTGTCTGTCTCATAACTAGCACTGCCTTGGATGTCTCATTTTATGGTGAATCATAACAATGCAAAAGACTTGGGTGGGATCACTTATACAAATACAAATTCCTCAAGGCAGAAGAAAACCAGTCTGATTTGATGGCCGTATAACAAGGAAAATCCATAACCTTCTGATATTACTAATTGGTCAACAACAATACTAAGAGTAACAGCTACATGTCACATGCTAAATACAATAGTTAGCAAGCAATAAATACTTGATAAATTTTGGCTATTGTTGATTTGGTGATTGCTGATGGTAATGATGGTGATAGTAACAATGATGATGACTTCTTTGTCTTTCAGATTCTTTGTTCTTTTACCTAATTTTTCTCATTTCACTCTTATAACTAGCTTACCAGAAAAGTATCTTTATCCTAATTTTACAAGGAATGAGGGTAAGGCTAGGAAAGTACAAGTAACATGCCCAAAGTCACCCAGTTAGTGAGTGGAAGTGGTCAGATTTGCATCCATGTCTGTAGACAATTTTGGCCATTATCTATTACTTTTATTTACTTTTAGGAAGCAATTTCAATTAGTAGTCCCTTTCATCATTCTGTTCAGTTCTTAATTACCCTAGGGTCCATTGTCAATGACAAAAGGCTTATTTTTTTCAGCTTTTTCATTTGAACCTAGTCCAAATTCTGTCACCCCTCTCATGTCCCTCTGAAGGCACCAGTCACTATTACAAAAAGGTCTTTGAGGGTCTGTGACTTTGAACCCCAAGGTTAGGTTTCTGTCTCTTGGCTAAGAGGTGCCTCGAATGGGAGTATGAAGCTTTGGCTTTCATGACCTTTGTTCCTGTCAAGAACCCTTTCTCATGCAACTCTGGGGACCTGTGATACTTTGACTTCCATTTTCAGTGCTCAGCAGTTCAAAGTAGAGCAACGAGTTAGAGAAAGGTGGGTAAGATTGTTTTGAGATTTCTTCCAACTTTAATGTCATGTCTATGATCGCCCTCTACCTTGGAGACACAGAAGAATTCTTACTGATGTCATGGTGGTTAGTACTCTAAAAGGACTACACATTCATGATCATCCCATATCTATATTTTTATGGAGTATATGGACTCCTTCCTAGGTAGCCTGAATCCCCTTTCTTCTCTGGGCCCTAGAGTAACTAATGCAACTCCAATCCTACTCTTTTTCATCCTTCTCTTGTTTTTGTCATGGCTGATATTGGCTTTCTCATTTTCCCATCTCACTCATGTTTCCAACTTTTTAAGGTGTTTCTAACTCCATTCTTCCTTTACTAATTACCTAAACAAATATTAATCAAAAGATCTTATTTGCCACATCTGTGTGGCAAAAGTCATCTGTGGAGAGAAAGTCATCTGTGGAGAGAACTGACATACATGCCACAAGAGTTTATGTCTAAGGACAGCAGGTGGTGTGACAAAGGATATAGAAATACAGAGAAAAGAAACCCTGGGGTGGAGAGAGACGAATCTGGGAAGGCTATAGGAAGAGGCAATGCTGGAGCTGATGCTCTGAGCAATGAGAACTAAAGATTTATGATTTTTGTTGATCCAAAGAGATCCACACTCATCTTCCCCTTCCTTTTCACAAGATTTGGAAAGTAAATTCAACCCAAGTCCAATGGTAGCTTAGAGGTTCCCCTGGAAGTGACCACATTATGCCTGGTAGGCCTGACTGCTCTTATGGGACAAGAGGAATGCTTATCTCATGGGAAAGCACACTGCATAAACAGCCACAGTGTGACAAACCCCTGTTTGGAATTTCACCTCAAACTGGGAAGTTAGATACATCAGAACTAACCACAGCTTGATTACCCTTACAGAAATTACTTTTCTCCCTGTGTGTTAGGCAGTGTAGGAAAAATAGCTTTGGATTGGGAACCAAGAGAGCTGAGTCCTAGTCCTTGGACCAACCAAATAATTTGTTTGACCTGCCATTCTTTGGCTAAACAGGTGAGGAAACCCTGAGATTCCTTAGAGTTGTTATATGCTATGATTTTATAATTTAATTCTTTAATGATATAAAATGAAAACAGAGGAGTCATTATGTGGAAAGCTTTGAGTCCTAATTACCATTGAATATATAAAGATATAAATAAAGAATCTTGGGACCTCAAGAAGGAATATATATAGTGACAAGAGAATCTAACTATATTACAAATGATTGATACTACCTCACTGAAGCCAATGAGGGGGAAAGGTGCCAATTTAAGTATCTTTGGAAATGAGTTGAGTTTGTAAGACTAAAGAAAAAAAAAAAGCCCCAAACTAACTGTACCCTACTTGATAAAGTTGTTTCCCATGGGGATTCAGGCTAACAATTCTGATACTTCCATACATGTATTTTGGAATAGAAGAATTATTTAAATGTATAGCAGATAGTGGCAGCCAGTTCTTTCACTATTGGAGTGGGACGTTCCAGATAAGCAAGAAGAGGAGTCTAGAATGATCTATATGGCAATGGATTAGAGTTGGGGGCATCAGAATGAAGTTATGTTTAGCTTCATATAGATACAGATTTTTACATACATAAATATTTATAGATATGTGTACATACATGGTTTAGTATAAACACCCTTTGTTGTTGTTGTTGTTCTGTCAGGTGAGAGGGCCTGATAGAATTAATGCTCCTATAGCAATAAACACACCAGAACCTGGACCTTGGTTTCTAACACTGTTCTCCAAAACAAATAACCAGGACTACTTGGAGAAACGACTGATTCTATGACTCGGAGAGGAAATATACCAGATGAGCTTCGATTATCTTTATCATCAGGAAGTAGTGCTCGCTTCGGCAGCACATATACTATCATCAGGAAGTAAAAAAGGACTCAAAAAAGAAGAAGAAGAAGAGGAAGAGGAAGAAGAAGAAGAGGAAGAAGAAGAAGTTGTTGTTACACCCACACAGCACAGGGTAATAGGAACATGCTAAAGGAAAAAAAAAACAAACCAACTAAAAGACTTCCCAATGGCCAAAAGTGGGACAACTTGAAGGGAAAAAACAGAGTAGTATTAGACTTTAACTAAGAGTATAAAATAAGTATACATGACTCCAAATGACATAAATTAATGATTGAATAGATTGATAATGGGTGAATATTAACAATTCTCCTACACATAAAAATTCCAAGTATTTTATGTAGAGCTCTGCCTTGAGGAGTTAGAGCATAAACCCTCACTCCTTATATGTAGGCTGCCCAGAAGGATTTCTTTTCAAAATGTATAGCATGCAAAGGGGAGGAAAGAGTAATTTAAATCTTGGAGACACCTGACAAAAAACACTACCTCAATTGGGTTTGGGAATAGCACTTTGTCTGTTTGACCTTCTTTCCAGTAGCCCATAACCCCAATCTTAACCATGGTAAAAATATCAGATGAATTCTAACAATGAAGCATCCTACAAAATACCAGACCAGTGCTCCTTAAAACTCTCAAGGTCAACTAAACAAAGTATGAGAAATGACCACTGCCAAGAGGAGCTTAAAGGGACATAACATAAATGTAATATGGAACCCCACACAGAAGAAGACTATGAGGTAAAAACCAAGGAAAATTAAATAAGCTATGGATTTTAGTGAATTATGATGTATCACTATTGGTTCATTATTTGTGTCATATTCATGTATGACATTAATAATAGGGGGAAAGTAATGTGAGGGAAACTGGAACTCTACTATAGTCTCAATTTTTCTATAATCTAAACCAGTCCTAAGAAATAGTCTAATAAAAAGAAAAAAGTACATATAAGAAAAAAATACAAGAAATCGCTCATCTCCCTGCTTATGGTGTAACAGAACTCCACTGCTTCCTGACACCTGAACTGTCTCAGTTATATAGTAAAGGAGATGTCCAAGACTCTAGTTGGAAGGGTACCATGGGAGAGCAGGTTATCCTTGATCAGTTGTGTAAGTGAGTGCAGTGAGGTTAGGAGAGAGAGACAAAATGCTCAAATGTGGAAGCAGACAGACTTCAGTATTGGACAAAGATGTTTGTGGGCTGCAGAGACTACCTGGGACAGAGGGTACCATGCTGCAATCACCCTTGCAGGCAGATGGCTTTTTTGTTATGAAAATAACCACATTCATTCTTCACTCTCATGGCAAGAGAATGGGGTAGGGAAAAGGATGTATTGCTCTAAATCTTTTCAAATCTCTATTAATTGAATTTCTGATTAGCACACATATTCATAATGAGATTCTAAGGGAGCAGCTGCAAACACAGCTCGGTTTAATATTCTGTTCCCATGATGTTTCCATGTAGGTGGGGCAGTTGGACAGTCATGGAAACAAGCGCTGGCATATGTGCCCTCATCCTGATTGCAATTTGTATCAAGTAATGAGATTAATGACCATTTAGCATAACGTTTAAAATAAATCACAGCGTGTATGCTTTCTCAGTTCACTTTTCATGTGTATTTCTTTTTTTTTTTTTTTAATTTTATTTTTATTATTTGCCCAAGGGGTACAGGTCTGTGAATCATCAGGCTTACATCTTTCACAGCATTCACCAAAGCACAAACCCTCCCCAATGTCCATAACCCATCCACCCTATCCCTACCCTCCCACCCCCCAGTAACCCTCAGTTTGTTTTATGAGATTAGAAGTCTCTTATGGTTTGTCTCCTTCCCCATCCCATCTTGTTTCATTATTTTTCCCTCCCTACCCCCCACGACCCCCCACCCTGCCCCTCAAGTTCCTCATATCAGAGAGATCATATGATAATTGTCTTTCTCTGATTGACTTATTTCGCTCAGCATAATACCCTCCAGTTCCATCCATGTCGTTGCAAATGGCAAGATTTCGTTTCTTTTGATAGCTGCATAGTATTCCATTGTATATATATACCACATCTTCTTTATCCATTCATCTGTTGATGGACATCTAGGTTCTTTCCATAGTTTGGCTATTGTGGACATTGCTGCTATAAACATTCGGGTGCACGTGCCCCTGAGGATCACTACCTTTGTGTCTTTAGGATAAATACCCAGTAGTGCGATTGCTGGGTCGTAGGGTAGCTCCATTTTCAACTTTTTGAGGAATCTCCATACTGTTTTCCAGAGTGGCTGCACCAGTTTGCATTCCCACCAACAGTGTAGGAGGGTTCCCCTTTCTCCGCAACCTCGCCAACATCTGTCATTTCCTGACTTGTTGATTTTAGCCATTCTGACTGGTGTAAGGTGGTATCTCGCTGTGGTTTTAATTTGTATTTCTCTGATGCCGAGTGATGTTGAGCACTTTCTCATGTGTCTGTTGGCCATTTGGATGTCTTCTTTGGAGAAATGTCTGTTCATGTCTACTGCCCATTTCTTGACTGGGTTATTTGTTTTATGGGTGTTGAGTTTGAGAAGCTCTTTATAGATTTTGGATACTAGCCCTTTATCTGATATGTCATTTGCAAATATCTTCTCCCATTCTGTCAGTTGTCTTTTGGTTTTGTTGACTGTTTTCTTTGCTGTGCAAAAGCTTTTAATCTTGATGAAGTCCCAATAGTTCATTCATGTGTATTTCATTTGTGGAGGAAATGAACATATTTTCTTCTGGTAATACTTTGAATCATAAGATATCAGATTCTATGAGAAAACTGAAGCCTAGACAAGTGATGTGACTTGATCGATGTCATACAAGAGGCACATGTGAGTTAGCACTTGGATGTTCCAAGTGTGATGTGGAGCCTCTGTAGAGCAGGAGCATCGACATGACCTGCCTATTAAAAATGCAGAATTTCAGGCCCCATCCCAGCTCTATTGCATCAGAAATCTGCATTTTAACAAGCTTCTGTAGTGATTCATATGTAAATGAAGTATAAGACTGCTGGCTTAAGATCTATAATTGTTTCTACTAGATCTTTGTATTGTATGTGATGTTTGGGCTGCAAGTTACAACATAAAACATTAATAACATATATTGATGGGGTTCTTATTGTTTCCTATAATGCAAAATCAGGAAAAGGTGATCCCATAATTGATTTCACCATTGACTAAAATTCTTTATCATCCATCCATTCCATTATTTTTAGTGTGTCAAGTTTGTTGCCTCATTGATACAAAATGGCTGCCATAGCTCATCCAGCTGAGTCCAAAGACTGGACGGGGAGAGAGGATGGAAGAAGGATCAGGAAGACATTTCCTCATACACTGATCTTACTGTCTGGTGGAAAATCTTTCCCAGATGCCATGGCATACTTTTCCTTGGGTTTTCTTGGCCAAGTTTTGGTCACATGATCATGCTCTAGCTGGAAGAAAGGCTCAGACAATTGCACCAGGTTATACAGTGGAATTTGGTCTCTACCAGTAAGGAAGACAGGTGGGAAATGACTGTTGGTTAGGTGACCAACAATGTCTGCCCCAATCATGCTGCCTTAAGTTAACACCAGATGTAGACAATCTAGAGTATTCAAGATCTATTTCATTATTCCATTCTTTTGGATGGGGTCCTGAAGTTTAAAAATCTTCTCCATGACTAGATAGTTAGATCAGAGGATTAGATAGAAGTCAGCATTCCTGACTCCTGAGCTGCTACTCATGGCAAACACTCTACTTTTGTAATCAAATGTCATTCACAACACCCATTTCTTTATCTTCCCCTGGCTTTACTGGAAAGCTAAAGTATCACTCTGATTTTTTGTAGCCATGTGACAAAGCTCTGGCTTAATAAGATGTAGGCCAAACTCACTGAGAAGAATTTCTCTTTTGTCATAAGGAGAAGGCTTTTAATACTTCCCCCCATTTCTGACCTGGAATATGAATGTGATGACTGAAGCAGCAGGAGCCATCTTGCAATCATGTGGATAAAAGCTGTACACTTGATGGAGTTGGAAAGATATAAGAAAGTTGAATCCTTGATGAAATCATAAAATCATGATAGTGACTATGCTGGTGACTTTGGGGGTCTTTATTACATGGTAACAAAATTTTAAAACCTTGACTACTTAAGTCATTATTAATTAGATTTGTGATTACATGTTACAGAAAGCAATCTAAACTGGTACAAGCAAGCATCAAATATGTTCTCTTAAGGAAAACTAATTTTCCTAGAATACTATGTGGAGGGAACTATTGTGTCAGAACAATTTTTATGCCATAGGCCTCTTCAGATAAATTATTACAATCGCTTTTATTTTTCCATCTACAATACTACTAGACACGAGAGATGAAATGGAAATATGCAGCAAGGCACTTTGCCACAAGGGTTTTGATGTTGCTGTAGCTGTTTCACAATTTTGTTTCTCTTTCTGGAGCTTTTTCTGTATCTGACATTCTCATCTTGGTGACTAATCCCTTATTCCAAGCTGAAACAATGAATTCCTCCATCTTGGAATAGACTATTCAATGATGCTGTCCAAGGCTCTGGGGTTTTGTTTACATATTTTTCTCCCTTGCATTACTGAGGATGTATCCCTTTTCTGGGAATATGTGAGATTCCCTTCTCCTTTACTATTTCCGGGCTCTATTTTAAGGAGGAGAAGGTCTTTGTCAAAGACTGTGGCTATTGTCCTTTCACTATTCCTTTCATTCTCTCTCATACCATTTTCTGCAGTTCAATAGAGAGCAGGACCAAGGATTATTTACTTGTAAATCTGAGTAAGGCTCTCTAAAGAAGGTAGATGTTCAGGTTCCTGGGGGATCGAGTCTCTTTGTTCTGACTGGCAGCGGAGATAGGATACTGGCAAGAACTGAACTATCATGAATAATGGAGTTAGGAAAATTTGGAGCTCTAAGGTAATAGGGCAAGCAGGCCATAAACAGCTAGGGCAAGAAGAGAGTGACCAAAAAATGATGAGATACTCTAAGACATGATCCCTCTCTAGCAAATTGTATTTTCCAAGAATAATCAAAAAATCACTTCCTGTCCCAGATGTCATTTCAGAATCTTGCCACTTCCCTATTAAGCGGAAGTTGTCTGAGTCTTCCCCTTAAATCTGGTGGGATATTGCGACTTTCCTGGCAAAAGAATATAATAAGAGCAATGGTGGGTGACTTTAAGGTCAGGTTAGAAAAGGTGATATAGCTTCTGTTTATCTCTGCCCCTTGGGACACTTGCATTGGATCCTGGAACTGCTATTTAAGAAGTCTGGCCACCATTCAGCACAAATGCTTTAAGACCATGTGGTAAGACCATAAAACAAATGACTGTCCTGAGGAGCTCCACATGTTCAAGTCCAGGCACCAGACATGTGAGTGAAGCCTGCAGATGGCTCTCAGCCCAGCCTCTGAATCCACATGAGAGGCCCCATGAGAACCACCCAGATGAATCTAGCTCCAGTTAACACTGTAACCATGAGAAGCTAGAATTATTATTATTATTATTATTATTATTATTATTGCTTTACATCACTAAATTTTGGGGTGATTTATTTCATGCAGGCCTGTTTTTACATTATAATGGGAACCTGGAATGTATTTCTTGTGATTCTCAAATTTCAGTAAAATCTCATCTACTCAGGAAATGCTTGCTGTCAACGGACAGATATATAAGACAGAGGAAGGACAGGATACATTGTCTTCACGCTGATGACTGGCATTAGGATAAACTGGAGATAGCACACTCACAGAGAGGAACAGGAGGCAGAGGGAGCCAAGAATAAACTTGGTGCAAAAATTGTTTGCAATGTATTATCCTTTGCAGGTCCTGGGACTGGGGGTTCATCCAAAGGGCAGGGTCTGCCCATTTAACATCTAGGTTATGTCTGATGGCTGTGGATGCACATTTCATAGATAAGGTGTACATGAAATCCACTTCCTGATTCTCAGTGCTTCCCCATCATTGAAAGCCCTAAACAGTTTCCCCAGATATTCTTTTTGTCTCCCCCAGGATCAAACCAAAGCAAGATCATTTGAATGTCTGGGTTGGAGGGGTGGCCTCTTGAAATATACCGGTCTGGGGTAAACTCACCAGCCAGTTCAATTTTAACACCCAGGATGAGGCTTAAATAAAGAGCGTCATGTGATAAGCAGGTTCCTTCTCTACAGAGCTATTGTTTATTTGCTACATACTACACTCCAGGCACTATACTAAGATCTTTAGTTGTATTATATTATTTAATCCTCAGTACACCTATAATAAAATAGCTTTTGATAAAATAACTCTACTAGGGAACATGATAACATATGTGTTATATATATAAACTATATATATATATATATACACAATATCCACACCTTGAAATAAATTCTTACAGAGAAATCTGTGAAATTAACATGTATTTTTTAATTTTAATTTTAATTTTTTTTGCTGACTTAGATTACTAATCAAAGGGTTCCTGTGAAACGTTTAAATTAAAATCACACTTCAAACAAACATAGAGATGTATGTTAAAAGTGCCGAGCTGACACAAAACAAGTGATAATAGTCACAATGTTTTCTAAACAAAAGTGTGCTCCTCCTAGAGGAAGAACTCTATCTCATAAAAGGGGTTAGTTGAGATTGTAACTGCCTCAGAAGAGACTATAGGTGTTTGAATACCTGGCTATCTATTTATTCATTTATTTTAACATTTTTTGAAAACATTTTATTTTATTATTTTTTAAAGATTTTATTTGTTTATTTAGAGCACACTTTAGCTTGAGCAGGGGTAGGGGCAGGGGGAGAGGAGGAGAGAGAAACTCCGGTCAACTCAGTGCCTATGGCAGAGCATAGAGCCTGACTCAGAGCTTGGTCCCAAGACCCTGAAAGACCATGACCTGACGTGAAATCAAGAGTAGGACGATTGGTCGGGTGCCAGGAAGACCTGGCTCTTTAAATAAGTCTTTAGAGAGATAATCTGCCAGTCACATTAAGACAGAACTGTAAGGTTCTAGCCTCAGAGCCATTTCAGACAACTTTTGAACTTTTTCCTGTCTGCAATTACTAACTGTACACCTTTGGATAAACTCCTTAACCAATCTTAGCCTCACTTAGCCCATTTCCCTTACTGAAGGTAGCTGCTTTTGCAGGTGCTTGGATGAGGTGGTGGGGGTGAGGGGGTGAAAGTGTGGTGTGGGGGTCAGATTTATAGCTTGTCAAGGCCTGGGTCCTTTTCTTGACTATAACTCATATTCTGGCATTCTATTCTAACTGGAAAACATCAGAAAGCTTCTTTTTCAGAAAGAAAAAGGACATCTTTTCCTACTGTAAGTGTTTTTTCTATATATACCCACTTTGAGGCAGATCACTTAGGATGTCTTCGTTTATTAATTGTATCCTGAGACAGATTGAATTTGTGGCACCAATGCTTCTCTTCTCTCCCGAAACAACTGGGGTGGTCAGTGTAATCCATCCATGTGGTTTGGCATGTGGGTTTACGGTTCTGCTCACCAAGGAGGGGGCTGTCTTTCCCTATTCCTTGATTCTACGTTCAGCCGTGTGACTTGCCTTGGGTCACTGGCATGTTAGCAGTGCGGATTTAAGCAGAACCTCGAAAAAGCACGTACACGGCTGAGTTTACAGTTATGAATTTCTACCATGGACCGGAGAAGGCTATGCCTAGACAAGCCTGTTGGACCCGGAGGAGAATGAGAGACACACAGAACAAGAACTACTCCCAGCCAAGCTCAGCTTAGATTAGCCACCAACCCCTAGCCAATGCAAAAACTCAAGAGAAGTAATAAATACTTGTTCTTTTGAGCCAATGACTTTTGGGGTGGCTTGTAACATCCTATCACCTAACTGATACATTTCTCCTTAATTTTATAAATCCATTTCAGTTTGGATGATACATACTCACACTGGACATGAAGGACTCCCTGGCAGGGATTCTTCTTCTTGACCTTCCTGTTAGCATCTTCTGATTTCTTAGCATGATGTCTTCGGATAGAACTTAAAACTAAGCCTGACATTTGGTCACTTGCTCTACTAAATCTTTTATGCATGCTTTCCACGGACTCAAGTTTATGAAAGGGACGGCGGAATTTATGGAGCTGATAATTGTATCTGGCGAATTTTTCAAATGAAATTTCCTGGGAGGGTAATTGGAAATGGAAGGGACCTTTTCATTTGAAAATCACCAGTATTTGCATATCTGGGAGCTGCTGCTGACCCCAGTGAGGCCAGTCAACAGAGAACAGTTCTTAAGTACTTTTATCAAGGTGTCTTGCTTCTAATCGGCTGTTATTTTTCCGATACATTATTCATCGTTTCAATGTTTACAGTTTGGAGAAAGCCAGCAAGGAACAAGCAGAGATGCAGGACTTTCACATACCTTCTTCCTTCTCCCTAGGCATTGTCTGTCTTATCTCTTTATATAAATAAAATATTTGGGGGAGGCAAAAAGGCACATTTGGAAGGCAATTTATCGTTACAGATAAACTCCAGATGTGAATTGATAGTGCTATTTGGTAGAAAATAGCCAGCAAAATTTCCTCACACAATTTTGAGCTGATGTGAGCTGTGTTCTGTTTTGACAGGCAGGCTTTTCCCCCCGGTGTCTGTTTCTAGTCTCTGGAGACATCTTCAGCTTTAGGGAACTGTTGCATTTACAGGTGAATTGGATAACTTGCTTTGTTGTGTTCTGATCATGGATATACCTTCGAATGGGGTAAGTATTTTTAATCCACTACCAATGTCTGTGGCACACCCAGGCATGGCCGAGCACCGCCTGAATGCCCAGTAATTTAGGTAATAGGTGCCTTGCTCACGGCATAAGTAGGAAACTTTTCCATAAACCAGAAGGAACCAGAAGGAACCCTGAAAACATTCTTGTTCATTATTTCCCGAAGTGTAGATAACTATCACTGAGGCCACAGCAAATGCTCTTCCATGACATAGGAGACAACTGGGGTTGGATCCTGGGTAAGGCATTAAATGACATGAAATCACCTACCGAATAGTGTTCCCTTTTCAATACTACAAAATCATGCTGATTACGGTAAGTAAGAAGTTTCAGATTGATGCCAGTATGTGTTTACCCTTCCCAAATGCTTATCGACCTCCCTTTTCACAAAAAGAGAGGAGACATTATGTAGCTAGGGCCTAATGCCATTGTTCACTCCTCTTTGTATTTATTTCTCTAAATACCTTCTGTTGTGGCAAGTAACAATGATGGCACCTTACAGGTATCAACTTGGAAATAGCAAAATCATGAAGGTGGTACACACGACTGAAAATCGGAAGCATTAACCTAGTCCCGCGGATATGAAAAGTCTGCTGCCCAAGTAAGGGGAATTCATTTTTCATGACAACACACTCTATAGGGGAAATTAGGGTGATATTAGTATTTACAGTTAGCAATCACTTACACTAATGGCGAAGGACAGAAAGTTATCTCTCCCTGCAATGGTGCATAATCTCTATGTGTCCTCATACTAGAGAGTCAGTGTGATTTCCTGGGAAGACTACATATGTTTCCACTCAGCCTGGCCTGGGTTGGACCCCAGCTCTTCTACCTGGGACATAGACAAGCTGATCAACCTATCTATGCTCTCATTTTCTCATCTAGAAGATGATGACAATGACATCAAACTCACTGTTGGAAAGATTCATTAAGATAATGTGAATAAAGCCCCTTACAGTGCCTGGCTGGACACGAGTGAGTCCACGGGAGCCCGCAGTCCTCTGGCTGTGGAAGGCACCTTCCTGTGAATGGGGGCGTGTCAGTATTCTTAGCATCTTCGTGAATGGAATATACAAAGCCATCCCTTTCACAGGAGACACCATTAAGGTGACCAATGGCCAAGGTGGAAATATGTATGATGTAAGTCCCCCACACTTAGACTTTATAGGTCTGCCTTGACGGAGTAGGAACTAACTGGTGGTGGCTCAGCCCTTGTTCTTCAAAGTGTTTCTAAGAATTTTATGGACCTTCCAGGTGCGGATACTTTTTATCATCTTCATCATGGCCTTTGGAACTAAAGGAGTAAACGTTGGTTTACTCAGTGAGGTTAGGTCCCTTGCCCCAGTTCCCACAAGAAGCGAATGGCAGAGGCAGGGCTTGATAAATTTTAGATGGGAAATGGATAATCTATGTGTAACAAGCAGACTATCTGTTGTTATAAACTGAAATATAAAATGCTCTCAGTTTCATAGGAAGCCATACAATGTAGTGGTTAAGAGAGCTATGTACAGCCTGGATGGACGGTATGGTTCTACCACTTCCCAGCTGGGTGACTTTGGGTAGCTGATAAAGGTCAGTTTCCTCTCTGAAATGAAAATAATGATGGTATGCCCCTGATGGATTGCTGTGAGGATTAAATGAGAAAATCCCTATAAGCACAATGAGCTTGGCATGTAAGCAGGTCTATTACAAATTAGCTATTAATGTAATGATGTTGTCAGTACAAGTGGTTAGTTGCCTAATCCATGGAGGGTGATAAAAAATAGAGTGCAGATCTATTCTCTCAAAAACCCAAGACTCTTGACTTGTTTCATTCCCACTATGTAGATGTTTAGCTCTAAGTTTTTACTTACTTGTATACTGGTACAGATTTTAATATATAGGTGTGTGTGTGAGAGAGAGACAGAGAGAGAGAGAGAGAGAGAGAGAGAGAGAGAAACAATTCAGCTACACATTTGCATAAGGAGCCATAAGCTTCCAGCTCATTTAATAAATAATGTGATTGTATGGCTCACATATAGAAAACTCTTCACTTGAACTCTCAAGTGTTCAGTGCAGAATCTAAGTTCATAAAACACTTGCATAGGCATAACCGTCATGGACATGATATTTTGGTGACCTGTGTGAATGACTACCTTTTTGTATGTGACTTTTCTTCCCACCTGACTGCTTGTGGGCACATAAAACACTTACAAAGGAGACTAGCATAATTCCTTGCATGGCTTCCTGCCGCCACATCCCTCTGCTTGTCAGCTGTGTCTACCTGCCCCCCTCTCCCATCTGTATTTTGGGATAATTCTCTCCCAGCTCAGGAAGTGTCCTGTCTGCTGTATGAAATTTTTTTAAAGATTTTTTTATTTATTTGAGAGAGAGAGAGAGAGAGCACAAGGGACAGAGGAGGAAGCAGACGTCCCGCTGACCTGGGAGCCCGATGTGATGCGGGGCTCCATCTCAGGACCTTGGGATCATGACCTGAGCCAAAGGCAGACACTTAACCAATTGAGCCACCCAGGTGTCCCTGCCGTATGAGTATTTTTTTTTAAAGCTAAAATTTTGTTCAATTCCTGCCTTTTGATACAAAGGCTTATGTCAATATTCTGAAATATCCTACAGCTGCGGTTCTCAAACTTTACTTCATCGGAATCATAGGCTTGTTAAACACAGAGTGCCAGGACCACTCTTTGTGAGAAATTCTCTCAGTGAATTCGGTAAGCCAGAAGTGGGACCTAAGAATTTGCATTTTGTACCAGTTCCTGGGTGATAATGATGCTGGTAGTCTACAGATGACACTAAAATTTTAGATGTTTCAACTTAAGAGGGTGTTCAAAAATATTAGGGCTCTGAATCATACTCAATACCATAAAGACTGGCTCTTCATCCAGAAAGAGAAAGTATTGTCATTTCAGCATGGGTCCAGTGACAATTCTGCCTCCAGCTTTTGATTTTGTGGAAAAACCTACTTCTCTACAGCCTACCCCCAACTCTAAATTATGATTATTTCAGTAGTTTTGATAGTGATGAAACCGGTATGTGAAACATGCAGAACTTGTGAAACTGAAGCTCACAAATCAAAGTATAAATTTATTTTTATTTTCTATCGTCTCTTAAATTTATTCAGGGGAGAAAATTTTCTTTTCCAAATGAAAATTCTGGCAGCTCTTTGACTTTTCTGTTGGTTTTAACTACAGACAGGTAAAAATATAGTTTGTTTGTTTCTAGTAAGTTAAGTGTTCAGTTGGAGATACAGTTCAAAACCCTGAGTTGAATTCAGTGCAAACCCTTCTCTCCAGCCCTCAGCTTTGTCCCACCTCAGGCCGCAGGTTTGTGAATGAGAACGTCTCTGCCTTGTGCTTCTTCTCCCTGACCCGCTGCTGTTGGGGATTCCACCAGGGAAGGGTGGGATAGGAAGGAAGGAAGGAATAGAAGATTAAGAAGATAGGATGGTTCTCACTTGAACTGGTACCCTTATCCATTTCTGTCAGATTTGGCTTTTGACTCCCATGACCTCCTCTTCGGGTTTGATTAATTTGTGGGAGCTTCCGCAGAACTCAGGGAAACACTTACTTATGTTTTCCGGTTTATTAAAGGATACAATAAAGGATACAAATGAACAGCTAGATGAAGAGATATATAGGGCAAGGGTCTTTAGTCCAGGAGCTTCTGTCCCCATGAACTGGGGGTCTCACAGCACGGGTGTGGGTGTGTTCACCTCCCTGAAAGCTGTCCAAACTCCCTACTATTAGAATTTATATATATATAAATATACATATGTATATATTCCTATATATGGGCATACATAATAATATGAGAATTATTAACTCCCTTTCCATCCCTCTCCCTCTCTGGAGGATCAGGGGTTGGACAGAAAATTTGAAGCTTCTGATCAAGGCTCAGAGTCACCTCAGTGGAACAAAAGACATCCTTAGAGATCTTATCACTTGGGAAATAATAAGGGTTTTAGGAGCATTCTGCTGGGAACTGGGGGGAGACACCAATATATATATACACATATTTATTATTATTTCATATAGCTCAACTACAATAGAAGTTTATTTCTTGGGCATACAAACATTTAAGTTAGGTGTTTCTGATGAGGCGGCAGCTGGCCTCCATGTGGTGATTCAGGGATCCAGGCCCCTATGGTCTCGTGGCCTTACCACAGAAGAGCTCTGGGATCTGTCTCCAGCTGGTGGAAAGGGAAAGAAAATGAGGAGACTGTAAGCCATAGAGGAATCCGTCATTTTGGTTCACTTTCCATCAGTTAGACCTTGTCACCTGGTTCTACCTAAGTGCAAGGTGATCTACAAAATTGACTTCCTGGGACACCTGGGTGGCTCAGTTGGTTAAGTGGCTGCCTTCGGTTCAGGACATGTTCCCAGCATCCTGGGATCGAGGCCCGAATCAGGCTCCTTGCTCAGCAGGGAGCCTGCTTCTCTCTCTGCCTCTGCCTGCCACTCTGCCAGCTTGTGTTCTCCCCTTCTCTCTCAGCCAAATCAATAAATAAACTCTTTAAAAAAATTTTTGACTTCCTTCTGGGCATGTGCCTCCAACCTAAAACTTTGTGGTAATGAAGACAGGGATGGTTTGGTGATCAGATAGCTACCCTATCATGTCACAAATTATCTTTGCTATGAAGGTGCTTAGATGAATTATAGATGATGGAGAACCACCAAAAAGTTATGAATAGTAGAATGACCTGATGGTATTTGAATGCAGAAGAACATGAGGGCATCAGTGGTCAGTGGAATGGAGGAAGTTGGGAGAATGGAAGCAGGGGAACCAGTATTGAGGATTTGCAGTCATTAAGGCAAGAGATGAAGATGTCCTACCTAAGTGAGAATTACGAGAAGTGGACACATTTTAGAGGGATTTAAGAGGTAAGCCTTTGATATGGGTTGAATGTGAAGAGATTGAAAAGAGATGGCTAGCTGGCATCCTGGCCTGGGTAGATGAATGCATGTTGCATTACCAATTAAGTTTGAGAAAATTGGAATGAGATCCCACCCGATCAATGTGGTGCTCCTCGACCTTTTCTTCCATAGCTCCTTTAACAACAAAACAAGGTAAATGTGTATCTTGGGAGGCTCTGGTAGGTAGTTCACCCTGCAATTGGAAAACTTCTTTGAGGTGTCATATTTTATTTTGAAAATTACACAAGTTTACTCACTTTCTATTCCGTTATATATCTGGGCTTGATGCAAAAGTGAAATAATGTTTTATATTACTTTTTAAGGAAAAAAGCTTAGTAAACAATTTGTAAATCTATTCCCCCATTTTAAAGACAATGAAAACATTATGGTCTGAAGTCTCCCTTGACCACCATGGATAATCTGTCTCCTCTCAATTCCCTTGAAATAATCACTACTTGTTTGTGGTTTATTCTTACAGATTTATACTCACTTATATATGTTGAAAAAAGATGCCATATTTTTATGTTTTAAAAATAAACTATCAGGGGCACCTGGGTGCCTCAGTTGGTTAAGTGTCTGACTTCAGCTCAGGTCATGATCTCAGGGTCCTGGGATCAAGTCCCACATAAAGCTCCCTGCTCAGCTTGGACTCTGCCTCTCCTCTGCCCCTCCCCAAGCACATGCTCTCTCTCTTAAATAAATAATAAAATCTTTATTTTTTTTTTAAAGACTTCATTTATTTATTTGACAGAGAAAGAGAGAGCACAAGCAGGGGGAATGGCAGATAGAGAGGGAGAGAGACAGTCTCCCCGCCGAGCAGGGAGCCCAATGGGGGGGGCTTGATTCCAGGACCCCAAGATCATGACCTGAGCCAAAGGCAGCAGTCTAACTGACTGAGCCATCTAGGTGTCCCAAATCTTTAAAAAAATATTCTTACACTGTGCATAATTATGTAGCTTGCTTTCTTCACTCAAAAATGACATTTTTGACATCCATGCATGTTGATACAGATAGATGAGTTCATTTAAATTACTTCTTAAGAGTCAAAAGGATACTCTAGGAACATGAACTACATTTACCTTGTGGCCTTGAGTGCTCCTGGCATGCTGTGGCACACCTCCAGTCTCTCGTTAGGTCAATTAGAAACACAAGTATACAGAGGTAAGATACTTTATCTCTGAAATAGTAGGAATATGCTTGTCCATATAATGATAATTACTCATATTTATTGGCCAAATACTGTCTCAGGCATACTACACATGTATTCACGACAACACTCTGAGGCAGTTCCTCTAATTACACTGGAATTGCAGATGAGACAATGAAACATGCAAAGTTTAGATGAGTGATCTGGGGTCACTTAGGCTTTGAATGGCAAAGACAGGACACTTATTCAGGCAGTCTGAGTCCAGAGTCTGTGTTCTTAACAACTTTACAAAACGACCGGGGACAATGCGTGTGATGCATCTCTGGATTTTCGCAGATTTCTCTTCGTTCCCCAAGGCAATGAGATATCCAGTGAGACATATGCTCTTAATGTTGAACTTGAGCCAGACACCTGCAGCCAAGTGGTATTTTCCATCACTCATTTCTGAGGTTATGCCTTGGCTCATTGACAGATTAGGTGCCTATTAATTTATTAGGTGAACTGAAGCAGGATAGATCGTTAATGCACGTGCCCAGCGTACCACAAGGTGCCTAAGTCCTCAATGACGCAGCTCAATCGTGAAGACTGATCCAGAGAATTGGGGAAACAGCAAGAAGTCCATTTTCACAGAAAGACGATGTTTTCTAAGAAGCCATTCTGGGTCTGCTGCTTTCCCTTCTGTGGTGGCCCTTAGAGGACAGTGCCAGGCTGTGTGGGTGTTCAACCGCTGCTGCTTCCCCCAGACAAGGATGGAATAACACAAATAAAAACCACGAAGGAGTGAATGTCATTCGTCCTGCCTTTCTCTCCCTTCCTGATGTGATCGTTAGCCTTGACACCCATGAGGGACACAGTGGGGAGGAAATCTGTTACTAAGGTTCTTTCATTGACAGAAGGAGCCTGAGTTTCAGAATGTTGGAATGAGTGAATTGTAACTTTGTTTTTCTTTCTCTTATACTCTTTAAGTACAAAGTGAGTTCTTATTCTGTTGCTGCACCCTTTTCTTACGTTTGATACTATAATTTGGGTGTCCAAACAAATGGAGCAGAGTGAAAAATAGCATTGTTTGAATAGCGGGCCGCAGAGGAGAGAGGAGAGCAATATCAGTTTAGACAAGTGCCTTGATAAGACCTAGGAGGTAGACGATGAAACCCAGGGGAAGTGACTAGGAAGGCAATAGCATCGTGAAGAAAAAAAGCTCTGTGCAAATATTTTACACAAGAAATGAACAGGAAACTGGAAAAGGGTAAAAGTGAGGGAGGGAGAGGAAGCCAGGCAATACAGTGGGCCCACAAGCCGGGAAGAAGATGGTGGCCAATGGGAGCTTGAAGACAACCTGAAGACTCAGAGGTCTAGTGTCCAGTTTGAATTCTCTCTCTGCCTCTTTCTCTATTTGACTGCAGTGTCAACATTCATCATCGTGCCTCAGAACTGTGCAACATATAAACCATTACATTATAGGTTTGGAGTGAAATTACAGAAAGGGGACTGAGTCCCTGTCTTGGTCAACCTGGAGCAAAAATAAGTTAGTCTAGTCACAAGAGGAGAAGTGAAAATCAGGATAAAGCAGGGGTAGGAGTTCATCTCAGAGAAGATGCTTGACTTCCCATAAGCTAGGTGACTGGTATTGAGCCAATTTTCCTTAAATCTTGAAGGATGGCCCCAGTGAGACCCCCTGAGTGACACAAAGAAAATGTAGACTTGGTTCAGACCTACAGGGAATTCCCACTGATCTGTGCAGAAAAAACCCCATTAGGTTCTAGGTCAATGTGGTTACTCCACTATCTCACATCCCCTCCTTATTTTCATGGGAACGTATAATTTGGGGATGTTCAGCTCAGGCTCTTTGATTGGAGTATAGGATGCTGTGAAGGACAGAACAGAGACTCTGAGTCAGAAACATACAGATTGGAAGGCTGCCTCAGCTCTCTGTGAAATACATACTTGGAGGTAAGTCTATGCTTTTTAAATAACACTTATCACAATTTGGAAATATTTTTTAAATTTTGTCTACCTATTGATTATTTACTCAGTAGAGAATAGGCTGCAAGGTCCATTGACAGAGGGACTGTGTCTGTCTGTCATGGTTGCACCTCTAAGGCCCGGCACATCATGGACACTCAATACATTTATCTTGACTGAATACATAATCCTTTGGCTTTTTGTTTGTAAACCTGAAAAGAATGTGAAAGGAAATAACACCACTCACACTACAAACTGAGGGGTTAAGACAAGCCATGTGTTAAGAGCTAGTACAGAAGCTGGCTTCACAGTAAAGAGCAACTTTCTTTGCCTTCCAAGTCATAGGTTTATTCTTTTTCTGGTCTAGTTGATATCATTGTCTCCATGACTGTGCTCTATGACCTTTGGTACCCCCACAACAACGTGTCCTTGGTTATGGGGACACATTAGAGGAAAAGGACATAAGCAGCTCAGTATAACCCAATATAGTCAATATAACTAAGAGTGCTGAAAAGTCATCAAGAATATGCTCTTCAAGTGGCATCAACTGCAATGATACAAGTTTGTTACTGGGCTGCCCTGCCATCCCTCTACCAAAGCCAGGAAAAATGGTCAGTTGGGCCTCTGATTCTGCAGAGCTCTTCTCTGCATTTTGTCATGAGGTCTCTGCTTTATTAAAAGATATAATTTTATAGACAATTCCCAAAGGAGAGAGCAGTTGCCAAACCCAAAGCAGAAAATTACATTTAAGGTACACAAGAAAGGAATATGTTCTTGTAAAGACCAAGAAGGAGGCTCCCTGGAGGAGAAACTAATCAGGAGAAGGAACAGACATCACAAGTACAGAAGTGACTTAGAGAAGGATCTCCCTGTTTGCGAATGGGGCCCAGCTTTTAAACTTGAATAGCAGAGGAGTAGGCCCTGATTTAAAATTTACAGGTAGGTGGTGTCACCTCAGAGAGATCACTGTTAAGAAAAGCTGACTTGATCTGATGGTAGAGTCTAAGATGAAAGAACAAGGGACCAAGAAGTGTGGTTCTTGGACCATGTGAAGGAAGCACGTTCACCCAGTGTTACGAGGGAGACAGTCCCATGTTCCAGAGAGTCTGTCCACTGACAAGCCACTTAGACTTTGGGATTGCCTACCCTGACTTTGTAGGGTATTTCTCTATTTATTAATGACGTATTTTAGACGGGTACTACCAGATACAGAAATTATGTTCATATTACTTTTGTTCAGTGAAAGAAATCCTGAGGCCCATGGACCCAGGTAATTTGGCTTCTAGGTTTGGCTCTGTCTTTCTTGTATCCTGTAACCTGAGCAAATCAGAAGAGCCTCTTTAAACAGTCTGGTTCATAAAATAAAATGTTACCGAAGGAACACTTGTCACACAGCTCAAGGGGTCTTGAGATTTTCATTTCAGCCTCCGCCAATTATAGGGTTTCACCCCTTTCTTTTGGGTTCCCAGATTCCTGCTGTGTTGCAGGGAGTGTCCACCGGGAGTCATGAAAGGTGGATTGTGATTCACGACAGTGTCACTCTGGATGGCCAGGCCTTGGGGCAGCAATGCATACTGACAAAGTCCTCATTGGGCACCCCTGGGGAGGCGTGGATGGTAAAGGTATCCCAACTTTGATGATGAAATGTTTATCTCCAACTGAAGCTTTGGTGTTCAGAGGTGATGGATTAGCAACCAGGTAGCTCTGAGACTCATGATTCATGCAGTGAACTTGGTGAGTTCCACTCACCTAGCCCTTCCTAGGTAGCTAGCCTCTCCTGCTGTGGAAACTTTCTTGGGATTTTCCCCTTCTTTTCCAATAAAGCTTGACAATATATTTAACTCAGGCCGAGAACCATAACTGAATGACCTGTTGCTCTGTTCTCAGGGAATAGGGGGTGCTTACTGTTCAAATTGTCCTTGGAGGTGTGGGGGTAACAGGAGCCTTCTATTCTGCAAAGACAAAGAAGAACACAGAACAGTTAAGTTTCCATATTAAAATGATCTGAACTAGCAACAATCTAGATGGTAGATTGAATAATTTTAAATTCTCTTCTACCTCTAACATACTATGAATTTGAAGCCAAGAGTGAAAGAAGGTTGCCTTCCTTTCTGGCACCACTAATTACACTGAGAAAATCTTAGCCTCTTTACAATCTGGATCTATGAAAACTTTTAGACTCCAAGTCACAGAAGGGAATGAATAGTGGCACAAAACCTACAACTTGTCTGATCATGGCTTAGTGAATTTATGACACCAAATTGCCATTGTACCATTATTTAGAAAAATGGATATGGTCTTAGAAGGCCAGTCTCTAAACTTATGAATTTGATGGTTCTCTAAATTAATTAACATGCTAATTCCTTACCAGTAGGAGTCCCAGGAATTGTTTGAAGGGGCTTATACAGACAAGTGGGTTAGAGGAAAAGGACAGAGAAACCACAATCAATTGCTTCACACTTTGAGTCTCAGAAGCAAACATCTAAAACCGTCCTCCTACGTAGACTGACATTTTCTTTCACAGGTCTCCTTTGTTTAATCAACTTTCATGATGCTGCTTGACCTCTGACGAGCATTGCCATTCTGAGTGTGTTTGGTCAACCATGTTCAGAAGCTTCTGGAAGTCATCCCGGGCTATGAAGAGGCGCTGGCCTCTAGGACTAGGCTCTCTAGCCCAGTGCCTTATGTATGACTCAATGAAGAAGGGAGCTTAGTTTTTCACTCATTCATTTATCCATATTTGGACTCACTCATTAATCTATCTGTCCATCCATTATGGGACCTTAATTATCCATCAGGTACCATGATAGGCAATAAAAAATTCTTAGGTTTTTTGTTTTGTTTTTTTGGGAAATAAAGTTCAGCAAACAGGAAAGAGACACATTTTTCAATTTCATGTCCGGTGGTGTTGAACCATCGGCATGTATGCATTTGCAGCTGAGCGTCTGAGGGAAAATGTCTGCTGTGAGCAATAATCTGAGATTAGGCAGCCCTTCCTGCCACCACGGGACATAAAAGAGCCTTAATGCTGCTCCCAGGAAGAGGCAGGGCCTCCCAGGGAACAAGGAGGACTCCCCACTTTCTCTTTATAGTCTAGGCTCACGGAAAGTAGCATTTAGGACTCCACATGGGGCCCACATCTCCCTGGGCTCCCTTTTGCTACTGTGATCTCACTGCATATTCTTCAGGCAATGAGATGCTGCTCCAGTGTGATGCAAAGTTGATTAATAATCTGTGCACACACTCCCTCCAAGGGAGGCATTCAGATGAAACTACCCAAATGTGTCTGCTGAAAATCAAAGCAATTAACCTAGAAAGTTACACACCCAGGGCTTTAATCTCTGATCTATTTTCATCCACAGAAGGGATTTATGAAGCTTATGATTTTATACGGCACATGGTCCACTCTTATCTCTCTTCCCCAAAGGTCAGAGAGTCTTCTGCCAGCCCAGTGGGAGAGGTCTTGACAGCTATATTCGTGGCCTTCCTGAATGGGTATTTTGTGAAGAGTCTTAGAAAAACAAAAAAAACAAAAACAAAAACAAAAAATGAGCAAACCCAAACATCATGGTCAGAGAAAGCCTGCGGGTCTCATCGGAAACGTGGGAATGATAGAACTTCGTGGACTATTTAAGGAGTAGATGAGATAATGTGCAGATGCTGCCGCAAAGTGCTCAGTAGCTGTTACCGACTTTGAGGGAATGTCTGTTCCCTCTGGGTTCTGGGAAAGGGTAGTGAACAGCTAGGTACTTCCACTGCGTCACCTGCTAAGGATGTCTGAACTCGGCCTGGGAGATAAGAAAGCTTATGAGACATTCACCTGCAGAGTGAAGGAGTGAAGAAGGGAAAGGAGTGAAGATGAGAAAGGGCCTTTATTAGAGAATGCTGGGCTTCCTGAGACAGACAGCTGCCCCCAAAGGGTGAGCATCACTGTGAACTCACCCTCCTCTAAGAGTGCAGATAACTTTATTAGTTCATTAGCTTTTCAAGGCTAGCAGAGGGAGGGCCCAGGCTCCCGGGGTTTCCAGGATGTTGAAGCTGCAGGAGCCAATATTCCAAGGAGGGGCCAGGCTGAGCAAAAAGAGCTTCTTCCTGGGGGTCTCTCCTGTTGGAGGGAGCTCTGAAGTTTGTTCATTTCCTCCTGCCCCAGGACCTTCTGCTGTACCTGGTTTCCAGACTTCTGTCTTCCCAGCACTGACAGCCCCTGAAAGGCAGCCCATACTCCTTGACCAGTGTCATGGGAAGAAAACATGGACGAAATGCGAGGTCTAAGCTAACTTCTTCCAACACAGCACAATCTGACACCGTGCTTAAGAATGTTTTTTCAGGATTATAACTGAATTCTCTAGATTCAAATCCCAGGTCTGCCAGTTGTTTAATCTTTAAATAAATAGGGCGCCTGGGTGGCTCAGTGGGTTAAAGCCGCTGCCTTCGGCTCAGGTCATGATCCCAGGGTCCTGGGATCGAGGCCCACATCGGGCTCTCTGCTCAGCAGGGAGCCTGCTTCCTTCTCTCTCCTCTCTCTCTGCCCGCCTCTCTGCCTACTTGTAATCTCTCTCTGTGTCAAATGAATAAATAAAATCTTTAAAATAAATAAATAAATAAACAAATAAATAAATAAATAAATAAATAGTAGTACACAACTAGCAGTGTTGTTAACAGATAATAATGCATATAAAGCAATTAACCCAATGCTTGACTCATGTTAAGGACCCAATGCATGGTAGCTACTAAATTTGTGGCCTGGCTCTTTCATCCTTCTCCTGTGCACAAACCTTGGAGATTGAACAACTCCATGGATTTCATGAGGAAAAATGTTTGCAGAGTCACCTAAAGAGGTGATCATCAAGTTTATATTCTTGTCTTTCAGCTAGAGATCTCTTTCACCAATTCAGACAGGGCTTTAGCCCCCCAAAAGCTAAAGAATGAGGGATTTGCTTTTTTCAGACCTAGAGCTGTGCTCTGCTCCCATCCCTTGGGCCTCTCCACTTCTTTGCTCCTCAGTTGCATTTCGGCAGTCAACATTTGCCTCTCTCCCCCTGGGGGCTTTCTCAGAAGCTTGCAGACGCTCCATTTGCAAGGCAGGCGGGGAGTGCTGGGAACAAATACCCCAGGGAAGCCGATTCATTCTTCTTGGGTGGGACAACCCTGAAGGTGCGGGTTTTACAGTTTGCCCAAGATTTCCCAGGGGACGAACCTTCTTCAGTTTATCCACCGTGGTGGAGGGATTGATCTTGTGTTCAGTAGGTGCTGTCTTTCTTCACGGGCCACTTCTCCACTGTCTGATGTTTCCTGCACCTCCCAACTCAACTACGAACACTTCACTCGTTTCGGGGTCATTTTCTAGGGGATCCCCACTTAAAACAGTGGGATTGAGCTCAGGGAAGAAAGATCACTAGCGTGTGGTGCTTCCTGAGGGCTGACAGTCTCTCATTTGTTTCTGTTTTCTTAGCTCTAAGGAAAATGCTTGGCTCCCGGTAGTCATTCAACACAGGCTTCATTAAGGGAATAAGAGACAGAAGTAACAACATAGTTCTTGAGGAAGCAAAAGAGAAAACTATTTAAGCATTATTTAAAGAATAACTAGTATTAATTTGCATAGCATTTTGCCATTTAGAATTTTCAAAAGCAGTTTCATAGACTTCGCTCGAAGGTAGTTTACAGATAAAGAAACTGAGTCACAGAGCACGCTGTCTCTTGTCCCAGGCCATGGTGTGAGTGATGGTGCTGAAATCACACCAAACTCCTTCGCACAGTGTCAAACTCCTGCTGTCGCTGTGAGCACATCAGCTTGGGGAAAGCGTGACACTTCTGCCACCGTGGACGAGGAAGGCACGTTTGGCTGTTATGTTTCCGCCAGAGACACCGCACTGAGCCTGATTGCGGTGGCTTCTTTTCTCTTCTCTTGAATTCCTCTGATAGAGGGGTTCTTAACCTGGGGTCCACGCATGGGCCTGGAGGACTTAGTATTCACGTTCACATGTGCTTTTTTGGAAGGGGGTCCCTAGCTTCTATCATACTCTCAAAGAGGTCCGTGACCCCAATAAAAAGCCATTGTCCCAGGTGCTGCTGCTAATAGTGCCTTGCTCTTTAATTACACTTTGGGTGACAAAGTACTTTCACTGTTTCCCTTTCCCTACATTGCAACAGCCTAAAATTTCTTAATGAATTCAACACCTAGCAGCAGGATTCTTTTTTTCTTTAGAAAAAAAGAGTTGGGACAAGCCACTCTGTCCCCTGAATATGCATATTACTACTCTTTTTCCTATGCTAGGATGTCACTTGAGCCTCCTTTTTAATTCAGGACTCTGCAATATAGGGCAGCTTTCCCATCTCATCCTTTGATCTTCTCCATCTTCCCATCTATAGAGTGAGAACAGAATGACCAGTCTCATTTCCTGAGCCTTTTCTTTGCTCTAGCTTTTCACACATCATAAATCCCATTTGAAACGCTGTCCCTTAGATCTCTTGCTCATGGAAATCCTACCAGTATCTCGAAGCATAACTCAGATGCCCTTTTGTCCGCCAAGCCTTTCCATCCTAATATTGAATGATATTTATAGTGATAGCTAACATTTATTGAGGGCTTGCTATGTACCAGGTATGATGCTAATAAGTTTTTGGTAAATATTTGAACCAAAACCTTTCAAGGTTTAGAAAGATTAAAGAATGTTAGCTTCTGTAACAAATACAACAAAACAAACAAAAAATAATCTCTGTAGCTTAACAGAGTCGAAGCTTATTTCTTAGGTAGGTAAAGTCTAAATAAGTGTTTCTGTTGAGCAGGAAAACAGGATTGAGGATCTTGGCTCTTTCCATCTTGTGGCTTTAGTCTCTTTAACAAGTAGCTTCCAAGCTTGCCGGCTGATAAAGGATAAATGGGCACCTGCGGGAAGCTTTTATGGGCCAATCCTAGAAAATGGCATGTATCACTTTTCACTCATGTCCTATGGCCTAAAAGGTAGTTCTATGGCTGGGAGATTTGAATTAGCTTATGCTGAGAAGGAAGAGGAAATAAATTTGAGAATTTAGAATTGTTTGCCACAAGGCATCCAGCTAGGAATTAGAGAGCCACAGCAATGCTGAATTTTACCTGAGCTTTCTGTTCTGGAAAACAGTAGCCATTCAGAAGTCCCTCCACTACTAGAGGGTATTATGCTGAGCGAAATAAGTCAATCAGAGAAAGACAATTATCATATGATCTCTCTGATCTGAGGAACTTGAGGGGCAGGGTGGGGGGTTGTGGGGGGT
>LNAC01000439.1:817945-836249 GCA_002007465.1 Ailurus styani | reverse complement strand
TTTTTTTTTTAAAGATTTCATTTTATTCATTTGACACAGAGAGAGAGAGATTACAAGTAGGCAGAGAGGCAGGCAGAGAGAGAGGAGAGAGGAGGAAGCGGGCTCCCTGCTGAACAGAGAGCCCGATGCAGGCCTCGATCCCAGGACCCTGGGATCATGACCTGAGCCGAAGGCAGCGACTTTAACCCACTGAGCCACACAGGCGCCCCATAAGAGACTCTTAATCTCACAAAAAAACTGAGGGTTACTGGGGGGTGGGAGAGTAGGGATAGGGTGGATGGGTTATGGACATTGGGGAGGGTTTGTGCTATGGTGAGTGCTGTGAAAGGTGTAAGCCTGATGATTCACAGACCTGTACCCCTGGGGCAAATAATAAAAAATAAATAATAAATAAAAAATAAAGTCCCTCCACTTTTTGTATTCTGGAAATGGCTTACTGCAAAGAGATACCTTTCCTCATGTGACTTAGGCAAGATTGACAGATGCCCCTTTGTTTACTTGTGAGGAGGCCAGACACAGACTCTCTAAATTCCCACTACTTGCTTCTCAGATGATTCACTGGTTTGTCCATTTAATTAATCAGAACAAAATCCTTGTGAACCACACACTTCAGTTAACTTTCTCTTCTTTCCCAAGGTTCCCGACCCACCCTCCCCCTGAGCCAGCCCACAACCCCTCCTTACTGGCCCCTCCCAAGAATAGGCTGACCTCAGGGTAAAGCATTCTCTGATCCACTGTCAGGTCACCGCCATGCCCACCTGTTCACCCTATTTCTACCCCCCTCCCACCCATACCAGCCGCTTTCAAGCCACAGTTCTTCCCCTCAAAGAAAAGCCTCTTTCTGCGTGACTCAGACACTGGCAGAGCCCACAGTTGGAGCGTTCTGCCTATGGCTATTGTCCCTTACCTCCTCTTGCAATAACCTTTTAGAATAAAGTCTCACCTTACGTAAATTTGGCTCTGGGTTTTTGTTCTGTTTTTTTTGTTTGTTTGTTTGTTTGTTTTGAGAGCAGAGATTTGAACCCAGGGCTTCTGACTTAAATGCACCCTCAGATTGCCTCCTGGGCCAAGATGGCTACTGCTTACTATGTACTCCGTGGCCCCCTACCTTCTCTGCTGTGCAGAGTCATCAAACACACAAGCACTAAAGTTTCCAGCCCCCTGATTTTAGAATTGGAAGCATGTGACTCATCTGAGTCAATGAAATGTGAGTGGATGTGATGTGTCATCTCAGGCAGAGGCGGCCCTCCTGTGGCTCCCCCTGGTTCTTGAACACCCCTCAGGAGACGTTGGAAGACGTCAGCATCAAAAATGCAGAGCACTTGAGGCCTCAGTCATTGCACAGTGGAGAGACCTCTCCCAAAAGCCACCAACCAGGAACATCTGCATCGGGCATTTGAGATCTGGGGACACATAACAGACTGTTCTGATAATATATTTGGCAATAGTAACAACACATCGGGTGCAGCAAAATATCCCATGACGGGGGACTAGAAATCCCTCATTCTTCATACAAATGCCTCTGTATTTAGTAGCTCCCTTTGGTCCTTACCACACTGTATTTTGCGTTGGGATTGGGTCTATTTTCTCTCCTTATGCATCACTGAGGTCTTCAAGACAAACATGGGCATAGTCATAGTCACCCACAGGATTTAGCAGTTTCTTGATATATCAGGGACTGAGTGTTGCAAGAGTGAAAATGAACCATCTGATTCTATTTTCAAAACAACCTTTTCCAATCAGCAAGACAGGTACTTATTTTTATTACAGAAATAACACAACACAAAACATTTGGAAAATAAAATTTTAAAAAATCAGTTTTAATCCCATCGCTTTCGTCTGTTATCATCTTTGTATATTTTCTTTTTTCATATATTTTTTCCTATATTTGCAACCACAGGACACATGCATTTTGCCACCCGTCTCAGTGTAATTTTATAGCATGGTTATTTTTACATGCTGCTACTTTGTCCCCCTAGCCATTGTTCTTAATTCCTGTTCATACAAATTTATGTAATTTAGTTATCTGCTCTCATATGCACTATGCAAATGTATAGCCTCAATAAAAATCCTTATGTATAGAGATTTTCTGTGTTCTTATTTTGCTTTTTAGAATAAATTTTCAAATGTGAGGTGACTATGGCGAAAGGTGTGACCATTTTATTATTGTTGATACATATTACCAAGTTGTTTTCTAGAAGATTTGTACCTGTTTACAGATAATCACTGTACCCCTGTCTGCATAATTAAGAATGAAACATTTATTTGGAATTATTATATGAAATATCTCATTATTTTAAACCACATTTTTTCAATTACTCGAAAGACAATAGTTTTGAATTGTTTTTAAGTTGTGTTTAATTGTCCATTCTCATCTATTTAAACCATTTTTTTAAATTAAAAAAACCTTATTTGTTCTGTGTGGTACAGTAGAAAACGAGAAGTCTTTGTCTTTAACAAATGTTTATCTTGATGGGAAGAAATGGGAAGTGAACAAGTAAACAAGTAAATACGATAACCAGTATCATAAAGGTTTATGGAGGAAATGTGTAAGATCAGCAAGAACTCAAGGGAGCTGGAGAGTTCCTTCTGAAAAGGGGATGCTTTCTCTGGGACTGAAAAATGGGAAAGAGTAGGTCATATAAAGAAGTCACCATTCAAATATCTGGAAGATGAGAATTGCAAGTGAAGAGATGAGTAAGTACGGCACCATTGAGGTGTAAGGAGTCTTGGCATGGTCATGGCAGAAAGAAGGTGAGAGTCTCTGGAACAGAGTGCGCATGGGGTACGAGATGAGGTTGGGGGTTTGGGCTAGGACGAGAACATCAGAGTTTTCACCGGCCATCACAAGGAATTTGGGTTCTGTTCTAGATGAGACAGGAAACACTTTTAGGGTTTTAAATATGGCAGTGATATGATATACCTTTAAAAAAATCATTTTGGTTCTATGGTGAGTGCTGTGAATTGTGTAAGACTGATGAATCGTAGACCTGTACCCCTGAAACAAATTATACATTGTATGCTAATAAAAAAAAGAAGAGAAAAAATCATTCTGACTGCTGTTTTGAATAAATTTGAGGTAGAAGCAGCATCTCCATTAGGAGGTTATTAAGCAAGAGATAATGGGACATGGACTAGAGTGGTGGCAAGGGGGAGATAGAGATAAAAAGACCTAAGCTTCTTTTGGATTATCCCCAAAGGAGAGACTGAGACCAAGCTTCGGGAACAGATAATTTATTTGGGAGGTGACCCCAAAAAGTAGAGTGGGAGAGCCAGGAGAATAAGACAGGAAAGTAGGAAACATCCAGGTAAAACTGTGTCAAGGTCATTGCTCCAAGCAATGGGAACTTGGAGAATATAATGCTCCCCAGAAGAGTCCATCCAAACACCTGGAGACTGAGGTATTTATCCACTGATTCTGATCTCCTGTTATCATTATTGCTGGCATTAATTCCCAGGCACTTCTGGGCTCTAGTCACACCTAGTAGAAAGACTCCCTCAGTTTTGGAGAAGGACTTGGAGTGAGAGAGAGAAAAGATACAGTCAGGTGCTTGAGGGGGGATGCTGTCAGGGAGCTTGGAACAGTTCACCACAATGGCAATAGAAATCAAAGGCGGCCTGAGGACTTGTGATATAGGGTATCAAAAAGATCTGCTACACACATGGATGGATGAAGAGCCATCTTTTAGTGTAAAAATTTTCTTCCTTCAATGGGATTAGAAACTCATCAGAGAGTGTCAGAAGCTTCTTTAGATTTGATTACCCACTGAAATTAAAATGTAGATCCTTTTTAAAAATGGCAGGAAACAAACTGTTTGCACTTGTCCTTGATCTGGAGCTGAGGCTGATGTTTGCCTGTATTCACTTTCTTAGAGTTAGATTTTCTTCTGTGAAATAAAAGAAGAGAAAGGAGTCCTTGGATTCAATATCTGCACTTAAACTCTCCAGATTGTCTGACCTCATAATTAGAACATTACACGCATTATTTCCTTCGACAAGTTGTTCTTTTAGATGATTTCACCGGTGGCTTTGCTCCTTGCCATTTCCTGGAGAGTAAAAAAGATACGTCCTGAGAAATCACTTCAAGACCTGGACTAACCTCCAGGAAATCAACCAGGGAGTGATGCCTTCCCCAGCAGCCCCCAAATATTGAAATTTTAGAGTCTTTCTCTTCACATGTGTGGTCCAGTGACTTCAGAAATGAATTTACAGTTCCAAAATGAACACAAAATTTGCTTGAATAAAAAAGAATTAGGACAGAATTGTCTAGCATTTCCCAGTTTTCAAATTTTCAGGTTTTTTTTCTTCCTTTGATCAAAATTATTTTAATAGACACATTAACATGATGACGATATTACAACTACTAATATGATACAGGACAACATAGTAGAATGATAATATCCACGATGCATGAGGGCCAAAATGTGCCCAATCCTTTGCTAGGTACTTGTTAATTTATCTCAGATTCCCAGGGCATTAAGAAACAGACATTGTTATTCCTATTTTATGGATACATAACCAGGTTTCAAAAGGTTACATGAAATAGGAAAATCAGACAGCTCTAATGTAAAATCCAGGTTTTTCAAACTCCAAATCTCCTACTGTTCAAGTGTATTTTGCTGCCTGTTCAAACTGTGCTCATCTACATATGAATTAACAAATGCATTGAATAAGTACTCATGGGGTATAATCTAGAAAGCAGCTTTTCAATTTTCGTGAAAGACTTTTCACCCTCTGCTCCCCCCTTCACTCCCTTCCCACAAAAACCTCTCTAGATAGGCTCAGTTTCTTTCTTTCGTCTTTTACTTTTGTTGTCAATATTAGGTAATAATTAGACCTCTGAGTTACTGAGGTTTTGCATTTTTGTTTAAGTAACAAACCTAATCTTTATTCATGGAGAGTTTCAGTCAAATATGTCCCAGGTAACATCTGATCAACAAGTAACCACAGGCGACGTTGGCAGCACCGTGGAGATAAGACAAGCCAGAAAAGCAAGCCAGATCCAAACTGGTAATTGATCACTAGGATTTCATTCTACCTAGTCTTACATATGGTAATTTCAAAAATCAAGTCCAAAGCCATGGTGAAAAGTATGTAGAATAGTCATTGCTTCTTGGAGTGAGTGTGAGCAGGGGCTGACTGGGAAGGAGAAAGGGAACTGTGTAAGGTGATAACAACGTTGTGTATTTTGAGAGGGGTTTAAGTTGCACTGGTGTATGTGTATTTCAAAATTTATGGATTGGTACATTTAAGATTTGTGTACGTTTAAGATTTCTGTATAAATCTTCTCTTCAAAAAAGCACCACAAGCTAACATTGAACTCTAGTGAATGACATGTGTACTGAATCATGTAGGGGTTGGGAGTACTGATGTCTAAAATTGGCTTTGAAATGCATACAAAATTAAATCAATGGATTGAGGAATGGACAGATGGATAGCTACATGCTAATGCGATTACAGCAAAATGTTAATAGAATTTACATATTCGGTATAAAGGTGTTCGGTGTACAGTTCTTTCAGCACTTCTGTACACTTGAATTTTCATTAGAAATCATGCTGGAGAAAACAGTCAAACCCTCAGGGCTCTGCAGTTCCACAGAGGAAACACCACAGGAGAAAACTTGGTGTGTAGTCTTTTGGTATTTCTTCTTGTTTTCAATTTTTTCCTTATATGAAGGAGATAAATGAACCATCCTCATGGTGGCATTTGACAAAGTGACCCTTTACACTGGGCTTTTACTGGATCACAGTGACAGGTAGAATTCATGGTTCCCACACAGGTCCTGGAATTTGTGAATACGTTACCTTAATATGGCAAAAGGGACTCTGCAGATGTGATTGGATTAAGGATTTTGAGATGAAGAGATTATCCTGGATTCTTTGGATGGGCTCATGGAATCGTAAGGATCCTTAGAAGCAAAAGGGAAAAGCAAGAGAGTCAGAGCTGGAGATGTAACAATGGAGGCAGAGTTTAGAGTGATGTGATTGTTGGCTTTGAAGGTGGAAGAAGGTGGCCAAGAGCAAAGGAATGCAAGCAGCCTACTGTAGCAGCTGGGGCAGAAAATTAATGGGGTTTTCCACTAGAGTCTCCAGAAGGAACGCAACCCTGCCAACACCTTGAGGTTAGCCTAGTGAGAACTGTGTCAGATTTCTTTTCTTTTCTTTTTAATTTTATTTATTTATTTGACAGAAAGAGATCACAAGCAGGTGGGAAGCAGGCTCCCAACTGAGCAGAGAGCTCTGTGCGGGCCTTGATCCCAGGACTCTGGGATCTTGACCTGAGCTGAAGCCAGAGGCTTAACCCACTGAGCCACCCAGGCGCCCCTGTGTCAGATTTCTGACCCATAGATCCTTAAGATAACAAACTTCCATCGTTTTAGACCATTGTGTTTGTGGCAACTTATTTCCACTTCGATTACAGGTGGAAAGTTGTGTATGTCAGCATATTCTTCCAAAGCATTACAGAGGAAAAACAAGGCTGAAAGGTAGGTAAGCCATTTTACAGTGTTGTTTATTTTAGGTAGCTTCTATGGGTTGAAGGAACAGGCTAACTCACTGTATATGTTTTGGTGATAATTAGAAAAACAAGTCTCGGGCGCCTGGGTGGCTCAGTGGGTTAAAGCCTCTGCTTTCGGCTCAGGTCATGATCTCAGGGTCCTGGGATCGAGGCCCACATCGGGCTTTCTGCTCAGCAGGGAGCCTGCTTCCCCCTCTCTCTCTGCCTGCCTCTCTGCCTCCTTGTGATCTCTCTCCTGCTGTGAAATAAATAAATAAAAATCTAAAAAAAAAAAAAAAAAAAGAAAAACAAGTCTCAGCCAAGCCTCATGAGAACCTACAAAAAGCCCAACACCCCAGCCTCATGGGAATTACTGGAGTCACAGAAGACTGAGGCTTCAAGGAGTGTCAATAGGAAGGTCATTCAGCAACCAGGACAGATCTAGAGACCCCACCAATAAAAGTTCCTATGCCATGCATGGGACTTGAATTTTTCTAAGTCTTTGATTCATCCTGTATCAGTCTGCATTTTATTCTTGGTGCCTGTGGCTGGGACCATGGCATGCACCTTCCTCCCGTGGGCACAGCCATGCCTGAGTGGGCACAGCCTAGAAGGAAAAACGTAGCCTGGACTTTGGTCATGAGGCCCCTGTCCCTCAGTCAGGTGTGAGGTGCAATGTACTCAACCTTCTGAAGGCTCCAGCCTGCTGCTTCCTCACACTTCTGTATCTTTCCATCCCTAGAGCTTCCTGCTGCTTAGAACACTTGCTTATTTATACCCTCAGCTCAAGTGTTGCTCTCTGAGGCCCCTCTTGGTTTGTTGGTGAGAATCGCTTAGTTCAGCTTTCACTACCAACTGCTTGATGTTCCTCATTAATCCTGAATTTAATTCCTGGAAATGAGATTTTGATTGGCTCAAACAGACCTTTATTTGGCATGAGCTTTTCACTTCACATGATCTTATAAGCCTGGAGGCTTGACTGCTCTGGGATCAGGATCTCATCCTTCATTTTGTAAAAATAATAATAATAATAATGATAATTTAAAAAGAAATTTTTTTTTTTTGTATAGTGGTTGAAGCCACTTGGAACCCAAGGAGGTTAAACCTGACACCTTTTACGGAGCTTTGGGAAGATAGGACCATAACTGTCAAATATAGGTCAAGTTCTAACTATCATGGACGTTATTTCAATTTATTCTTCATCCCTGTCCCTGTTTTAGCTTTAGGAAATCTAAAACAAAAACACAGACAACGCATTAGATAATGTTATCAGGCAGAAACTAAGAAAAAAAAATTGAGGGGAACTAGTTAGAGAAGAACACAAACATTTCAACCAATGGGGTTAATAATATAGTTGCTTGATTGTGCTTCAGATTCATTTCTGAGCTTTCCCATATCCAAGGAAAAGAGGGAAGTGGGGTGATTTGTATAGTTCTTAATTTTTAAAAAATATCTTATTTATGTATTTGAGAGAGAGCACACAAGCAGGGGGTATGGCAGGCAGAGGGAGAGGGAGAAGCAGGCTCCCCGCTGAGCAGGGAGCCCAATGGGGGGTTCAATCCCAGGACCCTGGGATCATGACCTGAGCCGAAGGCAGACCCTTGACCGACTGAGCCACCAAGACATCCTATATAGTTCTTATTATTGGGAAGGAAATGATTGCATTTCTTACTTTATTGGGTGGCAAAGGCTTTATGTTCCTTTAACACGAATCCCCTCTAACAACAGATAAGACTTCGGGAAAGAACTCTGTTGAGAGATCCAGAAGGAACAGAAATCTAAATGCATACAGATCATTTGTCTTTATTTATAAGTGATTCTTATTTGAGCAGACTACATTTCCAGCAAGTTTGTCATTTGCTTCATTCTCTTATAACTCAGAACAGAGCCCTCGGGTAAGCGAATCCTCCTGGGTAATGAGTGTTTCCCCTTGCTTCTGTAAATGTCTGGCACAGAAGCACGTCTTACCGAGTCAAGTACCATTCCATGGATGACAGAGGAAAATCGAACGTGTCCCTCCACTGAGATCTCTGATTCAGAGCCTTAAGCATTTTTAGCTTATCCCAACCTCCATGAACACCTGTTCCTCTGAAAGGAGGGCTCAAACATTTGGTTTTAGCTAACACCCTGCGTGTCAAGGCTATGGTTATGGAAAGAGAATTGACCTGAATACCAAGACAGTTGGATTTGAGCTCGGATCCTGTCACCAGTTCATCTTGTGTGGTCTCAGTTTCTCTCCTTATGACTTTGAAAGGATGGGTGATGACCTCAGTATTTCTCACGGTTAGGCCCAGAGTCATTACTGGGGGCGATTCCTTATGAAAATGCAGGTTCTAAGATCCTACTTCAGATCCACTGAATCTGAATCGCTGGAGATGAGACCTGATGTTCTGCATTTTAACTCTTCTCCAGGGGCTTCGGATGCACATCCGAGTTTGAGAATCACTCTATTTAGTCATCTTCTAGTTCTTTCCGGGTCAGTATTTATTTGATATCACATTCCTCAGGAAGTAATCATGTTCTTGCTCCTGGTGGACTTGATCAGCTGTTGGGGACTAGGGATGGGTACAAAAACATGAAAGGCAAAGCTGGGCTTTTTCCCCTTATTTAGATACACAGTAGACCACTTCTTAACAGAATTATTTCCTATTATCATATGATTTCTCTGATATGAGGAACTTGAGAGTCAGGGTGGGGGGTCGTGGGGGGTAGGGAGGGAAAAATAATGAAACAAGATGGGATGGGGAAGGAGACAAACCATAAGAGACTCCTAATCTCACAAAACAAACTGAGGGTTACTGGGGAGTGGGAGGGTAGGGATAGGGTGGATGGGTTATGGACATTGGGGAGGGTTTGTGCTTTGGTAAATGCTGTGAAAGATGTAAGCCGGATGATTCACGGACCTGTACCCCTGGAGCAAAGAATAAAAAAAAAAAAGAATTATTTCCTTAAAACCTTCAGGCGATTTCTTCATTGTTCTATTTAACAGCTAGCATAAGTAGAAAGGTCCTCTGAAATATTGACCCCAGGAGTTGCTAGAGGCTACAAGATGATAAAAAAGAAGGTTCTGGCAAAAACACATTCAAGACAAAAATTAAAAATAAACTTCAAATATCTGTCTGAAGATGTGCGAGAGTCATTCTGATTATTCGCAGATAGTTAACTTCCATGCCTATTGAATTCCTGAGGCAGCTCTCCGTCCTGCTAGCTGGGGCTCAGGTTCTAGAGTCCCGTCCGTTAAGACTGCATTCTGCATATACCCGGATAGGAATGGCCTGTCGTTTTGCCTTCTGGGGCATCACACGCTAACCTGTGGCTTAGCTCTCGCTGGTTTAGGCTGTAGTTTTGTGCCCTAGTGGTTTTGAACCACATACAATGCTTGTTATGTGCAGGGCCTCTCTTAACAAATACTAGCTCATTTAATCCTCAGAGCAGCTCTATGAATCCATTCAACAGATAGGGAAATCTGGTCCCCAACACTCTTACATAATGGGCTAGTAAGTAGAAGAGCCAGAATGGGAGAATGATTTGATTTACTTGCCCTGAGAGAGCACTCCTTAGATGAAAGCTGCCACAAAGGGTACCTACAGGCGTAAGGAATTAAATTGCCTTCTTACTAAGTGATCACGTCTCTACTATGAGTGGTGGCTTGGGATGAACTCAATGTGGTCCTTACCTTGGCCTCCCCCCAAAGATCTGAGACTTTACCCTCTCTGGCTTCTTTTTCTTTACCTGTGAGAAGAAATGAAATTTCTGTGGTGAGGCTAAAATTTGGTGACCGCTGCGCAAGACTAAGTGGTAATATTTCTGAGTGTCAGTTAGTATCATGATGTGAGCTCCAATGATAGGAATGCTCAGACACGGGGGTCGAAAGGAGCAAGAGCCTCCAGTTCCTAGGTGGGTTTGCCTTGTGTCCTTGGAAAAAAAAAACACAAAGCCTCTTTGGTTCCTTGGTCCCATCATTTCTAAAATAAGGGACTAAGTAAATGTTTTTTTTTCACAAAGTACTGTGCTCTTTAAAGGAAAGATAGGCGTGCCTCGGTGACACAGTCGGTTGTGTCTGACTCTTAGTTTCAGCTCAGGTCGTGATCTCAGGGTTGTGAGATAGAGCCCCGAGTTGGGCTCCTTACTCTGTGTGGGGTCTGCTTGGGATTTTCTCTCTCCATCTCTCTATGCCCTCCCCTCTGCCCCCCCCATCCTCTCTCTCTCTCTCCCTAAAATAAATAAATAAATAAATCTTTAAAAAATAAAAGAAAGCTGTATGTGGTCAAACAAAATTGAAAGAATACATATCTTGAGTTCTTTTAGCAAATTTACTGGACACGTTAATATATTAAATGCTTTGCAAAGCCCTGCCAAAAATAAGACCTGTTTATTTTTGTTTAATTAGGAGTTCTAAATTTATTTGCATGCATGTCTTTCCACCCTTTCCCTACCATCTTCAGACCAATAAACATCTCATGGAAAACACTTTTGGGAATGTTAGATTACACAATTTTTATATTTTCAAACATAAAATTCTATGATTTTTTTCTACCACTTACTATTGGTTGGTTGATCTTTAGGGTGAAAGGCATAAATAGAAAACGCTAGCCCTGACAGACTGAAACCACTGTGTATAGGAAATCAAAATAAGGAAGGAACAAATTGTGTGTATGTGGGGGGGGGGTCTCATTTATAGGCTAAGAAGTTTTGAGTTGAAATCTGTTCTGTCGAACTGAATGCTGATGGAGAATTTTTCTCATCTGAATACCTACTTAATTGCCAGAAGAGAGTTAATATCTCCAGTTCAGTTTTGGAAAAGAGATAGAGCTCATCAGACAACGGCAATTAGTTGACCTCTGAGTGCGGGCTGAACCTCTTAAGAATGCTGTTGTGATCATTGGTCCAGACAATCAGGACCTGAATCCTTCTCCCTCCGGAACGGACAGGGAATGGATATTCCTGATGTTGTCTGTGTGTTCCCTTGTCTTGTGGCTGAGCGGATTTAATGCCCAACTTTTAAGAAGCCAATTCCTTTTTTCACTAAGAGGACAGGGAATGAATTACAATTTATTTGCAAAACAGTTGAGACTTCAGGCATAAAAACGAGACGCGGAGTAGAGTCCAGAATTGAAAGCGTTTTCCAATTACCCATTGGAAATCTCCCCTACAGATTCGGATATGAAGTGGGGGCTGGGGGCTGAAAGAACAGATGCAGACACTCCACATTCATCACTGATCACCTGCAGAGATGCAGCTTTGACATTGTAATGGGCATTTTCTTTTGCCTGGCATCATTTAACTAGTCCCTGGGTCCAAGAACCCTGACTGCTGTTGCTATGTGGGCCAAGTCAAAAAGCATAACATTGTCTACTGGAAAAGGCTTAATAAAAGGCTTTCGTGAATCTCTTTCATTGTCAGCGTTCCAGTAACATTTAACAACAACTCTGTATATTTACTCTTTTCATCTTGATCAGAGAGGCAATTTTACCCAAATACTCAGAAACAAAGCCATCCTAATTATATTTTTATTTCTGTTGGCTTCTTTTAAAACCATTTTAAAGCTTATTGTTTTAAAACATAAACAAATGTAGACAGAGTAGGCTGATGAATCTCCATTTACTCATTCATTCCCCACGTTTGGCAATGATTCAACATGGCCAATTCTGTTTCTGCCATATCTTCTTACTCTTCCCGCTCCCTATAACTGAATTATTTTGAAGAAATTCTCAGTCAACGTCTGAATTTGTTCATAAATACTTTAGTGTTAAGAAAATGCATTTATTCATAAACATTAGAATGCAAGATTCTTTTTTGGGGGGTTGCTGTAATATTGAACCTTTAAAAAACTTACCAATGATATTAGCAGATTAGTAGTCAATATTCAAATTTTTCTGATTGTCTCATGATTTAAAATTCTGGGCTTTTTATTTTACAAAGAGCAATGCCCATACATTGCATCCAGCTGACTTTTATTTATTTTTTTAAGATTTTATTTATTTGTCAGAGAGAGAGAGATACAGAGCACAAGCAGGGGAAGCAGCCGAGGCAGAGGGAGAAGCAAAGTCCCCGCCTAAGCAGGGAGCCTGATGTGGGATGTGATCTTAGAACCCTGGGATCATGACCTGAGCGGAAGGCAGAGGCTTTAACCCACTGAGCCACCCAGGCGCCCTTCCACATTAATTTTTGAATGAGAATTTTGGGGCCCTTGGGTGGCTAGTAGGTTAAGTGTCCAACTCTTTATTTCAGCTCAGGTCATGATCTCAGGGTCCTAGGATCCAGCCCAGCCTCTGGCTCCACACTCAGCAGGGAGTCTGCTTGAGATTTCCTCTCTCTCTCTCCTCTGTCCCCTCCTCCAAGCATGAACGTGGGGTTGCTCTCTCTCCTCTCTCAAATAAATAAATAAATCTTCAAATTAGAATTGCAAGTCTAACTTATTACTTTAATAGATCAAATTTTCCTGATCATTATAAATACTTTAACATCAAATAGGCACAAATTTAAATCAAACTATTAGTATCATGACTTGGATTCTCTTAAATATTTCTATTCCCAATTGTGAATCTTCCCTGTGTTGAAAGATGGTACCAACTAATTAAACAATTATGCCAAACCAAAATATTCAGGGTAAGCTTTTCAAATGATTCTTGAGGTTATATTCTCAGCTGGCTAAAGTTTTTAATGACCTAAGAAGTTTCTCTCTGAGATGCTGATGTGATTCTTTCCCACAGCTCACAACCTCCAAGATGAACTGGAGTTTAGACTTGTTCCTTTGGGCCCCATCTCAGTTCACTCTGTGTCTCCTGGACTTACTTTCCACATTATGTATTTTTTATGTCTCTACTTGATTAGATTCAACTAATCTATTTTTTTAAAGATTTTATTTATTTATTTGACAGAGAGAGAGATCACAAGTAGGCAGAGAGGCAGGCAGAGAGAGAGGAGGAAGCAGGCTCCCTGCTGAGCAGAGAGCCCAATGTGGGGCTCAATCCCAGGACCCTGAGATCATGACCTGAGCTGAAGGCAGAGGCTTTAACCCACTGAGCCACCCAGGCGCCCCTCAACTAATCTATTTATTTTTTCTTTAAATTCTATTCATATTCTTCCTATATGTCAGTGCCACAACTTATGCATATAGTTTTAAAAGACTTACTTATTAATTCGAAAGAGAGAAAGAACATGGAAGAGGGGAGGTGGGGCAGGGATCAGAGGGAGAGGGAGGATCTCAAGCAGACTCCCCCCTGACCCAGCCCTAGGGCTCCTTCTCAGGACCCTCAGATCATGACCTGAGCTGAAACCAAGAGTTGGAGACTTAACTGACTAAGCCACCCAGTCACCTCTGACTTACAGATATTTAAATGATATGCAATTCAGTTACTTACATGACCTCAGATTCAGGCAGTAAAATGAATTCTGGATCCAGACTGTTTAGGTTCTAATCCCAGCTTACACATTTACTTGCTGTGTGACCTTTACCACGATACTGGACTGCTCTGTGTCTCAATATTCTTCTGTATAAAACAGGGATAATAGCAGTATTTACCTCACAGGGTTGTTGTGTGGGTTAAGTGAGCTGGTAAAGACAGAGGACTCAACAGTGTTGACACATATTAAGGACCTTATATACGTAAGCTATTATCGTTATTAGTATTGTTATTATTATTCCTGTGACTTTGAGGTCATGCCTACCATGCCTAGAGGGTAGTACGCAGAACGCCCCTGTGGGGGTCTCATTGCATCTCTCCACTCATTTTAATTCCCAGAGGATTCTTTTCTTGTTTGGGGATCAGAGGGTAGGAGGGAGAAATGAACTGTTTCTTGGGATGGTTTTGCCTAGATCTTTGGGCGGGCCCTGAGTTATTCCTGCCAAGGACGCTGTTGCCGTTTCTGTGTACCCTTCTCAAGCGTCGGTGTGCTTTGCTTCCCACACCTGTGCCTTTTTTGGGCCGCTTGCTCTCAGGCTGCTGGTGCTACTTTGCCTGCACTTGCAGAGAGCCCGGAAATGCCTGGATGCTGATCCCCTGGTACAGCCCACAGCCACCCACAGACAGGTGCGGGGTGGGAATGTCCTGTTCCTCTCCCTCGGGTTGGGATTACCCTGAAGACTGATCATACTTCAGAGCTCCTGCAGGATCAGGCCGGAGGTAGCCTTTCAGGATTATCCTCTTCTTGGGCTACTTCACCTCCCCTACCCTTTGCCTACTTTTCCGGGGCATACTTCATGAATCCTTGCATAGGAATCTTTGTCTCTGCAGGGACCCCTGATGCTGAGACTGAGCAAACCTCAACCGGCAGTTTGAATGAGAACGAAGCCACTGGATTCAAATGATTATATTTTTAAAATTCTAATCCCACCATTCCCGTTAGCATGTTAATTTGTATGTTAAGGCTTCTTACGCTTCAGGGTACATCAGAACTATCTGCAAGACTTGAAAAGAAGCACAGATGACCACAGTCCTCCTTTCTCCCAGCTCTGCGCTTATGATGCAGTAGGTCCAAATCAGAATTATCGGGGCCCAACCCTTTGCATTTCTAGTGAGCCTCGGTAATGCTGATGTTGCTGGTCCAGGGACCAGACTTTGAGAATGAGTAATGTAAATGATACCTGAGGCCCCAAGTGCCTCCCATAAGGAAATGTTTGCACAGTAACAGAAAACAGAGCTACATGACCAGATAGTGAAAACCTATGAAGTTAGCAGGGAAGTATTTTGGGGGAAGGATGGTGAATCTCTGGGCTTCTCTAATGAGCCCAAGAGGAATAAAATTTTACATTTTTTTGTATACTTTGGTTTAGATGCATATCCATTTATTTTCACTCACTTAGATTGCCTTCAGGATAAAAGCCCCTTAGTCATAAAAAAAAATATTGACATATGTGAGTGCATTACGCTCTTCCTGTGTCATACTCAGTGGGCATCCAAGGGATATTATTTGCTATTCCTTCTCTGAAGCACCACCTTCTCGAGCCAGGCCAATCTGTTGCATTTCCTTGGTATGGTTTCTTGCTACAGTTTGGAGCAAAACATGGTAGGGAGGATGAGGTAATAATGAACTCTTATTTCCCACATGAAGTTGCTCTAAGTTATATTGCTGCTGTCCAAAGTGTCTGGACTATCATCACATGAAATATATGTAGAAGCACATTAGAGATGGAAATGCACCCATAAAATGTCATAATTTTTATTATCTGGGGCATCTATTCGGGTGAGACTACACTGTCCCTTCGGAACTAACTTTTATTGTTCACGCAGGCAGCCACCTGAAAAATGTACTCGCTGATCTGGAGAGAGGTCTGTGGGGAGACAGTGCTGATGGGTCGCTCACCACCTCCTGGGTGGGAGCTCGGAGCACCTGTTGCTCCCAAAATTGGATCTGATGTCTCAGTCCTTCAAAGTGAGAGACAGTACAGATTATGTGATTCACTTGAAATTTCACTTTCCTTTTTTTAGAAAACAAAACATATGCTTGTTTGATTCAGTTATCCTAGGAGGCCCTAGTGAATACCTGTTGAAAGAGGAAGTGAATAATTTGGAAAATGTGGCGTATGTGCTTAGGAATAATATTTCACAATTACTATCACTTAAATAGGCGCTGTTGTTTTTTAAAAATTTTTAAATAAGGGGCGCCTGGGTGGCTCAGTGGGTTAAAGCCGCTGCCTTCGGCTCAGGTCATGATCCCAGGGTCCTGGGATCGAGGCCCACATCGGGCTCTCTGCTCAGCAGGGAGCCTGCTTCCCTCTCTTTGCCTGCCTCTCTGCCTACTTGTAATCTCTCTCTCTCTGTGTCAAATGAATAAATAAAATCTTTAAAAAAAAAAAAAATTTTTTAAATAAAATCCAATGCATTCTGGCTATAAAACTTAAAGCATTCTGCTTATAAAAATTCAGAAAAAACTTTGAAATACACAGTAAGTAAAAATGTCCATAATTTCTGAGAGAACCACTGTTAATATATGGCCCAATATTTCCCTCTTCACTTCTTCATATAAAATAGGTATTATTAGGGCGCCTGGGTGGCTCAGTGGGTTAAAGCCTCTGCTTTCGGCTCAGGTCATGATCTCAGCATCCTGGGATCGAGGCCCGCATCGGGCTCTCTGCTCAGCAGGGAGCCTGCTTCCTCCTCTCTCTCTGCCTACTTGTGATCTCTCCCTCTGTCAAATAAATAAATAAAATCTTTAAAAAAAAAAAATAGGTATTATTTAATGACATTTGGGATATGTATCAGTTTTCTCTTGCAAATGTGAACAAATCATCACAAAGTTAATGGCTTACCTCAGAGTTATTATCTTACAGTTGCCTAGGTCAGAAATCTGACAGAAAAGTCTCATGGAACCAAAATCAAGGAGTTAGCAGGCTGTGTTCCTTCCAGAAGCTCTAGGGTAGAATCCATTTATTGGCCTCTCTGGTTTCCAGAGGCTGTCTGCATTCTGTGGCTCCTTTTTGCTATCATTGTAATAGATGTTTAGGTTTAAAATAAAATTAAAAAAACAACTATTAAACATATTTTTATTTTGGGGGGTGGTATATTTTTTCAAAAATTTATTTTTATTTTTTTATTTTTTAAAACTCCAGTATAATTAACATGCTGTATTATGTCAGTTTCAGGTGTACAAAATAGTGATTCAACAGTTCTATACATTTCTCAGTGCTCATCACAATAAATGTGTTCATCTATTCATCTGTTTCACCCATCCCCCCACCCACTTCCCCTCTGGCAACCAGCAGTTATCTATAGTTAAGAGTCTGTTTTCTGATTCCTTGTTAAAATAAATTCTTGGGGGGCCTGGGGGGCCCAGTCAGTTAGGTGTCTGGATTCTTGGTTTTGGTTCAGGTCATGATCCCAGGGTTGTGAGATGGAGCCCCACAACCAGCCATGCGTAGGGCTCCATGCTCAGCAGGGAGTCTGCTTGAGATTCTTTGATTCTCTCTCTTCTTCTGCACCCCCCTCAGGCGTGCACGCTCTCTCTCTCTCTAATATAAGTAAATCAATCTTATTTGAAAAGTGAATTCCTAAAAAACAAAATTGCTGGTTCAGAGGACATGTGATGGGTTTAAGGGCTAGGACTTTTTAAAATTCTCCCCTACCCAGGGGTTTTGCCAAGTTAAGCTCTTACCATTAAGGGATGGGCGGGGCTCCTAGCCAGAGATAGGTAGGGGGCTGTGGGATTAGGCTCACAGGAATTCCCAAAATGCTGAGATGTAAGGAAACCAGAGAATGGGAACAAACCAGACCACTCTGTCCTAGGTGTGTGTAAAGGGGTGTCTTTTCTTATGAGAGTCACCTGTTACCAACAAAGACTAATCAGACCCTAAAAAGGAAGTAAGCCATTAAAGATGTTCTCAGCAGTCCTTACTCAAGCTGAGACAGCACAGGACTGGTAAGGCCACAAGCTCCCTGGTCAGTTCTAAATAAGAGACTGTCAGTGGAGGCCCTTGTTGACAACCCTCTCACTCCTGACCCCTTTTTCTGTTTCCTTGCTTAGTAAAACTCTATTGTTTTAGCTTTACTTATCTCCTTGGTCCTCGAGATTCACTCTTTGACTCTGTGAGAGGAGAACCGCCCTCTCCTGCCTCACCATCACTGTGCAAGAGAAGAAAATGTCTCCCGCACCTTCATCACGGCTTGTTTTGCTATTTTTAAAATCTTTGTCTAGTTTTCAAGAAAAAGAAAAGTGCTTTGTTTTTGTTATAATTTGTCTTTGGTTATAGAGTGGGGTCAAAAAGAATATCATTTGAGGCAAATTAACTACCCATATTCATGGTTTCTTTCTTTCCCAACAAGTAGTTATTACCCATGGTCTTCTCTTGAGACAGACAGTTGGGGTGGG